>CM063497.1:0-5000 GCA_032207245.1 Pardosa pseudoannulata
ATATACATATATATATTTATATATCACACACAGAGATATATATATATATATTTATATATATATTATATATATATATATATATATGTATGTATATATATGTATGTATATATATATGTTTATATATATTTATATTATATAATATATATATATGTATATATTATATGTATATATATATATGTATATATTATATATATATGTATATATATATATGTATATATGTATATATATATGTATATATATATATATATGTATATATATGTTTATATATATAATATATGTATATATGTATATATATATGTATACATATATATATATATATATATATATATATATATATATATATATGTATATTTATATGTATTTATAATATATGTATATTATATAATATATAATATATATATATGTATATATATATATCTATATATATGTAATATATATATGTATATATATATATATATATATATGTTATATATATATATGTATATATTATACATATATCTATGTATATATATATTTATATATATATATGTATATATATATGTATATATATATGTATATATCTATATATATTATATATCTATTATGTATGTATATATATATATATATATATGTATATATATATGTATATATATATATGTAATGTATATATATTCTATATATATATTATATTTATGTATATATTATATATAATGTATGTATATATATATATATATTATATATATATATATCTATATATATATATATAAATATATATATGTATGTATATATGTATGTATATATTATATTATATATATATATATTTATATATATATATATATATATTATTTAGTATATATATTTATATGTTATATATATATAATGTATACTATATATATATGTATATATATGTATTTATATATATGTATATATATGTATATATATATATGTATATATTATGTATATATATATATGTATATATATTGTATATATATATGTATTATATATATGGGGTATTTATATGTATATATCATGTATATATATATTTGTTATATATATATACATATATATATAATATATATGTATATATATATGTATATGTATATATTATATTTTATATATATATATATATATATATGTATTTATATATATATGTATATATATATATGTATCTATATATATATATATTTACTACATATATATATATGTATATATGTATATGTATATATATAATATTATATATATATATATATATACATATATATACATATATACGTATATATGTATATATATATACATATATATTTTATATGTATATCTATATTTATACATATATAGATACATATTTATATATACATATATATAATATATATATATACATATATATACACATATATATACGTATATATATATATATATATATATATATATATATACTATATATATATTTATATATAATATATATATATGGGGGGGCAAGGGGGGGCAATTGCCCCTCTCCCAGAATTTTTAGAGGAGTGGCAAACTTATACTTTTTGACCTCCAGATTTTTTAAGGTATTTTTTTATATATTAAATTGTTGATTAAATTTTTTAATGATGTTAAAGTTAATTTATGTTTATTAGTGTGGTTAAAGAATTATTCCAATTACGGTTATCGTCCTTTCCTGAGGCATTTTTTTAAAGCAAGTATAAATATTCGAAACTTGTGTTGTCTTCCTCCAAATGTTTTGTTTTTATTCATTCACTAAATTTCTTACATTTTAATAAATGTGAAGTTACTCCTTTTTTATTACTGTGATTAAGACTTATTTTAATTACGGTTATCAACCATTTCTGAGACATTTTCAAAGCAAGTATAGGTATTCGAACTTGTAATTTTGCCCCTCCATATTTCAATATTTTAATGAATGTTTAAATTAATCGGTTTTTATTAGTGTGCTGAAAACTTATTCTAATTACTGTTTCTCGTCCTTTTCTGAGACATTTTAAAAACAAGTATAGGTATTCGAACTTGCAATTTTTGCCCCTCCAGAATTGAGAGTTTTATGCATATATTAAAATTTTGATTTAATTTTAACGAATGTTGAAGTTTAATCTGTTTTTATTAGTGTGAAGACTTATTGTACTTACGGTTATTCTCCTTTTCTGAGACATTTTTAAAGGAAGTATAGGTATTCGAAATTGTAGTTTTGCCCCTCCAAATGTTTTGGTTTTATTCATACATTAAATTTTTGACATTTTAATGAATGTTTCAGTTACCCTGTTTTTATTAGTTTTGCTTAAGATTTATTTTAATTAAGGTTATCCTCCTTTCCTGATTTTTTAAAACAAGTATAAGAATTCAAACTTGTAGTTTTCCATAGACGATTTTTTAGGGTTTTTACTAATTTATTAAAGGAAATATAGGTACTCTAATAACTGTAATGCTTCTCGATTTTTTTTGAAGACCTTTTTTGAGGAGTAAATATATGCTACCGAAAAAGGAATAAAGAAGAAACCAACAGATTTCTTGTTTTAAGCCGTAGTCCAGGGACCGGTGCCCCCCCTCCCCCCGAAATTCTAAATCCTATAAGATCGTGTCGTGGAAAGAAAAATGGACACTCTGCTTGGCTATAGACAACAGGCTTCTTAGAAAAAGACGTATCGTTCAGAAATGTCTTGCGGGGCTACAGGCTTTTCGCCACCCCGAGTGGTCAAGATACGGGGTGTGCTAAGTTCCTCAATCTTTGACATTCATTTTAATAATGGACCGATGAATTGAAGGGTCTAAAATGGGTTTCGAGAAATGTCTGTGTATTTTTGTGCAGGGTATTCACTAAAACATATGGGAACTAAACACTTCGGGTGTTGAAAATGCCCAGTAAGTCCGAAAAGGAAGATAAATGGACACAATATGGGATGCGCATGTTATTCGGTCATTAGGAGCAAAACTGATTAAGAGCCATTTCCCCTAAAATATCTTGTTTTGGATAGTTTTTTTTTCCTTGAAGAGGGAATTGCACATCTGGTCGGCATAAGTTACGTGTAACCTAAGGCTTTACTATTCTTGGAATCGTTTGTAAGACTGGGCTAGGTATATTACTAATACAATAAAAAAACGTCATGTTAAACAGAAAAGGCATCATTTAAGTCTTAAAGTATAGAGAATTTCGTACAAATATTTCACCCTAGCTTGTAGGGGTTATTCCTCTTGTAGCTGTACTTCATTATCAGACTAAAGAACGATTTATACAATAAAATTTTAAGTGACAGACTTAACAAGAGGACTAGGTGAAGGGAGTCCATCATTCGTTTAGGTGATAAGAGTAGTTGTGCTTTAAAAAAGATATTGCCGCCTTCAAGAATTTCAGATTTTCAAATTAGGTACGTGTGATACGATTAGATATGTTTGATTAAAGCGATAGATATCCGCTGAAATGGCAAACATCAAGCGAACTGGTAAGCATTTTTTAATATATATATATTTTTTAGTTTTCATGTTTAGCTTTAATGTTTGTGATCTATATAGGCGTACAAGTATTATATATTTTGGGAAAAAAACCTGAATTAAAAAGACATCAAAAGTTCTTAAAAACTACTTCAATCAGCGAGATCCTTAAAAATTGGGTTCTTGAAATCTTTAATTTTAAACTAGGTCTCATAAGAAAAACTTTAAAAAATTTATAAATTCCTTAAATTTTCATGCCAAAAACGGACGTATTTTGTTTGATTAAGATTCCATTCTTTGTATTATTTAATCTGTAATATTTCATTTAATCGCATAAGTAATCATCAACTTGTATAGTTTTTGTGCTAAAAATGATTTTTATCAGTGAAAGAAAATATCTATCTATGGAATAGTCTGTAGTTTTTGGATAATATTGAGGATAAATTTCGATTAACAAAATTCGTATCGTTAAATTAATATGAAGGAGACATATTTAAATATGTATATAAAATTTGAATTATGTTTTATTGATATCTTAAATTTTGTCTATTAATTTTTCATATATTTTTTTAATTTGATGTTTGTTGGATGTCATTAAAATTGTATTATAATGGTGGATATTACGAAAATTTATATTTAAATATCAAATCTGAGTTATGAAACTTTGTATGCGTATAAATTGAAGTATTAGTAAATTAATCACAATTTCTTAATTTAAAATCCGATGTGTTTAAAAATAATTTTTTTACGAATATTTTTTAATGTTTAAAATGCTCCTCGTCCTAGCGACCTAACTTGTTAAAGATTTTTTTAAAAATGTTTAGCAAATACTTCTATTCTGTTTTAAAAAATCTGAGTTATCCAATTTGAATTTTGAATGTACTACAGTTATTAAAATTAATTTTAAATTTAGATATACGTCATGAAAATTCAACATGCAATTAAAAAATATTCCTCTTATTTTGCAGATTAACTATTCAGTTTATCTGCAAAATAATACCTCCTATGTGTTCAAAAATATTTATAAGAATTAAAAAAGGTAAAATTAGAAGGAAAAAATTAATGTACATGGAACATTTTAAAAATTAACAAAATATTTCAAAATATTGAATTTTTAAACACCTAATTTAAGAAATTTTTAAAATGTAATTTTGATAGGTTTGGCATTAATGTCAATTCAGTATTTAAATGTGACTGAAAATAAACCCTGATAAAGTTAATTCCTCCCCCTTGACGAAAACTAACATTTTAAAGTACGTCTTTCGTTTGATCATTTTTGATCAGATTTGATCAACATATTTCATCGTTTGATAAATTAAAATAATTTTTAAAGATCTCTAAGGAGCGGGGAAATAACCTTATGGATTTTTAAAATGATTTTATAAACATGAACAATATATCATTTGAATAAGAGTCATTAGATCAGATTAGATCAACCATATTTTGGGCTTAATCAACACCGAAAATGTCCCAAATCACCGCCAAAGGTGTTGTCCCAAAATCAAAATTTCATCCCCCTCTACATGTTGGAATTTTAGGACAATTTCAAAATCATTCGAAAGAACATCATTAGATCAGTTTTAAACAAACCATTT
>CM063497.1:10000-17500 GCA_032207245.1 Pardosa pseudoannulata
CAATCACGGTGAAAAGTTTTAGAAAGAATTTGGTTTCCAACGCGATAATTCCGTCAGAATATTCAATAGTCATTTATTTCCATTCATAAAATGGCTACGAAATATTGTGAGTATTTTATTCCGTTGCCACATTTTATCCCTAAAAATAAATAAAAATCTAAAGACAAAACACGGCTGCTTCCGATTAATAGCAGCTTCCGTGCTTTATTGACTGTGACAAGTTCCTTTTGTATGAGGCCACGCCCACTGTTGTTTCTTCTATGTTTATCTCCTCATTGTTGGTCGAAGGAAAATTTTATCATTATCATTTGCAGCACCTGTGATTTTCTTGCTGCTCAAAGAATTGGCACGGTTGTTTATTCATTTCAAACAGCAACCGTTGCTGCTTTTGTGCGAAACGAAATGCAGTATATTTTCGTTTCAGTGTTTTCATTATAAGCATTAGCAGCAAACAAATCTATTGTCTTTATTTCCGATTTATTCCCTTGTTTATTTTTAAGGGTAAAATAAACCTCCTACCTTCTTTTTATAATTTGAGTAGAAACCATGTGTTTTTTACCTACTGGAGTAAATTGCCAAATGCAGCCAAATTACGATGTTTTTGTACTCTTTATGTAGTGATCCTTTGTTATTTGTACTTAAAGGAAACTGGGGAGTGTTTCTTATTACTATTATAATTTTAATTATTATTTTAGAATAATTCGGATATGATGACATTAATGTGCTTATAAAATAATATTCCATTGTTTATTTTTAAATTTAAGGGTAAAAGAAATCTCCTATATTATTTTTATAATTTCAGTAGAAACCATGGTTTTTTACCTACTGGCGACAAATTCCCAAATGCAGCCAAATTACGATGTTTTTGTACTCTTTATGTAGTGATCCTTTGTCATTTGTACTTAGTGGAAATTGTTGACTGTTTCTTATTACTATTATTATTATTATTATTTTCGAATAAATTGGATATGATGACAATAATACCTCTTATAAAATAATATTCCCTTGTTTATTTTTAAATTTAAGGGTAAAAGAAATCTCCTACACTCTTTTTGTAATTTCAATATAAACCGTGGTTTTTTACCCTCTGGCGATAAATTGCCAAATGTAGCCAAATTACGATGCTTTGCGCTCTTTATGTAGTGATCCTTTGTCATTTGTACTTAGTGGAAATTGATGACTGTTTCTTATTACTATTATTATTATTATTGTTATTATGAAGGAATAATTCGAATATGATAACAATAAAAAACCTCTTATAAAATAATATTCCCTTGTATATTCACTTGTTTATTTTTAAATTTAAGGGTAAACGAAACCTCCTACATTCTTTTTGTAATTTCAATAGAAACCATAATTTTTTACCCTCTGGCGATAAATTGCCAAATGCAGCCAAATTACGATGTTTTTGTAGTCTTTATGTAGTGATCTTTTGTTATTTGTACTTAGTAGAAATTGATGACTGTTCTTTTATGATTAATGTTCTGTCATAGGTCAATAGCTCTCATAGGTTACTTGAATAAGCAGAACTACCGTTATTGGAAAGACATAAATCCTAATGAAGTTCATGATCGTCATTGTACATGCTAGTAAGGTAACAATATGGTGTGCTGTTTCCTTACTCGAAATCATTGGGCTTTATTGTTATTAATATGAGCAAGGGATCACAGCAAATTTTAATGCAAATAGTTACGTATAAATAATACAATCTTTTGTTACTTCTAAATTAAACAATTTTTCACCCGTTCAAGACAGCTGGTTTCAACCTGGATGAAAGATCATCACATGCTGCACGGCGATCAATGGAAGCTGTGCTAGGAATGTTCAGTAACCTTGTAATCTTAAGATTCGGTAACGTTTCCTAGACCCCTTATTTGTTCACCTGTGATTTTTTCTTGTAGGGCTAACTCAAAAGTAAACTGTAAAGACTCAACCAAGAACTCTGGATGAATTAAAATAGAATTCAGAATAAAACTCACAGTATCCCAACTGAGATATTGCAGCGGACAACGAGAAATCTCAGCAGATTTCAGGATTGCATTCGTACAGGACGATAGCATCTAAATGACTTAATTTTTTAGAAATGATAAATTCCACTAATGTTTGTAGAATATTTTAAGATTTCAATTACTATGAATAAAATGTTTTACTTCCATCTTTCTTGGTTTTATTTGATTGTTAAAATGTTTCCGTTTTTGTGTATAATGAAGCTATAATGAAACCGTTATAGTCTGTTTTAGAACTTTCAATCCGGTATCGATTTTTCTCCCCAGACATCTCTCCCAGAACTTTAAAAATATAATTCAATAATCCTCTAAGCACTACTCAATATTTGTATGATTCAATTACCAAGTAAATCTATACTGTAATTATGGCCAAAGGCCGAACCCTGCCTTATTTTTAAAACATTCTTTATAAATCCAGGGCAGTTTCTTTATTTTGGTACTCTCGGAACATTCAAAATATAATTCAATAGTCCTCTAAGCACTACTCAGCACTCGTATAATTAAATTACCAAGTAAATCTGTACTGTAATTACTGCCAAAGGCCGAGCCCTGGCTTATTATTAAACATTCTTTATAAATCCAGGGCAGTTTTTTTTATTTTGGTACTCCTGGAACATTCAAAATATAATTCAATAATCCTCTAAGCACTACTCAGATCTTGTATAGTTCAATTATGTAAATCTATATTGTAATTATTGCCAAAGGCCGAACCCTAACTTATTATTATATCATTCTTTATAAATCCAGGGCAGTTTCTTTATTTTGATTACCACTCAACGTAATGCACTAACACATATCTATTCATTTCTTAGCGTCATCCCAATTTTCTTAATCTGAATAAGTTTATTCTACACTATTTTACAACACTCATTAACATTTCATTACAACTGTAATATAAATACGCTTCAAACCCTGGCTATAATTTTTATTTGAAACCCCAATTAATGCAAATAATGCATTGATGCCTACTCCAACATCTTCATTATCTGACTAATAATATTGAAAGTGCCTTAGAAAACTTAGGCGGAACGTCAATTTACCCACGACCGCTAATATGTTTATTAAATCATAACATTGTGATGAGAATCTAATGGTGTTTAAAATGCAAGATTAATACTGTTCGACGATTATGTGAATAAATTCAAACGTCAGTCTTGGCAGTTAATGCATATTTTAAGCAAAGACGTGTCTCTCAAAACTATCTGACTCCATCCTCCCCCTTCTAAGTGCCATCGAAATACAAAATGGATAAAATGCCATCGGTGCGTCACAGCGTGTGTTAATTTTGGATTTAACTGGGATTTAGTGTTCGGACGGTAATTGAAATTGTTTTCAGCTAATTAGATTCCATGAAGTTTAAAGCTATAAACTGTGTCAGTCGATTAAGGCTGAGAGATAATCATGCTAACTCATGAAATATGCTTATGTGTCCATGGACAGACATGCATTCATAAGTACTTTGCGTTTACGATTATAAAACGGCAAAGAAAACAGTAATATGAACACGGCATTACAGCTTTGTTCTCTCTGAACTTTAAGCGTTATATACACAGATATATAAGAATAGATCATGTGAATATAAAATTACAATTACATACAAATGTTAAAATTGTATAATATCAAAATAATGCAGATAATTCTGTTGTTGCAAAATGAATGAAAATGCAATAAAACCTCTAATTAAGTTCAAGGCATTATAGCTTTGTATTGAATGTACTTCAGTTATTAAATACAACAGATAATTTTGATGTTGCAAAGTTTATGAAAGGACAATAAACCTCTAATTAGGTTCAAGACCTGGCATCATTTTTCCTGGATGAACAATGATTTTTATATGCATTAGATAATGTTGTTATTGCAAAATGAATCAAAATGCAATAAAAACTCTATTTAGATTAAAGTCATTATATATTTGTCATGACTGAACTTCAATTGCTAAATGCATTCGATAAATGTTGTTTCAAAATGAATAAAAATGCAATAAAACCTCTAATCAGGTTCAAGGCATCATAACTTTGTCCTGAATGTTCAGTCGTCTAATGCTTAGATTATTTTGATGTTCCAAAACTGGAGAAAAGACAACAAAACTCTTAATTAGGTTCAAAGCAGCATAGCATAGTTTTGTCCTTACTAAACTTTAAATTTTATATACATTAGATAATGTTGGTGTTGCAAAAGGAATGAAAATGCAAAAAAAACCTCTAATTACGTTCAAGACAGCATACATTTATCCTGGCTGAACTTTAATTTTTATATGCATTGCATAAAGTTATTATTGCAAAATGAATGAAAATGCAATAAAACGTCTAATTAGGTTCAAGCCATCATAGCTTTGTCCTGAATGCACTTCCATTTTTAAATGCATCAGATAATTTTGATGTTGCAAAATTAATGAAAGGTAAATAAGACTGTTAATTAGGTTCAATGCAGCAGAGCTTTGTCCTGACTGAATTTAAATTTTTATATGCATTAAATAATGCTGTTGTTGCAAAATTAATGAAAATGCAATAAAACCTCTAATTAGTTTCAAGACAGCATACATTAATCCTGGCTGAAGTTTCATTTTTATATGCACTAGATAATGTTATTATTGCAAAATGAATGAAAAAGGAAATAAAACCTCTAATTAGATTAAACTTATTATATCTTTGACTTGATTGAATTTCAATAGCTATATGCATCAGATAAATTTTGTTTAAAAATGTATAAAAATGCAATAAAACCTCAAATTAGTTCAAGGAATCGCATCTTTGTCCTGAATGCACTTCAGTTGTTTAATGTATCAGATAATTTTGATGTTTCAAAATTAATGAAGGTACAATAAAACTTTTAATTAGGTTCAATGCAGCGTAGCTTTGTCCTGACTGAATTTTAATTGTTATATGCATTAAATGATGTTGTTATTTCAAATTGAATGAGAATGCAATAAAACCTATAATTAGGTTCAAGACATCATACATTTATCCTGGCATGTATCCCTACATTAGATAAAATTGTTATTGCAAAATGAATGAAAATGCAATAAAACTTCTAATTAGCTTTAAGAAATCACACCTTTGTCCCGAATGCACTTCAGTTGTTTAATGCATCAGATAATTTTGATGTTGCAAAATTGAAGAAAAGACAACGAATCTGTTAATTAGGTTCAAAGCAGCATAGCATAGTTTTGTCCTTATTAAACTTTAAATTTTATATACATTAGATAATGTTGTTGTTGCAAAATGAATGGAAATGCAAAAAACCTCTAATTAGGTTCAAGACAGCATACATTTATCATGACTGAACTTTAATTTTTGTATGCATTAGATAAAGTTGTTAATGCAAAATGAAAGAAAATGCAGTAAAACATCTAAGTCATTATAGCTTTGTTGGGACTGAACTTCAATACCCAAATGCATCAGATAAATTTTGTTACAAAATGAATGAAAATGCAATAAAACCTCTAATTAGTTTCAAGCAATTACACCTTTGTCCAGAATGCACTTAAGTTGTTTAATGAACCAGATAATTTTAACGTTGAAAAATTAAAGAAAAGACAACAAAATTGATAATTAGGTTCAAGGCAGCATAGTATAGCTTTGTTCTTACTGAAGTTTAATTGTTATATACATTAGATAATGTTGTTCTTGCAAAATGAATGAAAAAAAAAAACATCTAATTTGGTTCAAGACAGCATATATTTATCCTTGCAGAACTTTAATTTTTTTTATGCATTACATAATTATGTTGATAATTATATAATTAGAACATTATGCTGTTATTGCAAAATGAATGAAAAAGCAATAAAACTTCTGATTAGATTAATAGCTTTGTTGTGACTGAAATTCAATAGCTAAATACATCAGAAAAGTTTTGTTGCAAAATGAATAAAAATGCATTAAAACCTCTAATTAATTTCAAGGAATCACACCTTTGTCCTGAATGCACTTCAGTTGTTTATTGCATTAGATGATTTTGATGTTGCAAAATTGGAGAAAAGACAACAAAACTGTTAATTAGGTTCAAAGCAACATAGCATAATTTTGTCCTTAATAAACTTTAAATATCATATACTTTAGATAGTGTTGTTGCAAAATGAATGAAAGCACAATAAAGCCTATAATTAGGTACAAAACAGCATACATTTATCCTGACTGACCTTTAATTTTTATATGCATTAGATAATGTTATTGTAAAATGAAGGAAAATGCAACAAAACCTTAATTAGGTTCAAGGCATTCTAGCTTTGTTCTGAATGCACTTCAGTTGTTAAATGCATCAGATGGTTTTGGTGTTGCAAAATTAATGAAAGGACAATAAAATTGGTATTAGGTTCCATGCAGCATAGCTTTGTCCTGACTGAATTTTAATTATCCTATGCATTAAGTAATGTTGTTGTTACAAAATGAATGAAAATGCAATAAAACCTCTAATTAGGTTTAAGACAGCATATATTTATCCTGGCTGAACTTTAACTTCTGTATGCATTAGATAAAATTGTTATGACAAAATGAAAAGAAATACAATAAAACCTCTAATTAGATTAAAGTTATTATAGCTTTGTCGGGACTGAACTTCATTAGTTAAATCCATCAGATAAATTTTGTTGCAAAATGAATAAAAAAGCAATAAAACCTCTAATTAGTTTTAAAAAATCACACCTTTGTCCAGAATGCGCTCCAGTTGTTTCATGCATCATATAATTTTGATGTTTCAAAATTGAAGAAAAGACAACAAAACTGTTAATTAGATTCAAGGCAGCATATCATAGCTTTGTCCTTACTGAACTTTGAATGTTATATACATTAGATAATGTTGTTGCAAAATGAATGAAAATGTAATAAAACCTCTAATTAGGTTCAAGGCATTATAGCATTGTCGTGACAGAATTACAATAGCTAAATGCATCACATAATTTTAATTGCAAAATAAATGGAAATGCAATGAAACTTCTACGTTATAGGTTTAATACCTTTTCCTAATGAGAAGTATTTTGATAAAGGAAATAAATATATATAAATTAATTCCATTAATGTCATCTACATGGAATTTATGACTAAATATATTTAAATTTATTCACAGACGAAGTATGGTCATGTGACATTATACCACTAAGGGTAAAAATGGTTGAAAAGAGGCTTAAGAAAAGAACGTTTGAAGATATGAGTGCATCTTAATTAGCTTAACACTTGCCATGCGGGTATACTTCACCGGCAAATTATGCATGCAGCGGTCGTTTTTTCGTGAATCGTGCGAAAGTTTAATTATTCAGAAAAATTGCAGTGAATCGAAAACTTTGTTTTTATGAACGAAACTTTTTTTATTTTAAACTTTAATATGTATTGTATGATTATTTAACAACAAAAAAATACTAATATTTTTACAAAATCACAAAAATAAGCGATTTTTAAAATTAAAGTCCGATAATCTGTCAGAGCCTATGTCTTCATTACCAGCTTTGTCGCAACAGCTCATTTTATCAATTTTGTATTCAGAAATATAAAATCAATCTTCA
>CM063497.1:22500-50000 GCA_032207245.1 Pardosa pseudoannulata
TTGGATAATCCAGAATTTACCAATAATCTTCTTGTTTATTATGTAGTATCGTCATTCGTCCAAGAACATTCGATTGTTCTGAGACTCAGCAGTATGACGTTTCAAATTTCGAAATGGGGTGTGTTTTTGTTAATAACAGGGTTGTTTGAAAATGGGAAGAGTACACGCATACAGAGAATTTTGCTTGTGAGAAGGAATTCTAAAAAAGGGAATTCTGAAATATTTATCTACACTCGTAGTTTGGAAAGTTTTATTACCCTTAAAATACAATGCTAATAGTCTCCTTTTACCTCGCATTTTTAATTTCTAATATTTATTCCCTAAATGTCATGAAAAGGAATGGTCACCGACTGAAATTCTTTTTACCCAGCATTCAAAACTAATGCTAGATTGAAATTCTCTGTCATTTTCTGTCCATTTGTACCATTTTTCAGCTGTCCCAGGAAAATGGTACAGCTTCTGCTGTGATTAAATTGTGTATGTTTTTTTCGATCAAGGTTCGCTCTTGACTCCCGAATTTGCTGAACAATTTTATGTTTCACGAAAACAAAATCAGGTAATTCTCGTACTTTAGGGATGACATTGGGGACGAATGTGAATTTCCTTTAAGCATTCTATGCAAAACTGTTGCAGGGAATGTAAGGTCAATAGACCAATACTTTTTAATGTTTGAGAAATGCGAATTTGCAAGATACTGAATTTTATTTTCTTTAATGCTTTTAAAGGTTTAAATTGACTACGAGTTGAATTGTTTAGAATCCCGGCCAAACAAAGTAATATGGGCTGATTTTCCATCGGTGAAAAAATTGCATGTTATTTCCTATTTATAAATACTATAAATTATATATGCATTCTCCTTACCTGCGTTTTCGTTTAAATTATTACAAATACACAAATTATAATATTATAAATTAAATCGCAGGCTCAAAGTCTATTACATAAGTCAAATTCTTTTTTGAAACAGGAATCTTTCTCCCCGCCGTCTCGGAAAGATGGCTGAATGGTTAGAGGGTTGACCTTCAGTTCTAGAGTTCGTGGGTTCGAGTACTACTATGGCATGGATGTTCGTAGCCGTTCGTAATCGGCTTTAAACAGTAGATCCCGGTCTCATTAATTCTCGTATAGCAAAAGTATAGACCGTAGCGCTCCACACCAATCCAATCTATCTCTAAATTCCAATTACATTTGCCTAATTTTTTCGCTGTCTGTTTGACATTATATACATATATAATGTATATACACATATATGCCTATATCTCTGCATAATCGTACATGCATTAATGTCGATACACGCACAGAAACATTATCGAATATCACGATCGATATCGGATGACGATAATTCGGTGATTTCAAGTCCATTCGAGTTCGGATAATAATGGACGTACGTCTGCATCAAAATATAGTTATGGGATTCGAAATCTTCTGTGATTTTATAATGTCGAGGGATGAACAGCTAAATGCCTTATATTCTATATCTTCTGCCTTAGGAATGTTACGGTTGTGTCTACACATATAAATTTAAACCTCTATAATGTCACAACCGATTAATCGTATGTTATGCAGCAATTCCAAATGTCCCATGCTGGAATAATTTGGAATTAATAATTATAAGCACATTTAAAATAACAGCACAAAGTTTTAAATCTTGGTACATTCCGTTTCTTTGAGAAGCTAACAAAAAACAATTTTTGAATATATAACTGGTACTGAAGATATATGTCTTTTCGCCAAACATGACTTCGTATAAGTGTAGAACCACCCAGGAAGCAATAGAATAAGGAATGCTACAGATGAGTATAAAATATACATAAAGGTAAAATTTTGTTTTGTATATAGCGGAGAGGAACCTGGGAAACCTCTGTAGCGTAAGGATTGGTACAGATGAGTATAAAATTTACAAAAAGAGAACATTTTGTTTTCTAATACAGACTTGCGGAACCATATTTTGATTTTACAGAATTTTAATATACACTTGCACACACGGACATATATATGCATATATATATATATATATATATATATATATATATAAATATATATGTATATATATATTTATTTATTTATTTATTTATAGATATGTACACTATAGAGCCAAAACATTATGACCACCCCCTACATGTTGCAATGAACTTTTAGAGATATTTAACTGCTGCTGGAGAGTCTGAAAAATCATTCTTTCACTTACTACTTTGTGTGATGGGAAATGCTATAGATCTAATCGATCTTGATGGAGGGCAGATTGTAATGGCTCGAAGGCTCGGAACAAGTATTTCCAAAACTGCATGACTCTTGGGTTGTTCGCAATCTACAGTTGTTAGTACTTATGCAAAGTGGATGAATGACGGTCAAACCAGCAGTTAACGATATGGCGTTGGAAGTCCATACGCGATCAAAGAAAAAGGTCGTAGGAGACTGTCTCTCATGGTGAAACAAAACTGGAACCAGACAGTGGCTCAGCTGACAACCCAATACAATGCAGGGACAAGTAGAATAGTAACGGAGGACACTGTTCATCGGACACTGTTGGATATGGGGCTACGCAGAAAACGTCCTACTCGTGTGCCTTTTCTGACAAAGCGTCATCTTCAACTGCGCCTACTTTATGTCCGGGAACATCGCGACTGGTCCATGGATCAGTGGGAGGGAGTTGCCTGGTCAGATGAATCACGCTTTGTCATTCATCACGCCGATGGCCGTCTCAGAATACGTCGTCTTCCAGGCGAACAGTTGTTCTCTGAATGTACAGTAGGTCGTACACAGGCTGGTGGTGGAGGTATTATGCTTTGGGGACGTTCACTTGGGCGTCTCTGGAACCCGTGGTTGTGCTAGAATAGACCATGAATGCTACAGGGTATCTGAATATCATTGTGGACCAGTTGCACCATACATGACCTCTGTTTTTCCAGCTGGAAACGGAATGTTCCAGCAGGATAAGGCCCCGTGTCACAAGGCTAAAATTGTGTTGGAGTGGTTCCAGGATCATGAGGCTGAATTCCAGTTAATGTCCTGACCACGTAACTCACTGGATCTCATTCCGATAGAACACATTTGAGGTGTCATGGGATGGCAGCTCAGAGTTCAAAGATCACCAATTAACAATAACTCAGATTTACTTAACCTTTGCTTAAACATCTGGTACAATCTGTCTCCGGCCATATACCAAGGACTTGTGACATCCATGCGACTGTGGGTTGAAGCTGTGTTGCTCGCCAAAGGTGGGCCAACTCGTTATTGACAGGTGGTCGTAATACTTTGGTTCTTGGATGTATATTCTGTATTTATAGATGTGTATCTATATAAGTACATGATTTATTTCTAATATAGATGGCAATACGAACAGATATATTCATGCCAAACAGGGCTGCGAAGCTGTTAAACTATTTTAGAGCCACCCGAGGAACACATGTAGCTTAATACTCCGAACACAAGTAAGAATGAACCTTCTGGGTCCTCTTAATTTAGAAACGGGAACAAACTAAAAGCCTCCCCAATCATGGCCTGTCACCCTTAGAGTTCTGGACACCACTGTGTCTACAAACATACGTGCCCCAGTCGCCATTAATGAAAAGCGGATGTTTGGCCTGTTAGCAATAGTATGAAGTCTCGAACTCAAGACTCTTTGTTTATAAGACCAACACCGTTGTCGACTCAGATACCATGGCAAGTATAGGTGCATTATAATTTTCAAAATACATTTTTTTAAGTGTTAAATTCAGTAGAAAACTATAACAGTTTTTGAAACTCTAAGAAAAAATAAGATATCTCCTATTCAATTGTTATGATTAATCTTTAAATACTGAATTTATATATTCTGATCTCGCTCACTAACAAAATATCGCATTTGTGATTTAGGGAGGAAAAATTAAACTTCTAGTATCGCTATACAAAACCATTTTTAAAGATTCTTGAGAATTAATCGTAAAACTCCCATCTGCCTCTTCTCAGCAAGATATCTAGAAAGGTTTATTGGAGATATTTTGAAAGGTTTTAAGCACAAAGGCTCACCTTCGAGAGTGAAAAACAGCAATATTGCACCTATTACTCTTGATCGGGATCATTATACTAATACAGATAATTCTTATAGCGCAGTTAATTACTCCAATAAAGTAAAAACTGAAAAAGAAGCAAATCTTTTATCTACTACGAACTCATTAATTGTTGTTTAAATGTTCATTATTTCCCCACGTAAAAATTAAAAAATATTAAAAAAAAGACGCAACTAACGTTTTTAAATTAATTACGGGCATTAAAACTTTTAATGAATATTTGCAATTACTTTAATTCTAGAGAGGGGGTTGCACAGAAAGTTCGGAATAATATGTTTCGTAGTAATAGGTTATTAAATCATTAGTTTTCGAAACTGGATAATTAATATTTTAAATGTGCGGAATTAATTACATTAATGACTTGTATATCGCATCGCGTCTGAGGAAATCGATGCTTAGATTTGCTTTTGTCCTTAAGAGAGCATCGGGACACTCGAAAATGTTTGGAAGCTTTCTTAATCGAACATTTACATGTGACGGAAATGGAAAAAAAATTAAATGACTGTGACAAAAGACAGAAAATGTTTCTATACATTTGTCTTTGTTACAAATGCAATTAAATTAAGTTTATATATAAATGTAATGGGTGTATTTGACCCACTACACAATTAGAAGGCTATAAGAGCTGAATTAATTCGAAGTTGTAATTTAAATGCAGGTTTAGCAAGAAATAAGATCCCAAGTTGAGGACTCTAGAATATGTTCTTTTGTTCCAAATGAGATACAATCGGAACAACAGATAACTAAAATGATGCGCTAGATATTTATTACATAAAAACTTTTAGTACAAAAATCCACCTGTAGGTGGCGCTGTAATACATATGTATTTATTTAGTTTTCTTCAGTTAAGTCGAGTAGTAGTTTTTTACTCTGCGTATCATGCCTCTGTTGCAAGAAAGAGTGCTACTGGTAAAGCTGTTTTAGAAGAACCAGCAGAACTCCTTTGCAGCTCTAAAAGATTCTGTCGTACCAAACGGGTACGAAGAGGTACAATGTCTGCACTTGCCTTACGCAAGAGGAACGTTCGCCAGATATCACCCCCTGCGACTTTTGGTTGTGGGGTTTCCTTAAAGGGCAGCATCTACGGTCAAATGTGTTTGGACAATAACGATCAGCAAGTTTCCACTGATGTTTAGCAGAGTAGCATGGCCTAATTGAAGACTGAGTTTCTTTATCCCTTTGAAGACAGGTGCCTCATATATGCAGTGTCTTTCAAATTAACACAATGAGTATATCATTAATGATATTTTAAGTAAAACATTTAATTAGTATTTCTAATTTACACTAGAGGTAGCCTTATCTCTGTTATGGTGAACTTATCTACTAGAGATTTCTGAATACTAGAGAATTATATGGTTCAACAGAAAAGATGTTGCATATATGATACGCCCGTCTTGAAAAATTAAAAAAGTTACACAAAAAATATAAAAACATCAAAGTTTATTTTTCCTTTCTCAAACCAACGTAAATAAAAAAAAAACAGTTAAACGGAATATCCAAAACAGTTGACCGATAATACAAAACTAAGTTGCAAATTAAACATTCTCTCAAGTGACTAATTTATGTAATTTACCGACGGAAAAAAACTATATCCACGAAGCAAAAACACTTACTAGCAACAGGCGTCACCATGCAAAAACATTGAACGTAAAGTGCCCCATTTTATACTCCTTGATTTCATAAACTTTATAATTATTCACATGCTGAAGAAAGACCACGGAGCATACAAAAAAAAAACCGATTTCTAAATTACTAACTAAATTGCTCTCACATGGGCTTCAAACATGAAAAATAAAACGAGATCAAGTAACCAAGATTAAAAATAGAGTTTAATTCCCGTGATTTATATTAACCTTTATCAGATTGAAATTTGACAGAAAACAACTTAACCCACTTAACTTAAATACGCTTGCTTAGTGTCAAAAGGATTAAATTATAATTAAAAGTTTAGCGAATTACAAGGAATGTGATCCGTGTATTTGGTAATAAAATGCCAGTATCTGCGCCAGATCTAAAGGGCAGAATTCTGCGCCATGTTCTAAATATTCCTGCAGACTTATTCCGGTCAGCTGTGGAAAATACGATTCTGTGATTACATCATACTGTTGAACATGAAGGAGGGCATATTGAACACTTTGAATGCCACTTTTGTATATTATGTAGCTTTAATAAAGCATAATAAATGTGCTTATATATATCACAGCGCCACCAATAAGCGAACTTTTGTACTAATTCTTTTTATATAATTAATGTCAAACGCATCATTTGAATTATTTCTAGTTCCAAGTGTATCTCATTTGAACCAAAAGAGCGCATTCTAGAGTCCTCTGAAGTGGGGAAATTATTTTTTGCTAACCCTATAATTTCCCCCTTTTTTAATCCCTTTTTCCTATATGACCTGGTGAGCACTAATTTATAATACTTCAATATGAATATCAGGTCTTAATTTAATTGATTTTAAATCCTCAAAGTCTTTAGTCATGCCAGTGTAAATGTATAACACATCCACAATATAGCTTACAATTTTAACCTACTTTAACAGCTGTAAAGAGCGCCTGCTACCACTCCTCAGATTCTCCAGGATTTCGATCATCCTCAAATGAATAAATTTTCTCAATTCCATACCTCTGTCCTTCCTTCCAAACTCAAGGTCAGAGGATATTTTGATCTACATAATTATCCTAGACGTTTTCTCAATCTACGGGTAGATAGTTTGAATAGGCATCAAGCTCGTTTCAGAAACCGAGTTTTCTAGCCTAACTCTCTAATGGACACCATTAACCTTTGCGGTATCGTGAATGTGAAACCAATGGAAATAAATAGCAGGCCCAGATCATAGTTTACAATTTTTTAACCTTCTTTGAATGCTGTAAAGAGTTAAGGCTACCCGACTGAATATCCTCCTTAATTTTGATCATCCTCAAATGAAGGACATTTTTCCAGATAACATGCTCCTTCCTGCTATCTCAAGGAGAGAGGGTATTCTGATCCATGTAGTTATCCTTGATGTTCTCTCTGAATCTACAACAAGAAATTTGAAGTGGAAGGTCAATGGAAAAAAGTAGCAGATCCAGATCATAGCTTAAAAATTTTTAACCTACCTTGAATGCTGTAAAGAGTGATCGCTACCATATTGGCAATTCTCCTTAATTTTGATCTTACTCAAATGAACATCTTTTTCTCGAGTACATACTCCTTCTAATCAGCTCAAGGAGAGAGGATAGTCTAATGTATATAGTTACCCTTGATGTTCTATGTCTACGGGTAGACATTTTGAGTGACAGGCGAATGGAAATAAAAAAGTCCCAGATCATAGGTTACAATTTTTTAACTTATTATGACCATTGTATATAGTAAACACATTAGTTGTCACATTAGAGATTGCGATTAATTTTAATCATTCTCAAATGAAGGAATTTTTTCACGAATACATACTCCTTCCTGCCAGCTCGAGGTATGTTATTTTGATTTACGTTGTTATTCTTGACGTTCTCTGAGTCTACGGGTAGACATCTGCAGTGGCTACCAGGCTCGTCTATGGTAACCCAGGATCCTAAACTAAGCCCTTGAATATAAGGGACACCATTAATCTTTTTGGAGTTGTGACTATCAAGTCAAAAGAAAGTTGATTAATATATCTACAATCCTGACTTGTTTTGGAATAAAATTAATTTTGAGCCGTCTGTCATGTTCATGCTCAATCACATATTTCCACTGTAAACGTTGTACATCATTTTGCTAAACAAGGTTTAATTTCCCCGTGTAACTTAAAGATCTCGGGGATTACTCTGGATATTGCGAATCGGTCCGAATGTTCATTGTGAAGTCACTTTGCCTTATCGTTTGTTCTCATAATGTCCACAAGCTGATGTCAAAGTGACGTCACAACGAAAGTTTGAATCTATTCGCAACGTCCAGAGTAAGCACCCTCTTCTTCCATGAACTAGTTCATACTATTCCTTACCGTAACTATGCCGGTTAGTTTGGAAATGTGAAACAGCTCGATGGTCATGTCGGAGGGGATGAATGCCATGATCTGAGAGAGGATGGGGATAAAGCAAATGGTATGTGTGTATACAAAAAAAAATAAAAAAAAAGAGAGAACGATCTCAATAATACTTTTCATAAGCAACGAATATCATCGTGTTTATATAACAATATTTTTTGTGAACTATGTGTTTTCTATGACTATTCTGTGTTCGAATCCAGTGGGCTTTACAAGTTGTAAGAAATATCACCTTTAAAAGTTGCAGAAATTCGGGTAATTACATTTTATCTCGATACATTTCCTTGTTTTATCATCCTACTTTTCCAACTGTTAAATAAACCCTATTTCTTTTAATTTCATTAGAAATAATGTCGTAGAATATTGCGAGTATCTTACATTATTTTTATGCATTCAGTTTTAAATTGTTCGAATTACAAGACGACCGAATTTGAGAGAACGTCACTTGTAAAATTTCCCGACAGTAACAAAGCTATTTAGTAATGCGATGCGTTTAGATGACATAACTATCATTTTAAAGCAGAATAATTTGAGAGTGGTTATTTTTCAAGTTTACTTCCAACTTTCTTTCTCTCTAAAGCTCTTTTAAATGTCAAGTTGTCAGCTTCAAAATGCTTTCTTCCCTATTTATAACTTGATATAATAATCTGGTATATATTCAAATTCTGAGCATTTCCGAAAATTTCAAGATTGTTATTTAAAAGGGAAACAGAAAAATCTGAGGTACTAAAACAAGTGTTAATTTTCAGTACTGACTAACAGGTGGGCTCATATACCTGTATTTGTATGTGCATACGTACACATACATGTGTGTGTATGTCTAAGTGTGCATTTAGGTTCATATAAATGTACATAGAATCTGGCATAGGTGATGATCACTATCTTAGAAAACTTTTAATTTAAGCAGATTTTGATTACCCGTCCCAAAACTGTTACTTCTAACTCTTTAATGCCCAAGTAATACCGATTCATTTCTTAAATATTAGTCGATATAAACTCCAAATAATAAAGAAATAGAAGTTTAAACAATTTTGAATACTATACCATGTTACGTTAGTGATCAGCTATATTATTGGCAAAACATAATAACTGTTTCCCTAATAATAAAATAGTTGATAGTTGTTGTGATTAATTGTTTAAAAGAATTAAATAAAATGTTCAATGTATATTATACCTATTAAACTACAGTCATTGTTTCTAAAGAAGTATTACGGAAGATGTTCAGTGTGTATTACCTTTCAATTGTAGTCATTATTTCTAAAGAAGTATTAAGAAAAATGTTCCATGCGTATTACTGTTTATTTGTAGTTATGGATGGATTCAAAAAAGCATTACAAAACCTCTTCCAAGCGTATTACTTTTTAATTGCAGACATGTATTTTTATCTAAAGAAGTATTACGGAAAATGTTTTTTTGCTTATTACTCTTTAATTGTAGTCATTGATTTCAAAAGAAGCATTACGAAAAATGTTTCATACGTTTTACATTTCAATTGTAGTCAGGAATTGTATTTAAAGATGCATAGTAAAAATTATTCAGTGTGTTCTACTTTTGCGTATAATACTTATTTTTATTAATTCAACACATTTTAGGCCTTAAAATAGAATTTAGTGCTTATCCTACGTATCCACTGGAAATGTAAATAGTAAAAGTTATAATAGTTAAAATATCTTTATACAAAATCTGTATTTTAAATATTTAAATTTAAAAAAAGGATAGTTTAGCTGTTCGAAAATTATAAATTATGCAGCTTTTTTTTAACTTTACAAGGCTAATTATTGATAAATTTCAATTTATATGCGGTTATTAATGCACCTGGGGTAATTTATTTACTAATCAAAATTCAATATTTTTCACTTTAAAACAGTTTAAAGTAACTATTAGTAATAACTGAATTATTTGCTGTGATGATAATTATACTAATTTCATGGTGAGAGAAAGTGAAACACCATCTTTTACTTTTAATTATATTTTACTACCTAACGGGATAGATATTTTGTATTTTCAGACAGATTTTGGTTTGAATGTCTTCTATATGCTTAATTACAACGATCGGATAACGATGCTAAACATTCCTATAAAAAATGTTGGTATACCATTTCAATGTTAATTATGATTGGGATATTTTCATAATTATGGAGCTTAACCCTTAACCGCCGTAGCTATATATATATATAAATATATATATATATATATATAATATATATATAATATATATATATATATATATATATATATATATATATACGCTTTGCGCAGTTGATGGGGGTAACAAGTAATGCGTATGCGTATACCTCGTATAGTTAACTAATGCATAAGTAAGGATACATAATAACAATCAAGTCTTACGCCCAAGGCAGTTAAAACATTGTTTGAGCATACCGTAAATATACGGCCCACGGGTGTTAAGGGATTAACACTAGATATACGGATCGAGCCAATTTGACTCATTAAAGATTTGATCACTATATATATATATATATATATATATATATATATATATATATAAATATATATAATATATATATATATATATATATAATATATATATATACATATATATATAATACTATATATATACATATTATATATACAGATATATATACATATATATAATATTATCATATATATATATACATATATATATCATATGTATATACATATATATATACATAATAAATATACATATATATTATATATAAAGTATACATATATATACATATATATATACATATATATAATATATATATAAATATATATATATATATACAAATATATATATAAATATATACATATATATATATATATATAATATATAATATAATATATATATAATATTATATATATATATATAATATCACTTTTCAAAAACACGTTGGTTGTCGAGTTTAAGTAATAAAATATGTAAAAACTTCCATTCTTCCCCACAGATTCATTTCGCGTTATTAAATGGGTCAACTTATTTTCATGGTTGTGAGACAATTTGACTCATAAAAATGTATATGAAAAAAAATATATTAATAAAAATAGTATAAATTAAATATGTAGTTTAAAGTATAGTAAAAATTAAATATAAAGAAGTCATCCAAAGCATTTCCATTCCAATGACAGAAATTCATGTACTGACACACTGAAAATTGTCAAGTTCAATAATCATGCAAAGAAAACATGTAGAAACCATTGTGCTCAATGAAATTGAAATGCTTTCGAAAAATGGGTTTCAAAAACAGATTTTATGTTAAAAATGTTTTCCATAATTTTTGATAATAAACATTTCATTTAAATTAATTTGGAACTATTTTCTTTCCAAAAAACTTTTTCTTGTATGAGTCAAATTGGCTCACTTCAGCAAAAATAGGTTTAGGATCCACATTCCGTAAATCTAGTGTTAAAAGTCCGATGATACAAATCCCCTTGAAAAATTAGGTTAACATATACAACGATAATTAAAATGTTTAGAATAGTAGTAGTATGGTGACTTACTGATAAGGATAAAATTAATCTCATAACTCTTTTTGATTGGTCTTGGTCAAGTACTATTCTTACTTCAAGAGGTAATGTCCAAATGTCTCTTCAGCGTATTTTACTTTAAGTCAGAATAATGATTCTTAAAAAATTATACTATTATTTTCGATGTAAACAAATTAATTTTTCTTCATTACGAAGCTAAATAAATCAATGTTAAAACCCCCCTTGAAAAATGCTGGTTAACATATGCAACGTAAATAAAATGTTTCGGATAGTAATTTGGTGGTTTACTGACAATGATTAGTAAATCACAACTCTTTTGATTACAGATTTGTCCACGTACTAGTTATATTAAATACTTACTTCGAGATGTAGAAAGATGTAAATGTTTCTTTAACTGATATTACACCAACAGTGAAAAAAGTCTTTCAGGAATTTAATTTTTTTCTATGCAAGCGTGTCCCTATGAAGCTTAACTCTTTGCTTTATTATCCCGAGTTCTCTCGGGTGCCTTCATATTACAGTGAAATATTATCCCGAGAAAACTCGGTCGAAACAAAATTTGTCTGTGCGATTTTTTATCATAGTTTTCACTCGACCTACAGGAAATGAAAGTAAATATTCAGCTTTGATAAGTAGTTTGCCAATTTTTATTAGTTTTGCTGGGTTTTTTGGCGAACTGGTTACCTGTTTTTCACTGATTAGAAAACTACTTTAGGAAAATCACCGTGACGAGTTTTCTGCCACATCAGGAAGACCCAGTATTAGTCCTCTATCACTCAGGTTAACCACAAGGCATTTTCCAGATGTTACTCCTGCTACTGAAAAAAAATCCAATCTAACGAGACAGTGTAAACTGTGCTCCCGTAAAAGATATTCCAGAGGTAAGCCAGTAAGAGACCAGATACTAGCGTTCAGAAACGTTAGATATCACTTTGTGTTGTCCCTTGTTTAAAAAAATTATCACACAAAAACTAATATTTAACTTTTTTCCATTTGCCGAGATAACTCGGGATAGTAAACTAATATTAAAACTAAATGCTTTTACACCTGAAAGAATAACTATTCAACTTAAAACCTACAAATTTTGTTTAGTTTCATTTCACTTGTAATTAAGAATAAAAATAAAAAAATATATTTTTTGTAATTTTTTCCAAAACATTTGTGAGAGAAGCGGTTAAGTCTGATGCTGGAAATTACCATGATAAGTGTTGATTAACAGTTGCAGAACGAATTATAATTCTTGGGATAATAATTTCACAACTTAATGCCAATGATTATTATATCTTCCCAATCTCATTAATTCAATCCATATTCTTTTACTGGATATAATTTTGTATAGAGATAGAAAAGCTCTAATATCTGTTCAGCTCATTTTAGGCTAAAAAAAATACATTTCTTTTGGAAATATAACTTCTGTTTATGTAAGCAAGTTTTAAATATTCATCGTTGTAAATCATAATACTCCAATGCAAAATTCTCTACAAAAGTGTTGGTAATTGTGTAACAGGAATTATAATGACTGGGATAAAAATAATTTGTTGATTTATAAGAAAAAAGGAAATAAAACGTGCTAGTAGCATTTAGATGAATTTAAGTATTCCATTTTTTTCTATTGTATGGGCTTGTTGAACACATTCATCATATGTTGATGTATATATATACATAATAATATATATATATATAATATATAAAATATATATATATAAAATATATAGTATATATATAATATATATATATATAAGTCTATAACACTACTCCACCTCTAAAAATGCTCTTGAAAATGTTGGTAATTGTGTAACAGGAATTATAATGACTGGGATAAAAATAATTTGTTGATTTATAAGAAAAAAGGAAATAAAACGTGCTAGTAGCATTTAGATGAATTTAAGTATTCCATTTTTTTCTATTGTATGGGCTTGTTGATTATATTCATCATATGTTGATGTATATACATAAGCATTCTATAACGATACTGCATACAAAATGTTAAAAAATATCCTCACACGTTATTCTGGAACGTCTCCAATTACATGGCAATAAGAAATTCCCAGAAACGTTAATTGAAAAACAAACAGAAAGCGTCCGGCCATTAAAAAAAACAAAGACAAGTCTAAATTTACAGTAAGCCGAGTCCAAATGAGTCAACGGCTGGCCTTAACGGTGATTTTGACGCGAAGCCAAAATCCTCGCGAAAAATTAGGGTAAGTGAGGGTAGAGAGAGGGAGAAAAACAGAACAAATGCTTTTAAAGGGTGCTTAATTTAATTCAGAGGTATTTCGAGAATTTCCCCCCTATTGTTTTTTCGTCATTTAAAAGTAAAGAGAGAGAAATACTTAATCAGATGTATTAGCAACAGTAAGTTAGCAAGTTAAATTAAAGGAGTCTGAAACTAAATATTTATTCTTTTATTATTGTATTTGCTCAGATTAATGGTTCTTGTTAAGTAACTTAAGTCTTAACTTCAGAAATAATGTGTTACTGTTCGTAGAAATTTTGCAGCTAAACATTTCTTTATTTAGAGTACCAAGGCGTCATAACTTAAAACGAATAAAAATTTTGCTGTTGCGCAAACTTATATTTCATGAATTCAATTTAAGATTCTAATTAATTAGGATTAACACTAGAATTACGGACCGAGCTAATTTGACTCATTAAAAATTTGATCGTATAACACACACATCACACACATACACACATTATATATACTATATAATATATATTAATATATATATATATATATATATATATATACATTATAGTATATATATATATATATTTATATTATATATATATAATATATATTTATATATATATATATATATATATAATATATATATGCTGGGAGTCATGTGGGAAGACAAGAGTCGTAGAATTTATTTTTAAAGTATTGATATAACGATATTTTTAACGGTATGTAAGGAAAATGTGTATACATGAAACATATAAGACTCACTAAACTGATCGCTAGGACAGCAACCAACCCAAAAGGGGGTTTATGGTTGCAAATGCAATTGTATTTTGGTATATCCGAATCCACATCCGAACTTTATTTAGAACAATATTTCCTCTGTTTGTGCAAGCATATAAGACTCACTAAACTGATCGCTAGGACAGCAACCAACCCAAAAGGGGGTTTATGGTTGCAAATGCAATTGTATTTTGGTATATCCGAATCCACATCCGAACTTTATTTAGAACAATATTTCCTCTGTTTGTGCAAGCATATAAGACTCACTAAACTGATATCTAGGACAACAACCAGCCAAAAAGGGGGTGTATGTTTGTAAATGCAATGGTATTCTGGTATATCCACATCCACCGCAGAACATTATTTAGAACAATATTTCCTCTGTTTGTGCAGCTGAACGATGGCCGGAATGTTAGGGCGCTGATCTTCGGAACCGGAGTTAGTGGGTTCGAATCCCGCTATGGCATGGATGTTCGTAGCCGTTCAGAATCTGCTTTAAGCAGTAGGTCACGGTCTCATTAGCCCTCGTGTCGCAAAGAGTAGACCATAGTGCTCCAAACAAACCAACCAACCAACCTCTGTTTGTGCAAGCATATAAGACTCACTAAACTTATCTCTGGGACAACAACCAACCCAAAAGGGGGTGTATGTTTGAAAATGCAATGGCATTCTGGTATATCCACATCCACCGCCGAACTTTATTTAGAACAATATTCCTCTGTTTGTGCATACTACTGCAGTATTTCAGGATTTTCAAGTTTTATAACATCGATAGATTCAATTTCATATCAACTTAACTAGTTTTTATTTGTGCATTTTTCAAGCATATATTTCAATATTTCTTAATTTTTATGCATTTTCCATAATTGTTATAGTACCTTTTTAATATCATTACAATATCGTTTACATTACGATATCGTGTAAACGTATGGTATGTATAAATTTTATTGTAGGAATAATTTATCTATTCATCTTATCCTTATAGAAATAAATATTAAACAATATATACTTCATTTACTTATAGGTCAACCAACAAAATATGAGATAATAAATGAGTAGTTCTGATATAATATATCGTAAATTTGCTTTAGTTTCTTCATATTTAAACTATTATCAATTCTTTCAAAAATTTTACCTGGTTCTGTATATGACTCAAAGATTTCTTAGGAAAGATATTTGATTACAATAGGAGAGTTATAATATACATGGAGCTTACGATATGTAATCGCTAACTGTAGCTGGAACCCCAGGTTCTGTATTATCTAGCTATAAATGATAATATTTTGTCTTGGAAAAAATTTAATTATCAATGTAGTTCATTTTTACATATATTATGCACTGGCTATATTTATTATATATATATATATATATATATATATATATATATATATATATATATATATATATATATATATATATATATATATATATTTAAATTAGTTACGTACCTGGCAAATATACGTAAACAAATATTTCTTCTTATTAAATGTTTTGGTGACTTTTAGTCTAGATTAGTTCTATGTGGTGCTTTCGTGCCACCAGTGAAACATACGTCTTTTCAGATGGTTATTTAATTTCTCAAAGACAATTTTTTAACTATTTCAAACTAGATGTTATGGTATGCACAAATTAAATTTGGTCAGTTAATGGAGGGGGGAATTCATAATATAAACTGCTTTTAAAAATAGTTGCATTGAAAATAGCTGCTCAGCAGTACAGAATAGTTGACATCAGTATAGAAGAGGGTGTCATTCTCGATCAGCTGCAGCCGTTTTTGGTATTAAATTCGGTGTATTGTGAAACGTACATTTGTTGTATGAAATCTTTCTTTTGCTAAATGTATTAATTCGTTCTATTTTTCTGAAGACCCATTTCGGAAGCCTGCATTCGATACCTACCTTCATGATATCATTTAAATAAAATAAAATATAATATTTTGCTTTTTATTACTTTAGAATTTTACTTCATCTATTTGCCATATTTAAGGCCTACTTAATTTTTAAAATCTTATTTTTTAAATTCATGTTAAAAAAGATAAACTATGAAGTAGCTGGGTTCAACTCCTGGAAACTAGAGTTATTAAATATCTTTGCCATCTGGGGACAAAGGGACGTTTAAAATTAATTTGTAAATTTGATATTTAACGATATTTTTATAATGTTAATATATATTGTTAAATGAAACATATAAAAACAAATCTTTTTTAAAAGAATATTCGATTAGGATATGGAAATGTTTGATAAAAGTTGATTCGTTTAGCAATATTCATTAAATATGCTCCTATTATGCAGCAGGTATATAAATATGTATTTATATAAACACATGTATTTTATATATAGATGTTCATATACATATACACATATATGCATATACAAATATATATATATATTCATATATATATATATATATATATATATATATATATATAATATTATATAAACATATATATTGTATATATATTACATATATAAACATATACATTATAGTATATATATAAACATATACATAAATATATATATATATATATATATATATATATATATATAAACATATACATAAACGTACATATATATATACATATATAAACATATACATAAACGTATATATAAACATACTTACACACATATATACATATATATATAAATATGTATAAATGCAAATATGTATATATGTAAACATATGTACAGATATATACATGTTAGCATATATACACTTACACATATATACATACACTTATACATACATGAACATTTAAATTTATACTTTACTCGCAATCTGTTAGCTTCATTAGATGACGAAAAGGAAAAATGTGGTAATGCGTTGCTAATATATTTACATTTTCATTTCTTTTATGCCTTAGAAGTGTGAGTTTGGAGCGAATTTTAATCCTCCCAAACGTAGAGACATAATTTAAAGATGTTTCCAAATATAGAACGCAAGATTCTCTACAACGTGAAGAGCCAAGATTCGCATAGAAAACTGAAAAATCATTTCCTAGCATCCTCTTTGAAAAATCAAGTAATTAACCGAATGAGGAAGTTAATTTTTACGAACATAATGACTGCAACTGAAAGTTAATGCCACAATGTCGTGGAAAATATTGTTCACTGTTTATTAAGAATTTCCAGGCACGCTTACACAAATTATTTTCGTTCAAAAATATTAGAATCTGAAAAGCGAGATTTTGTCAAAAATTAGAAACGTGTTGGCGGAAGTTATTAAATGAAATTAGTCGTAATTTTAAGTAATGATAATCCATGAATTTTAGCGAACCGCTTATTTGAAAGCAAAGAACATTTTAAGAAATTGGATTTTTACACTTGCTCTAACAAATAGGTTTCGTCACTATTTCCTTCTTCATTCTTTAGATAGAAAATTTTGACTGTTTACAGAACCTGTTGTCCTTAAATGAATACATTTTTCGCTTACATAGTAAGTATGTCGGTACAAATTTATTTCACACATATATATGTGTATGTGTATATATATATGTTTGTTTTATATAGAAATATTATAATATTATAATATATATATCGTATATTATAACATATACGAATATATTATATATTTATATACAGTATATATATATAATAATTTCCACGTGTATGTATATAAATTTATATATAGACGTATATATGTATATATATACGCGTATATATATAGAGGTATATATGTGTACAGATATATATAAGTATAAATGTGTGTATATATATGTATATATGTTTATATATATAATTATGTATGTGTTTATATATATATTAAAATTATAATTATTATATGTATATATATAAATATTTATATATAAATATATATATGTATATAGATATAAATATATATGTGTGTGCGTGTATATAGATATACACTTATGTATTTGAGTATATATTTGTATATATATATATATATATCATATATATGTGTGTGCGTGTATATATATACATATACGTATAAAGTATATATACTCGTATATATGTATATATAGATATTTGTATGTTTCTGTTTAAAATGCACTTCATGCTTGTTCCAATAATTAATAGGAATGAAGTTTCCTTTTTTCCAATAAATTAATATTTAAATATTTGAATGGGAAAAAAATTTTGTACAGTTTAAGTGCTTTGCGTTTAGACTTGTGAAGTCAGATTTGATTTTACAGCAAATTAATACACATTTCGTAACAGACTCACACTTACGCATATATGAGTTAGATGTGTATGTATACGTATATTTACAGACACACAAAGGTATATATACGCATATAAGTACGTATGTATTCATATATATATATATATATAATTGACACACACACACGCATACACACACATACACACACACACACACATATATATATATATATATATATATATATATATATATATATATATATAATATAAATATATAGTATTGCTTTAAATGTGAGAAAATTTCAATCTCTTCTACCGCAAAACAAAGTTTCTTTTAAATGAAGCATAATCAAATTTCGACTTTAAAAATCTCCAGAATCTTTTTATATTATTAAAAGAAGGTGAATAGCTTACACTCAAGTATTGGTATATTCATAAATTTCTAAGGTGAAAGGGTTATAATAATAGCTTAAATAAAAAGAACTTTGGAAGAAGAAAATCCGTGAAAGTATTTTTCTAGTACATCTCGAGAGAAATCCCTGATTCACTTTCTCTCTTATTCCAATTATATTTTTGTCCCAACACTTAATTTCTTTTGAGTGTGAACTGAAGGGATTCGATCTTACAATTGTTACACGTTGCATCTTCTTTACGGAATGACAAGATTTGTTGAGGTTGAAAAGATAATAAATCAGTAATTGCTTGGATTAAGGTATCTAATTATATTTATGTGGTCATTTTGACGAAGAATTAAAATATCTGTGTCTTATGGGTTTGTTTGGAAGGCTAAGATTTTAACTATTCAAAACAGTTTATTGGAATCAGATTAATGACTATTTTTACATCAGTTGATAAAGCAGGAGTACTTCTAATTAAAAAAGGGAAAAAGGAATATATCTATGTTTCATGGGGTTATTTGAAAGGCTATTTAGCTATATCAAATATATTTATTGTATATAGTGAATGACTATACATGAGTTGATAAAGCACTAGTATTTAATTTTAATATATATTTGTTTCTGGGAAAATTATGTATACTTATACATTTAAATAAAAGATTAATCGACAGCACGATCATTTCATAAAAAAAATAAATTATGCAAAAAATTTTTCACGTTAAAAGTATTTTAAACAAATTTATTAAATAAATACAATAAAATGATAATACGTCATCTAAAAAATGATATATATCAGTTAAAAACTAATAATTAAAACATATATACACAAATATAAAATATTTAAATAAATAAATTTAAAGATTTGGATTACATACTCATGAAATTTAAAATTTGTTAAGGTATTGGAAATCAATAATTTGCTTGGAGGCCACTTTCAACAGAGATGACATATTCAATGACACCAAATAGGCATTTGTGGGTACAGAGAAAGACCCAGCACTATTATTCTCCACTGGGAAAAAGATCACAAGATTGTTCCACGTTTCATATTTACAAAATGAAAGAAATTTGATGAGTTTGAAAAGATAATAAATCAGTAATTGCTTGGATTAAGTTATCCAATTATATTTGTGATTAATTTTGACGACAAAGGAAAATATGTGTATTTTATGGGTTTATTTGAAAGACTATGGTTTTAGCTATTCAAAACAGTTTAAATTTAATCTGTATGTTTATTAGAATCAGATTAATGACTATTTTTATATCAGTTGATAAACCAGGAGTTTTCTAATTAAAACTTTAAATATATTTTGAAGTGAATGGTATATTTTCGGTTTACCTCCTACGGGTCTAATACTAATTTAGAATTAGGGCATCACTTACATTTGGATTACATACTCATGAAATTTAAAAATTGTTAAGGTATTGAATCAATAATTTGCTGGAGGTCACATTCAACAGAGATGCATATTCAGTGACTCCAAAATCGGAATTTGTATACAGAGAAAGCACTATTAGTCCTACTGGGACAAGATCACAAGATTGTTACATGTTCATCTTTATAGAATGACAGAATTTGTGAGGTTGAAAGATAAATAAGTAATTGTCTGGATTAAGGTATCTAATTATATTTATGTGGTCATTTTGACGATAAAGGAAAATATGTGTATTTTATGGGTTCATTTTAACGACTATGGTTTTAGCTATTCAAAACGATATTTAAATTTGGTCTGCACGTTTATTAGAATCAGATTAATGACTATTTTTATATCAGTTGATAAACCAGGAGTACTTCTAATTAAAACTTTAAATATATTTTGAAGTGAATGATATATTTTTGGTTTACCTCCTACGGGTCTAATACTAATTTAGAATTAGGGCATCACTTAGATTCGGTTTATATACTCATGAAATGCAAAATTTGTTAAGGTATTGGAAATCAATAATTTGCTGGAGGCCACATTCAACAGAGATGACATACTCAGTGATCCCAAATAGGCATTTGTGGGTACAGAGAATCCCCCAGCACTATTAGTCCCCACCTGGAGAAGATCACAAGATTGTTACACGTTGCATCTTTAAAGAATGACAAGATTTGTTGAGGTTGAAAAGATAATAAATCAGTAATTGTTTGGATTAAAGTATCCAATTATATTTATGTGATCCATTTTGACGAAAAAGGAAAATATCTGTGTTTTATGGGTTTATTTGAAAGGCTAAGGGTTTAGCTATTCAAAACAGTTTACATATATTCTGCACGTTTATTAGAATCAGATTAATGACTATTTTTACATCAGTTGATAAACCAGGAATACTTCTAATTAAAAATTTAAATATATTTGTAGTGAATATATTTTTGGTTTATTCCCCACTGGCTTAATACTAATTTAGAATTGGGGCGTCACTTAGACTCGGATTACATACTCATGAATTTTTACATCTTTTAAGGTATTGGAAATCAATAATTTGCTGGAGGCCACATTCAACAGAGATGACGTATTCAATGACCCCAATTCGGCATTTGTTGTTCAGAGAAAGCCCCAGCACTATTAGTCCCTACCTGGAGAAGATCAAAAGATTGTTACATGTTGTATCTTTATAGAATGACAAAATTTGGTCAGGTTGAAAAGATAATAAAACAGTACTTGCTTGGATTAAGGTATCTAATTATACTTATGTGGTTCATTTTGACGAAAAAGGAAAATATGATTTATAGGTTTATTTAAAAGGCTAAAGTTTTAGCTATTCAAAACAGTTTACTAGTCTGCATGTATATTATAATCAGATTAATGGCTACTTTTACATCAGTTAATAAAACAGGAGTACTTCTAATTAAAAATGTATATGAATTTTGTAGTGAATGATATATTTTTGGTTTAATCCATACGGGTCTAATACTAATTTAGAATCGGGGCATCACTTAGACTTGGATTATATACTCATGAAATTTTAAATTTGTTAAGGTATTAGAAATCAATAATTCGCTGGAGGCCACATTCAACAGATATTACATATTCAATGAACCCAAATCTGCATTTGTGGGTTCAGAAAAATCCCCAGCCGTTGGTCAAAATCACATAAAATAGGGTTGTCAGGTCCTCTTAAGACCTTCAAAATTTTCGATTTTCCAAAAAAATGTTAATAGTCTGAGATATTCTACGCATTTTTAAAAATAAGGCAGAAAAAATTCTTAATTTAAAAGTTCTCATTAAAAATATAACAGATACTTTAGTGATTTGTGTGCTTGCAGTGGACTTGGCAGTTGTTTACGTATTATTGTAAGTAATTTTACAGATAATTGTCATGACAACAACAAAGTAATTCAACATTTACTTTCATAATACTTAAAATTAAACTCGATAATCACGGATTTTCAATTTTAATTTTTGTTATAATCTACCACTTTGTGATTTGTTTTTAATTTAAAAAAACTTTTCTAAAATAAAGAAGACGACATAAAAGTTTATGTATAATTCATATTAAATTATCAAAATATTTATATAATGTACTAAAATTACTTTAAAATGCATTTGAAATTCAACATAAAAGAAGCTACGATTTTGATAATAAATGAATGTTAGTGATATTAAAATTTTCTTATGACTCCATTAACATAATAGCAAAGAGCTATATAAAATGTGTAGTAATATATTAATAGTGTTAAAATAGTACAAAAAAATGAATTTATTATTGAAGTATTCTTAAAAATAGCTATGTTTTTATTACATCTTACTTTAAGTTTATTTTTCTCAGAATACAAATTTTCAATATTGTGCAAGATTTCTCAAAATCTATGTAATGTATTTGAACAAAATTTCAGAATTTCACTACGTTTTCTTGTAATTGAACTAAAATAATTGCTATGGGAGCAATATTGTTGGTTTTAGAGAGTTAAATATATGAAAAAAAAGGAGTAAAATTATAAACATGTTTTTAGAAATATAAAAAATATGCTTAAACATATGGATTTTTTTGTTAGATTCAATTTCAGAAGTATATTTTTCATTTAAAACTTAAAATTAAATATTTTTGTAAAATTATTTCTTGTGCACGTGAGTGCGAGAACAGTTTTAACCCATAAAATAAATCAATATATATATATATATATATATATATATATATATATATATATATATATATACATTTAAAAAAATTTTATTATTATTTTTATAAGTATTTAAGGTTAGTTTATCAAAGAGGTATATAAAAGATTTCTACAAAAAAGTTAGACATTTTAGTTTGAAGAAAAATGTTATGGGAAGTCGAAAAGTATTAACAAAAGTATAGGATCCTTATGTTTGAGAGTCCTGTGACCTATTAAATTTTAGGTGGGTTTGGTCAGCGATTCCTTAGTCGGCCCTTATGTAATGGATGATAACCGCCTTGAATAATCTAATCTTTCTGGAATGGGATCTGACGATGTTCAACCAAATATGAGAAGCAAGATGTGGTTCCAGCATAAGGCACCACATGTTTGAACAGGTCATCCCCGCATCGATGGATCCGGCATGGTGAACCGTACCACGCGCTCACCATACATATTAACTCTCGAATTCTTTTTATGGGGTGTTATTGATTGTGTCATGTATCACTATTTTCTGAAGTCTGAGATGGATCTTTTGTCACACGCCCGAATGGTAGGGCTCTGCTCTTCGGTACCAGAGTTCGCTGTTTCGAATCCTGCTGCTGGCATAGATATTTGTAGAATTTCGGAGTCTTCTTTTAGCAGTAAGTTCCGGTCTCATTAGCCCTCGTAAGCCAAACAGTAAACCTAGTTCTCAAAACTAAACTTTGCAAGACACGTCTGCTACATTCAAATACACTCCCGTTGTGTTCAACCGTGTCCAGTAATCGATGCTGCATTGATGTCTGAACCTTTTGTCGTCAGATGGTGCAAACTTCCAGAATCTGTTCTAACATTCCAGCTACATTTATGTCGTACAACATTTCTATTCATTATCTCCAATAAATACCGGGTGATCCAAAAGTGAGGACGAACTTTAAAAACGAATAATTGGAAAACGAAGGAAGATACAAAGATACGGTTTGCAACAAACAGATGGAAAAGAAGCCGGATTTTTTGTGTAAAAAAATAGTTCTGGTGGTGACCAATAGATGACGCTGTAATGTTTTATTTTACCAAAGTATGATTTACAATTAAAAAAATATGGACAACTTACAAGTTAACTTCATTACAGTTAATTAGAACTACAGTAACCGCTCAATGTGATGTCCATCATTCAGGAGTACAGCTGTGAGACGAGTCACAGCATTGTCATACCCTTTATGTGGCGATAGGCTCTCGGTGTCGCTTCCAGAATTCTAATAATACAGTTTAACTAAGAAGGCTTTCTCAACTATGGACATCATTTCGATGCGCACAAGCTTCGACTGCCATTACCTGCTGCAGTTTCTCCTTTTCATATCGTTTGTTGCTTTGCATAATCACACATCAGGAATTAGACAGCGTCATCTATTGTTCACCAACAGAACTATTTTTTCATTGAGTCACAAAATCCGGTTTCTTTCCTATCCGTTTGATGCAAACCGTATTTTTTTTTATCTTCATTCGTTTTCGAATGACCCAATTTTAAATTTCGTCTTCACTTTTGGATCACCCGGTATTTCAAATTAATCACTCTTGCTTCCTTTCCCGTCTGTGACCACTGACAGCCGAACGATGGCCGATTGGTTAGGGTGCTGGCCTTCGGTGCGGAGTTCGTGGGTTCGAATCCCACTGTGGCAGGGATGTTCGTAGCCGTTCGGAATCGGCTTTAAGCTGTAGGCCCTCTCTGATTAGCCCTCGTGTTGCACAATAGTAGACCGTAGCACTCCAAACTAAACCCTAAACTAAACCCTGTGACCACTGACCCTTGGCGTTTCCTCTCATGGGCTCCTATGTAGTTCATGCCGAAAGATGGTCGAAGTGGTAGAGCGTGGCTGTTCGGTACCATGGTGTGAAGCCTGATGCTGGTATGGATGTTCGTAGCCGAAGCAATAGGTCCCGGTGTCATTAGACCTCGTGTGCAAATCAGTAGACCGTAGCCTTCAAATAAAACTGACCAATGTAGTTCTTCATCCTTAAAATGCACCCTACCTGCCCTAGAAGTCTGCAACTACATTTATGGCTAACCCTGTATACAAGTATCGATAACATGCACGGCTGTCTTTATCATATAAAGCAACCATTTCGTGTTCAATCTAATATCGTAATTAAAATTCATGTCAAGCAAAGACCACTTTTCCCGAACATAATATAAAAAGGTACACGTTTAAATATTTCCTATCATCAGAAATAAAAAGTTTTTCTAGTGGAAAAGAAATTCCATTAGGCCTTGAAAAATGTCTTTTATTTCCCAGTAAATTGTAACAATACAGAGAAATCCATCTTTAATGATTAATTGACGACCCTTTTCTAAAGCAGAAGTTTTAACTCGGAGCGTATTTTTGGAGCATTTTTACTAACCTATAATGAATCGGTAATACTTGGATCGGAAGGCAGCCTTTGTACGGCTCTCTACTTTCAAGATAGGTTTAAAAGCATTACAAGAATCGAGCCTTGTTTTGTGTGTTTACATTTATAAAATAGCACTATAAAAGATATTTCATTTTAATATATTCAGTTAAAAATGCAAGGATATAAAAATATTCACAAACACATATCCCATAATATATATGTTTATATGTGATACAAATGTTTCTATATATATATATATATATATATATATATAAATTTATATATAATGTTACAATACATATATGTATATATATGTATATATTACCATATATGTATATATATATATATATATATGTGTGTGTGTGTGTGTGTGTGTGTGTATGTCTCTCTGTTCTCTCTCTATGTTGTCTCTCTCTGCTCTCTCTCTCTCTCTGTGCGTATCTCTCTCTCTCTATCTCTTTCTCTCTATCTCTCTCACTGTTTGTCTGTCTCTCTCTCTCTGTGTGGGTGTATATTTAAATATATATGTGCATGTATGTATGTATATATATGTGTGTGTGTTTTGTTTGTTTGTTAGTTAGTTAGTTAGTTAGTTAGTTAGTTAGTTAGTTAGTTAGTAGTAACTATACTTCAGTAATGGGTATGAAAGAAAAGACACAAAAGTATGGAAAAAGAAATGTTTTTTTATTTATTTTTTGTAAATGTCTTTGGAATTTCAGACGGGAAACAACTGTACATGACGTATATATAGGGATGTAAACCAGCGAATAAGTGTGGTAACAACTTGCAAAATTCTAATTCATTTGGTTGGTTTAGGTTAAGCTAGCATGTATATATATTTATATACATGAAATGGCTCAAAAATTTTAATTTTAAACAAAGAAAGAAATTTTAATTTTATTAGTGGGAGTTTTTTTAAGTTCGAATATTCCTAAACTACTAACCTAATTTTAAAGAAACATGGTATTCTTGCACTTTACAATATGATGAAAAAGGTTTGAATTAAATTCTCTCCGTGTATATTATTTAAATCATTATTTTTTTTTATTTATTCCATCACGTTCGACCACATGAAAAAATTTAATTTATGATGTCATAATTTAGCTGAAAATAATGGTTTTCTAGCCCCGTGGCATCATTCTCTTAAATATAATTTATCTATCACTTTATGTTTAAATATATGGAGATTTAGAATCCGTTTTTATGACAAATTAAGCCATTCGAATATTAATCATATTTTGTATCTTAGAATAGTTAGTTTTTTTAAACATTACTTGGAGGTCGCTCGTTTATTGTGAATTAATTTATTAATTTATTTCAATAATTTTCTTTCTGTAATTTTATCTTGTTAAATGATTTAATATTATGAAAATGTATGTTTATATACGTATATATATATACATATACAAATGTGCATATATATATACACATGCATAAATACAGATATATACATATATATATATATATGTTTATAAAAATGATTTTACACATATATGTATACATACATATAAATACATTTATATATATGTATATATGTATATATATATATATATATTCATACATATGCATACATATATATATAAAATGTGTGTATATATATATATATATATATATATATATATATATATATATATATATATATATTTTCCCTTCGGATCTCCTTCTATTTTATCACTTTTTTCCCTTTGAAACATACTAAATTTCCCTTCTATCCGGCAAAGAAATTGAATTTTATTTATCCTTTAATCTCGCCAATTTTTTTACGGCTTTGAATGGGGCCAGTGGGACGTATTGCGAAGTTTTAAAAAGGAATGAAAAATGACCGAATGCGCCAATAAAAATGCTTTAAAGGACTCGATAGATTTCTCACAGGAATTTATTAACGACCCTGCTATTACCTAAGATTTTTCTTTCGCCAAATCGCCAAACTTGTGAGAACTCAAGATAGAAAGAGGTAACTTTAATTTATTAACTGAATGCAGCACATGGCGTTGCCCTATCATAGTATACACACACACACACACACACATACACAC
>CM063497.1:55000-62500 GCA_032207245.1 Pardosa pseudoannulata
CGTTATGCATATGTATATAGATTTATGTGTGTCTACATATGTGATATATATATATATATATATATATATATATATATATATATATATATATATATATATATATATATATATATATATATATATATATATATATATATATATATATATATATATATATACATATATATATATATATATATATATATATATATATATATATATATATATATATATATATATATATATATATATATATATATATATATATATATATATATATATATATATATATATATATATATATATATATATATATATATATATATATATATATATATATATATATATATATATATATATATATATATATATATATATATTATATATATATATATATATATATATATATATATATATATATATATATATATATATATTATATATATATATATATATATATATATATATATATATATATATATATACATATATATATATATATATATATATATATATATATATATATATATATATTTATGTAATATATCAAAATTATTTAACTTTAATATCTCCTTTAAAACCTCTTTTCTCCCATTCTAATTCCTTAAAATCCTCGACTTAAAATTCTTTCGAACCAATTCCTAAAGCTATCTGTCCTATAGATGTAAATTTTCCTGTCTATTCAACTCGTTTCCCAGCTGTCGCCGGCAAATGGCTCCACGTTTTTCCTGATCTTGCACTTAAATTCGCTTAGTAAGTGGGAAAAATCTCTCTCTCTTCGCTCTTGGGTGCACCTCTGTTCGAGCAGAGTAATTTTTGTGTCTTTTCTTTGTCTGCCGTTATGTTTCTCTTTGCTCAGTAGCCCGGATAAGTAAAAAGAATTGAGACTACATATTTATTAAGACTAGAGGAAATGATTTCTTACACACACACATATATATTATTATATTATATATATATATGTATACATATATATATATATATATGTATATGTATATTTCAATTTCTATAGATGCTTCTAAGCGTTAAACTATAGATTTAAACAATTACTTATCCTTCTTATATGGGAACATAAGTTGGTCTAAATGTATTTTGAGATGTTATTTAAAATATATTTCTGTTTTATGCTACAATTGTAATTTTAAAACTTGCTAAAAGAACTAATAAATGGCTAGGAGAATTTTAACTGAAACGTGGGAGATATTCTATGGGGAGAGGAAGTTAGGAATAATATTTATCACAGATTCCCTTTGGAAACTCTCCAGTAATTGAAGAGAGGAAGTTGGAAGTTAATTGAGCCTAAGTCACTGGCATCTTTATAAGGAATATGAAATTCAAAATATTTTCATCTTTTTCTTTGTATACAAGTTTAGCAAATCATTTTCAGCACAACTTTTCCCGATATTTATACATTTGAACACACACATACCATATATTATGCAAATGTCTATATATATATATATATATATATATATATATATATATATATATATATATATATATATATATATATATATGTAATATTTCTATCCTTAAAATTAACGTAATAAAGTCTATCTTGAAGTAATTTTCAGCTTTGATTCTATCTCTTTCTATAAACCATAGCGAATGCCCTTGTTTCCCCTATGGATTCCTTCCGATTTCATAAGTAACTTAAAATAGAACTTGATGCTCAAACTACGGCATCGGAATCAACCAAGTGACTTGGATGTAATTTCTGATTGGTTGGTACAAAAAACTATTTAATCAAGATGTACAGATTTTGCGAACAGTTCATTCGTAAGAGTTTAAACCTGAAAAAACTATGTTAGCATTCCATTTCGTTTTCACTCGTCTACGGACAGTTCCTCGAATGCAATCTGATTTACCACTCGAAATTTGTCTGCCATTGATGAGGTACAAAAACCTCATTATATTATACTGTGTGTGTTATGTTTGTATAGATGAAGGCATATATATATATATATATATATATATATATATATATATATATATATATATACACACACACAAATATGTATACACAAATATAATTATATATTATCAGTATATACTTATACACGTATATATTTATACATTGAGTATATATACATATCTACACACTTTTATGCAAATATATATATATATATATATATAATCTACACACGCACATATATATACATATCTAATTTTATATGTCGATATAGATAATTATATATATAGATATACATATACATATGTTTATATATGTGGATATATATATATATACACGTATATATTTATACATTAATTATATAAACATATCTACACACGTATATGCATATATCTATATATCTACAAGCACATATATATGTACATATATATTTGTATATGTAGATATATATATATACACATTAAAATATGTATACATTAATTATATACATATATTTATATTATATATTGGATATATATACATATATATTTATATATGTGGATATATACATATATGTTTATATATTAGGATATATACATATATGTTTATATATATTTATATTATATACATATACACATATACACACACATTTATATTTTTGTATATAAATTAACTCATTGTGCACGGGTACATTTCGCAGCGAAATTGTACGCGTTTTGCGAGTCAATTTAGTTATTCTGTTAAATCTGAATAGATAAAAGCATATTTCATTTTTTAACCAACTTTTCGTATTTTATATTGAAATATATAAACAAATATATAAATAGAAATATATTAATAACAACCATGAGATTTTTCTAAACAAAAAATATATCTTTTAGTGTATAAATTAATAATAGTATCGTAAATATGAAAAATCAAATAGAAATAGTAGTATATAATTTTTATTTCTTCGAATTATGTTATATATAATTATTTTTACATTATAAAAAAATGAAAAGAGCAATCATAAATCTAATAATGTAAAAACTAGTTTTTTTTGTCTAATTTTTTTCAGAATATGTATTAGACAATAACATTCGGCTTCGTTTTCATGTATATACCGTTATTTTTATACACACAAACCATATTGTTACATTAACCCGTACTAGTACGTTTCCTTTAAATAGTCTGTGTGCGAGTGACCCGATACAATGAAGGGTAGATTCTTTTTCATCGTTAATGCTTTACATTTCGGGATAAGTTGTACAGAGAAAGTGTAATACTCGAATAAAGATAAAGGACAAAAATTAAAAGTTTAAACCCTCTTGAATGGCGCGAAAATCGTTAAATATTTATAACTTGATAACATTGACTTCCCCAACTAAATTATTCAGGTCGGAGTTAACTTTTCACCTCTTCTTCCTTGATGAATTACTGCTGGTACTGTTCCGATAAGATCTCCACACCTGGAATAAAGATAAAAGCGTGCGGGCTGTCGAATAATTGAACAGAGAAGAAATTCCCCCCTCCCAAATGGTTACGGAAGAAAATGCACGACAATTTATCTTATCAAGTCCATACCCCAAACTACCTCCCTCACTAACTTTTTCCCTTTTTTTCCCCCTTTGCATAAAATCTCCAATTAACCGTCAGTTGCGTGAGATAAATTCTTTAAACTATTCAAAGTCCGTCGAAAAGGGTAGTAGAGGGTCTGGAACGTGGAGCAACCGGAATATTCGAAAACGTATTCGTCGGGAAATGTTATCGATTCAAAAGTTTCGAATTTTATAAATAGCGGAGCAGGATTTAGAACGAAATTTGCATTTTTAAAGAGAGTTAAGAGGGCATTTTTAACCTGATTCCATTCATTATCCGCTCTTCTACACCATTGTTGTATTCTCGGAAGCACTTTAGGGTCGACATATCCAGGGACGTTCGACATCCTTTTGTTAGTGGTGAAAATCGTTCACGACAACCAGTATGAAAATGACATTAGAAAACAAGTTATATCGAGGTATTGAAATGTGGTTTATGACATTTAAAATTTTTAGTATTACCTCAATCCTAAGGCTTCCGAAAGAGGGTCGAAGATTAAAGTGCTGATCTTCGGCACCGGGGTTAGTAAAGTCGAATCCCATTGTGGCATGGATATTCGTAGTCGTTCGGGATCTGCTTTAGGCAGTAAGTCCTATTTCATTATTCTCCGTGTCGTAAAACATAGACCGTAGTGCTCCAAAACTAACTAAACCTAAGGCAAACTTATGTACGATGATAAAATCGAAACTAATGAAATAACAAAGAAACACATATGGAAGCATATATGTAAAGATACTTTAACCTAAAGCTAACCAACGTAATTATAACTGTATTCTAAAACAATTTTGGGCGACAATATACTTAAATACTATTGTAAAATTGAGAGTTCGGTTTATAAGAATCTGGATTCCTTATCTCACTTACTGCGCAATAAACTCTAAAAATAAAAATAATAGGGGCAAAATTCAATTGTACCAAAAGAATTAATTTCCCAGCGTTGCACACACACATATGTAGGCATATGTGTGGGAACATATATGTATGCATACATATATATGCATCATTAATTTACACACTTAGTATTACTAAACATTTCATATGACTTCTTTGTTGCTATTTATGGCTTTAATGAAATCCACTCAAAACACATTCCAGCACGTCATCGATTTAATGTGAAAAATAAAAGTTTTTAAAAATGAAGAAAGCGTTGAAAAACATTAACATTTTTTTTCCGAATTTTCACAATCTTTAGCGAGGGAATGTCTTTGAATCTATCGCAATTAAATATAAACCTCCACTTGTGCCTGTAGACAATTACTGAACACTTTCCAAAGATAATCCGTCATAAATTTGGGATAAATTACAGATTTTTCCCGCCCTCGGTTATGTCCCACTTTAAAGTTAAATGTCCCAACCAATTTGATACGAAAGCAATAACATCTTTCTTCGGAAAGATTCTTAAACACACTTATCGTCCACAATAAAAACGAAACAAATGAATTAAAAAAGAAGAAAAAGATATTTCTAAATAACTTCTCGAAATACTTATGAGGCAATTCTGTCTTTTTATTGCAAGATAAGAACGTTAAATCTCTTGTTTTAAGTCTTATATTTAACGATTTAATGCTGCTATAAAACGGATTGAAATACATGTGTATTTCATGTCGAGCGTTTATAAATTTCTAATTTTTGTTTTCTCTGTTTAATCGTTTTAAAGAAAAGTGGCCCTGAAAAGTGCCACTTCTTTGTTACGGGGATTTTTATGACTTTTTTTATGGGTGAAGAAACACAATTAGTGTAATTTTTAATCGATAATCACTTTAAAATCAATATTGGATCCAAGTGCAATAATGGTGGTAGTAATATGGGTGGAAGTTTATACCATATTTCTAAGAAAGATTTAGATGTGAGCATTTAGATATGGTTATATGAATTTATAGATTTAAATATTTCTATGTATATTTATATATTGGTCATTCCATAGAAATGATAGGACACATTGAACTACTTTTTATCACTTTTCTATAAAGAATATAATATTTCAAATATATATTTTTTGTGAATCAATTATAACAATTAAGGAAGAATTTTGCCACAAAGAAGTACTTTACGTTTCTTCTGTATGTGTTTAAAAAGTAATAAATATGCTGTTACTGGTATGGCAGTTATAAATGTCACACCCTTACAGCATATTTATATTTTTTAAACATGTAAAGAAACGGAAAATCTTTATTATTCTCAAAAACCCTACCTTTGGTGTTATAATTGCTTCATATACTTTGTAAGTTTTATAAAAAGTTGAATGTATCAGACTCGTTTTTAGGATAGATATATATATATATATATATATATATAATAAATATATATAATATATATATTTATATATTATTTATATAATATGTAGTGTAGCTTACCCTCAGATGTCATCCATGAGATCGATTCAATGTGAAAAAAAGGTGTCCTTAGCCCTTGGAAGTCCCCAAATAGGTCAAAATGAAACTTTTTTTTAAACAGATTTTCTGTAGGAAATATACAATACTAGTTTCTTTCTTTGCAAAAGAAAAAGTACATGAAGCGAAAGGATCCAATTAATCAAGAGTTGTGATTCGAACGTACAAAGATAGAATATAAAATCAGTGTAAATATTTAACTGATTTACTTTATTTCGCATTCCAGGAGATTCTGGGCTTTTCTTTAGTCTACCAGAAAAGTATTCTGGAACATTCGATATTACTCTGCGTTGTGCAGTAAAATAGATTTAGATAGATATTCTTTCCCTGGTGCTAGATATAGATATAGATACAGAGATTTGATATAGATATAGATAGATATAATGATTGATAGATTCAGATATTTATTAAGATATAGTATAGATATAGATCTAGATATCCTATAGATATAGTATTGGTCATAGATAGATAGATATAGTGTGTTGAATTAAGATAGACAATATGACTAGATAAGTTATTGTAGAATAGATAGATACGATAATCTGCAGAATAGATATGATAGATTCAAGTGATAGATTGAAAGATATTGTGGTAGAATTTTTTGCCTTCTTATTGGATGTTTTTTGACATCTATGGATGTCTTTTTAAATTTTCTCAAAGAATATTTACGATTCACCGTTTTTATAAAATTAACATTTGATTATATTTGGACGAATTTATATGGTGTAGCTAATTTTTGAATCGTCTGGTACATTATTATATAATGAGTATGAAAGTTGTGTTGTTTTCGGAATGCTACAAGGACATACAGTATAAAATATTCAGTTCGACTTCCACTAAACCCAGCTAAGTGGTATTACTACCGCAATCCCCACATAATTTGGTAGTATTATCCACAACAATACCCAGCATGTGCGAGCGGCTTGATTTGTTGTGTTCATCTAGCAATTTGTAGAGCCGCGTGGACCGAGGGAAATCCAGGGAGGTACCAAATGCTTCCCGCGAGAATTCTATGAGATGAAGCGTTGCACGAAATAGCGAGAGGGGAAGCGCAACTCCCCTGAACACGGGGGTGCGACAGCGGGCAATCGAACAACAGTTGCGGAAGGAGGTTTTTACCGCAACAATGATCTATTCTCCCCGGCGAGAACCCCCCAGTAATTTCTTTTGTGGTCTTAGAAGTCTGGATTCGGCAATCTGTCTTAGAAATACGCCTCGTGGGGGATAAACTTTGTTACTTACTTTCAGGGAATGACTTACGGTCTGCGGCACCTAATGTATAGTACCAGAAGAAATCTTTTCTTTTCTCCTGAATTTTCTTATCTTCCACAATATAAATCGTTCCATGATCTAAGATGGGTTAATATCAATGTGTTTGCAAGGTTTGTAAATACAAAAAAAAAATAAAGCCGAACGATGGCCGAATGGTAGAGCTACTGTTCGAGCCAGCATTTCTCGGGTTGGAATCCCGCTGATGGCATGGATGTCCGTAGCTTTTCAGAATGGCGTTAAGAAGTAGGTTCCGATCTTATTAACCCTTGTGTAGTGAAGCAGTAGACAGTAACGTTCCAAACTAAATCAAATAAACAAAATCTTCACTGGGGATAAAAAATTTGGATATTTATCTTTCCCCATATCATGGAATATCCAAGTAGGAATTTA
>CM063497.1:67500-70000 GCA_032207245.1 Pardosa pseudoannulata
ATTTGTGAATATCATAATTAACCCTTTGACAGTTTCATTTTTTGTTCAGAATTCGGTCAAAAAATGTAACATTTTTTTATTGCATTTTTTTTGTTCATTTTACATTTTTAAGTAAAGATATGTTATTGAAATTAACATTTCTAATATTTTTAAGCATTTATTACAACTTTATTTCTTTCTATGAAAGCATCATAGAACTGAAGTTTATCTTTAGTCTCATTGATATCCATGTTAATTTTTGGAATTCCGGTGAAAGCAAATCTAGGAGGCGGATCCGAAGGATTATCACAATTAATTTTGAAAAATTGTCTTGATTGACTGATTCCGTCTGTACTACTGTCAGAGTCACTACTATCCATGTCATCTAGTAAACTTTCGCTACTATCATTTACAGATAATTTAATTCCAGAATCCAAGTCACAGTTCGAATCACAAGAAATTATCTCCATACGCTCTGAATTATTCATTATTTAAAATTAAAAATATATTATTCAACTCTTACATCAATAAAATTATCATGCTTTTAGTAAAATATAACCAGAAAGCTATGCACTGAAAGATAACAATTCGTTTTCTGATACAAAACATGCAAAAACACTCTCGCTTTTGAACCAATCAGAGTAGAAAATACAATAAACTGCAAACTATCATTTACTGGACATCTATACGAATAATTATTTACCAAAATTGGAAAAAATAAGGCCGAAACAGTGCAAGCGAAATAGAAATCAGATAGCCCGTAAGCCGTACGGGCAAATCAGTAAAAGTCCGAAAGCTGTGCCCGTACGGCAAAACAGGGATGGGGTTAAATAAGTTCATTCTAGTTGAGCCTTCGCATCTTTACCACAGTGGAAATTAATTTCCCACATGCATGTGTGTGTGTTGAAATTAATATCGCGTTTTCACATCGACAATCACTAATAGGTTACTCTTTATGAATTGAAAACTTTTGCTGAATAAAGATATAAAAATATGACAATAATTACAAAAACTTTCCTTTCAGAAATTGGATTAGATTTCGTTATACTAAACTGATGAATAAATTCTTGGTAGTCAGTTGGTCAAGTACGTAATATACGTAAGGTATATTCTCCATCTTTTTTTACGACAAAGGAAAATTCTGAGTGTATAAACAAAGACAAGGCGAAACAAGTAAGATGGCATCATTATCTCGTGTTAAGCATAACGGAGTTGGAATTGAGATCATTTATCCGAGTAACAAGAAATACTCTACTCTCCCGGAAAAATCCGGCGCTGTGGGATGCCCCAAAACCACACGAGTCATCAACGGCGTTTTGTTCCTGTTTCAGTAATTTCCCCTCTTCGGGGTTCAACAATCATTATGTTGTGTATGTCTATGAGCAGCCACGTAATGTATATTTCTACAAAACTTTATTTTATCCCTCCTTGTGTTTCGATGTTTTATACAACCGAATTTAAGAGAAACAATTACATTTCATGATGTGTATGAGGGTATAGTGTAGATAAGTTCAGGAATAAATTATCTACACTTAATTCCAGATTTCGAATGCAAAAAAAATATATGTAATATAAAATTTCCTATTCTTTCTCTGTGTATGCGCGCAAATGAGATAAAATATCTTGACAAATTTTACTTATATTGTAAAAAAAAATCAGCATTTTACAAAAATAATTCTTAAAATTTTCAAAATTTCGTGTGAATTTAGGACGGTAAAGGCATCTCTGATGTCATTATCTATAATGATAAATTGAAAAAAATATTTTTTTCCAAGAACATTAATATATATGTAAAATATCAAAATTATTTAACTTTAATATTTCCTTAAAAACATCCTTTCTCCCATAATAATTCCTTAAAATCTTTTCCCAAGCCTTTAAATGTCTTAATCAAAGGAGCGTCCTCGACTTAAAAATCTTTCGATACAATCCTCAAAGCTTTCTGTCATATAGATGTCAATTTTCTGTCTATTCAACACGTTTGCCAGCTGTCGAGGGCAAATAGCTCAGCGTTTTTCCTGATAATGACTCAATTCACTAATTAAGTTTCTTGTCCCTTGGAAAAATTCTTTGTCTTCTCTCTTGGCTGCACCTTTGTTCGAGCACAGTGATTTTTGTGTCTTTCTCTTGTCTGTCGTTGGCTAATAAAGATGACCGTTTTAGCAGCTCTGAAATGAAGTTCTAATTAGACTTGTGCCTTTCTCTTCAATGTGGCCATACTGCATTTCTATTACTGTTAGCTGATTAGTTTTCTCCTTGCTCAGTATCCCGGGCAAGTAAAGACATAGGGGCTATCATGTGTCCAGCAGTTTTACAATATTGGATTAATATATATATATATATATATATATATATATATATATATATATATATATATCAAAAGTTTATAATAGGAAACGAAAACAATGGAAATCATGATTGATAAAAAATGTAAAAGCAAGATTTTGTTGCTGGTAATCGAGAAAACATGGGATATTGTTATGTATAATTTAGAATTAACAGCTTTAGAAACTTAGCAATT
>CM063497.1:75000-102500 GCA_032207245.1 Pardosa pseudoannulata
TATATATATATATATATATATATACTTACACACATGGACAGACATATTCATACACTCCTGTCTCATTAGTGTACATTATATTTGCTCATTGTTAAAACGTATGCGGATACTTCAAAAACTACTCAAAATGAGTAAGATATTTTAAACAAGTATGACAAATAAAAACTGCTGATTATCTGGTATTGATACCAACATTATTAAGTCACCAAAGAATTCAGTTTGAAATATATCTCAGCAAGGTTGAAAATCGTCTTAAAATATTTGATACAATTTTTAAAAAAAAATATTATAAACTATTTCGCAATTAAGAATCACCTCATGTGTAAGTATAAAATGCTCAAGAAAAAACGATTTATATTTTAAGAAGCATTAAATCTTACTTGGCTAGTTAATATATAATAATTGTTCCATTATCGAAATCAGAGAATCGGTGTTTGGATCCATTTTTATATGCTACAGGTAAAATTAATTTAACGCGTGCGTATGGATATTCGTATCTAATTATTAATTAGAAACGAATGGCTAATATTCGTATCTAAATATTGCGAAACGGGGAACCGTTAAGTAACAACGGGCGCAAAAATAAAGCATGACCGCTAACCGAGAGCTGCCAACCGTGAATTAAAACTTTTCTCCCCACACTCTTTCTTGCGGCAAATGAAAATAAACTTCTGCGTATGTCTTTACAATAATTTTTTAGAATCTTTTAAGGAGAAAGTGTTTAATTCCCTGTAGAAAGTGTTTAATTCATGTGTAAGTGTGTTTGGATAGAAATGTTTTTTATAGAATGTTTGCTTGTTTAATTTTTGCTTTTTTTTTTTAATTTATTGAAAATTTATCATTTATTTTTTTTTTCTTTATGACTGATTTTTTAGTTAGTAAAAGTTATGTAGTTTATTTTTTTGATGATGTTTTTTTATTTTTAATGAATTTGTTTTTTAAGTAGTCATATTTTTTCATCTTTATTATTTTTACATTTATTTTTATTAATGTAATTTTATATATTATTATTAATTTTTTATTAATTTGATGTATTACTTGTTGTAATGTTACAGCCTTAAAAGTGTTCGTTTTCAAAGGGGATATTATTTATATTGAGATTTTTTTATTCTTTACACATTTATATAATTGATTATGTTAATATAATAAAGCAATGTTTATGCGTTATTCCTTAATAACAATGTTAAATTACTAACAGAGGCCTAAAGGACAAATTTATATAATTGATTATTTTAACATATAACTAGCAACTTTTAGTTATGCGTTATTCCTTAATTTTAAATTATTTAAATGAGTGAATATTTTTTATACATAGTACAGGCACAGGGGAGCAATTGGGTTTGCAGAGGGATCGGTCGGGATTCGGGTGGGATTGGGATTTCGAAATACTTCGAAACTTCAACTCCTCTTAACTTCTTAACGATAATTGCCAATCGCTTCTTTGGTGAAATTTTCCCACATCTGCACCCCTTTCGGGAGTGAAGGTGGGCTCATTAAAATAGCCCCTTTTGTTCAAGCCGACAATTTTATCCCCTGCCCTCATAACTCACGGTTACATTTCTGTGCGAGCTTGACAGTTACGCTGCCATTCCGTGCCATCTATACCTTCTCTGCAGGGGTCCCTAAACTCGATGTGAACAATCGAAGTCCTAAATTCCTCTAGGAAATTTCTCCCACAGCTTTGCATGCACTTGCAGATCATCGTGGGGAAAGTACCTCGGTACTCGTTTAGCGAGTATCGCTAGGGTAAAAGTGCGATTCCTTGCTCAAGTCAGCCCTCGTCATTTAGAATCAGCGACCAAGCAAAAGTCCCATAAGCTTGTCCTACCACCCCAAAGGTATTTATTGAAACTTGGAGGACATTGTGACCACGAACCTATTTTATGTACACCAGTCATCTTTAAAGGACACTGGGGATCTTAGAACGGCTCGGGTTCCGAACCCGCAACCTCTCAGTTAAGAGATCGTAGTCTTTACCAACTACTTTACCACGGCTCCGTGAAATATGCTCGTGTTCACAATGTGCTCCAAGTTCTCAATCAATACTTCTGGGGGTGACAGGCCAACCCTATGTGTCATTTGCATCCTTGCTTCAAAATGACAAGGACCTTTTGAGCATAAGTCGTATATTCACCCTAGCAGTGCTCGTTAAAACGAGGCGCTCCTCTTTGCCTTAATACGAGTAGAATATGACTCGACAATGCTTGGTTTGACCAAGTGGCATCAGAAACAACAACATGAGTCATTTTTTATACGATGTTCCTGAAATAAAGTACCAAACTGAAGTAAACTAATATTTTTTCGTGGTAGATTGAATGGCATGCAAATACAGATTGTATAAACAAAGAAATATCGGTTATGTAATCATTGTAATAACATACTGTTATTTTTTTAAATTACGGTTAACTTTTTTTTTACCTTTACCTAACACGGCGGATCTGAGGCCGGCCGAGTTCCGATCCCACAACCTTCCAGTTCCGAGAGCGTTGCGCTTATATTCTATTTAATGTACATGATTTCAATAAGGTGCAGAAATTCATTGATATATTTCCTTTTAAATTCATTCTGAAACGGGAAAACATTTTAAGACTTTTTCGAGTAAAAAATATATCTTTTTTTTTTAATCTTTAATAAATAAACTTTTGCAAGAAAATGTTAGGTAAATAATACGAAAAGAAGAATGTTTTTTCTCTCAACAGAAGCATTTAAAAATAACTATTGCAGGTTTACTAAAGTTTATTTTCTTAATAAATTTTAATTATGTATTATAAAAGAATATTTAACATGTCTCAAAGGTTAATTCTACTCTAAATTATGTCTATGTAAGAAAATACTTAATAAACATAACTAAATATGTATTAAATATCACAAATTTAAGTAAACGACAGCAAAATTGTAAAATATGCATTGTACTTTATTTTAACCATTAAGCTTAATTAAAAATTTTTACGACTTCGCGCGTGCGTGAGCGCGCACACACCAGCAGAAGACTCCCTTGCTTGGTGTACCACCTTCTGAGGTATAGTTTGGAGAACATTGCGACTACGAACCTATTTTATGTGCCAAACAAGCATGAATGAATACGGCATACCATTCGCAAAGCATTGAACTCAAAAACTTCCGGTTAGGAGATACTGCTACTCTTTCAAAAACAAAATTAAAAAGGTATAATTTCGAAGGCTTACAAGTAAGTAATGCGATGTCCTCATCAGATTCTTTTCAAATTAAGGTAGGTGATATTATAACACAACGATAATATTTATTCTTATTGTCAAGTGGTGCAGATTTCTATTGCAAGGAATCAAACATGGTATCACACAACATTACAAACATGTGATATAAATTTGTTTCCGTAAAATTGCAAACAGTTATTTAACCTAATAATAGAACGAACCCAATAATCATTTTTTGCGTCGCACGCTTGATTGTTTAAAAACAAAAAAGAAATTAATTTCAAAACTCGGAACAACTTAATCTTCAGCTTTGTCTCCGCACAGCCCGGAGACACAGCGCGTTTTACAGCTGCCGTAAATTTCTCCTTTCGAAAACTTATAGATAAGCTGTGTCTCGAAATATAATTTACTTTAAATTGACAGCGACGAGCGAGTAAATTTTCTTAAGTGCGTTCGCTACTCCCCCCCTTTCTACCGTAGGATGCGAAACTGAGTTTAATGAGCGACACATAGCAGTAAGGTTGGTTCCCTCGGATAGGGGGGTGGGGGACAAGACGGGTGGACGAAGAACATTTTTAATATATGCGTGTCGGAGTGTGTGCCTTCAAACAAATTTGCTTCAGGAGATTACTTTTTATTTTACCTTATTTATTTTTTTATTTGTCTGTTTTTTTTGCCACTATACTAAAATCAACGTGCTACGTTCTGATAGGGATCGATATAATCTCTTAGGTAATGATACTCGACAAAAAAGGAAGTGATTAAAACGCCTCGAGATATGACTAAAAGGTCTTGAATATTTTTTTATGGATTTCGTCTGCACGTCTAATGCGTTGCAGCTATATTCTTTTCATCGATTGCTTCATATTCTCAAACAACTTATTTATATATTCAACTAATTATTGGTTACTGTAGCGAAATCTGGATCACGGTCCCTTAGAGAGTAGTTCTAAGTCATCAAAACCCAGCGTTGTACATTGCTCCTTTTCCTCCTATTTTTGCAATGCTACCCCTGATCGATTTGGAACTTGATGTAAATTTATGACAAGAAAATCTGCTGTACTAGAAGCTCGTACTTTTGCTTGTCAGCTCTAAAATGAGGAAATTTCTAGACTTCTTCAAACTTAAATTGGTTTTGTACAAGCTGCCCACGTGAAATCTTTGGTTTTGGTATTTTCACAAAACCAGAAGAGAATACAGTACAAATAAATCAATAGTAGGTAAAGCGAAGGTGCGTTACCTACAAATCTCCAATGGTACTGCTTCTCATCAATTTGTCCCTGGCCGGGTGGTTTTGTTCTTTTATAAGCACCTTGAAAATTCCGAAAATTTTAGTGCTGTGTAATAGAAAATAGTGTTAACAAATGCAAATCAATACGGAAATTAATTTCTTAATTGTGTCAATGGATGTAACTTGAAATTTGAATAAAGAACTTCTTCTGCTCAGCGTAGGTGATCGCGAGACTTTATCGGTGTTTATGTAGATTTTACGCTTTTTTAAAAGTGTTGCCCTATTGCACTTGAACTAAATCAGAAAATGGGCATAATAAAAGGTAATTTTATTCCGTATTAATTTGCATTTGTTAACACTCTATTTTCTATAACACATCGCCAAATACTTTCCTAGCGGTGACTTTTGGAACTAATTTGTTTTTTCTCGAAATCTTTCGTCCCCCGTCTTGTTTAATCTTCCTACAAAATGTGGCGTCATTCTTGCAAATAGATAGTGCTACAGAACACTATGAGCATTTCCAGTTTAATTATGGCCATCCGGTAGATATGAATATACAGAGGTCAATTGAAAATTAGTCAAAACTAATTCAGGAATGGTTAAAATGAATAGTTAAAGTTTCAGAATTAAAGTTTCTATTGTATGTACATGCAAAATGTTGATTTTGGAAATTAAACTTAGTTCGGAGAGGTATGGTCTACTGTTTTACTCACGAGTGCTACTACTCACGGGAATAAAGCCAATAACAAATGGCTATGAACATCCATGCCAGCAGTGGTATTTTAACCCACGAACTCCGGTACCGAAGAGTAGCGCTCTACCTTCGGCCATGATTGGCGTACGTAAATACAGATGAAACACTTAATGTTCAAAAGACAATCAATCATGTTCAAACTAAATATTTTCGTTGAAATTTTAAAATTTAATCTGATCATTCCTTTTAATTGTATAAGAAATAAATGTTAAATTAAAACTTAATATTGCTGTTATTTATTAGAATTAGTTTTCAAAAAATGTTGACAAAAGTTAATAGCACAAAAAGATATATTTCCAGTAACATATGCATTTATTATTATACTAATAGAGATGGTAATTTAAAATCTCACTTTATCTTTAAGTTATAAAATAATAAAAACTTTTTAACTGCCTCTAAACTCTAAAACTTAGTAAATTTTTTATCTCTTTTCCTTTCTTGACAATATTTTGTGCAAATTTGAACTCTCTTATTATTAGGCTGGTTTTCATGCTTTTTAACAAGAAATCGAGGCACGAAACACGATCGCTGAGGCACTCATTTAAACGCTAATGAAAGGCACTTTTTTTGTTTTTCACTCGCTGATCAGTTGAAAGTTAATTTTACGTCTTTTGTTCGTTTCAGCTTGTTAGGCGACGAACGCATTCGAGGGAGGGGGGGAGTAATTTTTGGACGTAATTGCAAAAAGGATAAAAATTGAACGGCTTGTAAATTATCGACTCAATTTATTTCCTTTTTACGTCTTCCAGACTTGGATATATGTGACAATATTTTCTCTTAATATATGACGTTTAGTATCGTGAAAGAAATATAAGGCGAAGTAAACTCGAATAAAAAAAAAATGTTAGTGTCTGTTACTTTTGTTTTTTCTTCAAAACTCTCAAGTTGGAGAAAATTTTAACCCCATTCTTGGAAAGAAAAATTTTAAAGTTCAAATTATGTGAATATATGAGGAGTAAAGTTTTAAATTTTACCGTAAAAATAATCAAGATAGCAGTTTAATTTTTGTTTCATATTCTCAAGACACCTTCGGTCAGAGCTATGCAATTCTTTTGTAGTGTCTAGACCGATATTTTTTATGGCATTTGTTGTAAAATCATGTAATTGTTATAAAAAATATATACAGTTCATTATCATAGAGGTTAGAGGAGACAATATTTAGAAGAAAATAATTGAAAAAGTCAAGCATCACTATATACTGATTCATTATTATAACACATACACATAATTGTAACACACATAATTGTAACACACATAATTGTAACACACATAATTGTAACACACATAATTGTAACACACATAATTGTAACACACATAATTGTAACACACATAATTGTAACACACATAATTAGAACACACATAATTAGAACACACATAATTAGAACACACATAATTAGAACACACATAATTGTAACACGCGTAATTAGAACACACATAATTAGAACACACATATAACACACATAATTGAAACACATATTCACACATAATTTACACACATAATTGTAACACACATAATTGTAACACACATAATTGAACACACATAATTAGAACACACTTTATTAGAACACATACACATAATTATAACACACATTATTATAACACACTTCTCTCACTTCTCTTATATCACAATAGGATGTGCATTGAAATTACGTTACTTTTAGAAGTCTGTACTAAAGCCCATTCTTTCTTATGTTGCCCCGGTTTAGTATCGGTGGAAACACTTGTATTCAAAAGTTACAAATGATGCCAAAAATGACCCATTAGCAGGGCTCCCTGTTAACAAATTCAGGAATCATGAAACTAAAATGGATCCAATTAGATCAATCATTATGCATATTGGTTTAAACATTTTTGGAAACTTGTAATAAATAACAATGAATTAACATAGCTGCCAGACTATGATCTCAGAATTTTTCAAAAGGTCGAGAATTACAACAGTCATGCATTCCTTCTCACTTTGACTGCCACATACATTTTCGGTGGTTTGCCCAAGGCGGCACGTGAACTTTTCATTATGCTATGCAATGCTGAAATACTATTTGCAGCAGATAAAATGAGTTATAAAATCATGCTTGAAGGAGTTTTCGTGGTGCGGTTCACCGGTGACTCCCGCGGAGCTGTAGGCAATTGTTGTGATCGTCTTTTTTTTCAAACAATTAGGATTCAATTGCTAAGGGATTAGTCTCATTATTTATCATTCAAAGGATCTAGGAAGAACTAGAGAAAAGAATTTGACTCAAAAAGTGGTGACATATTGTTCCGATTGCGTTGATTCACCTTTTCTTTGTCTCGAATGTTTCAATCTGACTCATTGCAATATGCACTAAAAATATGTTTTTTATGTACTAATAAAATTATTTTTGTATGTTCTATATAGCATAAATTTCTTCAAACTATTATAACAATGGTATTATTGAAAAATTCATCAGTATCCATATTTACTATAATTATGTACTTTTATTATTTGCTGCGTCGCCGGTGACCCCCCATGGCATTCAACGTGTTAATTAAACCTACTTCAATATACAATATAGTTTTACCGACGTCGATACTTTATTCAGAATTTTGAGTACTATTTTATTTGTTTTTGACAGAATTTAATGACAATTTATAAATTTGAAAACTTATTTAAACATGTTATAACAATACATTTATCCTACAATTTTATACTTATCTTATGTCATGAGTAAACTAAAATCAGTATCTTCAGTCTTACTGTCTAACAAATTATTATCGTGGATATGGGACTGATGCTCTTTGGTGCCACGACAGTAATTCATGTCTATGTGTGTGTGTGTATATATATATATATATATATATATATATATATATATATATATATATATATATATATATATATATATATATATATAATGTGTGGGTAATAACACGGACTTCACGATGGGCAGTTTCAGTCATGGCCCATTAAAATGACACCGTTTTAGTTAAAGATGTTTATAAACAGAACATTGTAGGACGGGTTCCCACTTCATCATAGGGTCAGGACAAACTGCGGGGTTAGCTAGCATGAAGTTAGAAGTAAAAGGCCCTTAACTCCTGGGTCAACATCTCAGTTAAAATTTAAGGAATAATCTGTCGAAAAATCAGTTTCCGATAGCGAGCATCTCCTTTATGTTTGGAAATGTCCTAAATTGACCGCTAGAACAATGTAGAGTTATAATTGGTCAGACCGCTTCTCCGAGAGAGTAAACTGTAGCCCAGTGGTCAATTAAAGTTAGGGGTTAAAAAGAGGAAAGCAAAACGACGCGGAAATTTTTTAAAAAGTACATGAGTACCTATAGAAAAAATTCTCTGTAAAGATTACTCCTCCGACATTAATTTGATGATGAATCAAAAGGACGTAGAAATATTAGGCAAAACGTGCTCAGGCATTCACCCTCAAGGAATGAATCCGACTGTATACAAGAGAAAAAGACTTTTAAAAAAGACTATTCCACCCTCAACAATTTAGAGAATCTAAAGGACAGTAGATTGTTAGATTATACAAGGTCATGCATGCACCCCCAAGCAATGGTATCGACTGTATAGGAGAGGATAACCTACAGAAAAGATTATTCCACCATCAGTTACTTGGTGAATCGAGAGGACTGTAGAACAATTAGACGATGCGCAGTCAGACATTCACCTTTAAGCAACGGACCCTAATCTAGACGAAAGGAGACCTATAAAAAAGACTATTCCACCTTCAGCAATAGGTGAATCTAAAAGACAGTAGACACAATATACACGGTCATGCATGCATCCCCAAGCAATGGTATCGACTGTATAGGAGAAAAGAACCTACAGAAAAGATTATTCCACCAAGAGGTACTTATTGAATCAAAAGGACTGTAGAACATTTAGACGATACGCAGTCATTCACCTTTAATCAACGGACTCGAATCTAATCGGAAGGAGATTTAGAGAAAAGTTACTCTGAAAAAATTATTCCACCATCAGGAATTTGTTGAATCCATATGACTAAGGACTGTAGAACAAATAAGACGATACGCAATCATACAGTCATCCTCAAGAAATGGACCCTACTGTAGACGAGAGGTAAACACCTGATAAAATTATTTTCATTAGCCTTAGTGTTTCAAAAAAGTAGATCTTAGTGATCCAAAACAAACTGTCGTTTAATTTCTTGTAATTTGTAATCTGCATTTGTAAATATTAACTGTGTTACATTTCGTATTTATTAATGAAAGTCTGATAGGCATTTCTTTGTAACATGTTTTTACAGAACGGCAACCGAGTAGGTAGGGCGCGGAAATTCGTTACTGGAATTCGTGAGATTGACTCCCACTGTTGGCCTGGATGTTCGTAGCCTTTCAGAATCGGTTTTAAACCGTTGGTATCAGTCTCATTAGCCTTCGAGTAGCAAAACTGTAGGCTGTATCACTTCAAACTAACCAACCAAATATTCGTTTTTAGAACAGACATCGCTTAGACAAAAACAGCAAGCTTAATGAAAGTTGAAACCGTTATGATTATAGAAAATAAAGTTATCGATTGCAAAGTATGTAACACTAAATTAATAATTTGAATCTTTAAAATAACTGAAGTTTTTGCGTAGCAAATGGGAAATAAATCAGTTAAATATTTTATTTCAGTGTTTTACTGTTAGATAAAAAGATAATATACAAAAATGCAGTTAAATGTAATCCTCTACATCCTTTGAAATGACGACTTCAAAAGATATAACATTAATTTATTTTTTTTTAAATTTCAGGAAAAAGCCTTAGAAATTTATGAGAAGATATAAAAACTAGATAAGGAAAAATTTCATGAACTGAAATTTTATACGATTTGTAATAAAAGTACATTGCTAATAATAGGGTTCACCTCTATGTACATAAAAAGTACAATTAAAATATAAAAATGCTGTTAAATATAATCCGTTACATCATTTAAAATGTCGATTTTAAAATACATATATTTTTATAGTGTGAGTGGGGGCGACTTCAAAATTAAAACTTTGGAGACTAATGAGAAAATAGAAAAATTAACAGGAAAATTTATTTAAATGAAATTTTATACGATGAAAATAGAAACATATTGATCATAAGAGTTAACCTGTACATAGATAACTCTAATAGATTCCAACTGCCGACCGATGGCCGAAAGATAGAGCGCTGATGTTCGCGACCGGAGATTGCGAGTTCGAAACCTGCTGCGGGTACGGATGTTCTTAGCTATTCGGAATCTTCTCTAAGCAGTTGGTCCCTCTCAAGAGCCCTCTTGAGTAACACAGTAGATTGTAGCACTCCAAACCAAACAAATGTATTCCAAAAATTGACTCGCCGAACGATGGCCGAATGGTTAGAGTGCTGGCCTTTGGTGCCGGAGTTAATGGGTTCGAATCCCACTGTGGCATGGATGTTCGTAGCCATTCAGAATCGGCTTTAAGCTGTAGGTTCCGGTCTCATTAACCCTCGGGTTGCAAAAAGTAGACCATAGCACTCCAAACCAAAACCAAAAATTGACTCATACACTATGTTACATTAATTTCGCCACCGAAACTCTAGATGGCGCTATTCAGCCATTGTGTTAAACCAAACTTTATGCATGATAGACTAATCTGATTCGATTCAGGTTGTGTTTTTGAATGTGTGTTTAATTCTTTTCATTTAATCTGTATTTTATTCATACTCATCTGGTAAACCTGTACTTAAAATCTAACGTAGTTTTTAATTCATTTTGTCTACTGTGGATTCAAAGTAATGCGTTGCATAATTAAAAGAAAGTTGTGTTCGGCAATAGACTTCTGTTTCCATCCATAATTTTGGTTTCTACAGATCCTTCATAGCAAATGAAAAGGTTAAGAAGAAGGTAAGCAGTTACCTTATTTGGTTAATGATTACTGTTGAGCATTTACAGTTATTAATTAACTTAAAATAATTCTTAAAGCCCAAACTTAAATCGGCCGAACTAACGCCGATTGCTTAGGGTGCTGACCTTCGGTACCGGTGTTTGTGGGTTCGAATCCTACTGCAGCATGGATGTTCGTAGTCGTTCAGAATCGGCTTGAAGCTGTAGGTCCTGGTCTAATTAACCCTCGTGTTGCAAAAAGTAGACCGTAGCACTCCAAACCAAACCAAACCAAGCCAAGCCAAACTTAAACCAGTTCAAGATTCGGGATTATTCAAATTCGAAATTCATTAACTATTCAATCCATGTTAACCACAAAAAGATTAGAACAAACTCTAAAATGGAACGCCGTTTTTAAAATCTGAAACATATTTATTTTAATTCAAGAAAAAAATCCTGGAAGACTGATAAAAAAGTAAAAGAAATAAAGCAAAAATTTCATAAATCGAAAATTTATACGATCTTTAAAAGAAGTACATTGCTGATAATAGTGTTCACCTCTACATAAACAGACAACTGTAATATATCTGCGAAATCGACTCAAATTCAGTTAATATCCCCCCAACAACAATCTAATATTTTTTTTTCCTACTCGGGTAATAATAAATTTGTCGAGTCATTTTTATCCCTGAGGCGTCGAAAGTTAACATCCTATTTTATTTGTCGCCACCATTTAAGAAACTAAGTGATGGATCTGATAGTTTTCGGGATCATTTGAGGCGATAAAAATTAACTACTTATGTGTTCATAACTGACAGCTTTTCATTTTTTACACGCCTAGTGTTGTAGAAAGCGCCGTGTCTTTGCCCTTGTAATTTATGACTCTCTGATTTTCTTTTTTTCTTTGAAACATTCGTTTTTGTTTTAAGATAAATGACATTATATTATAGTATTACTTTAATAAGCGTCACTTGAGTTAAAAATGTTATTTATTGGATTGTTTTACATCGATCATATAACTCTCTAGTATAAAATGGTCTTTTAGAGAAGTGTCGCACTTAAAGAAAAATTGAACCTCTAGATAGGGTTAAAAACTTTCTTTTATTTGGATGGATTATTGATTAATGAAAAATTAGAAAACGGTTGTACAGGTATCAAACAGATAGAGTATTCACTAATTGCCGTTTGGGGCCCAAGAAATACGTTTGTTTTTGCAATCTCCCCCAAGCTTAAATATACGTCTGTAAGTAACAAACCAAGCCTTGAGGTTTTATGCTTGTTCTCAATGTTGAAAAGAAACATTAAATTGAAGACTTTTTCTTAATAGGATGAATTAGTAAAACTTCAATAGTTTAAAATATGGTATATGGTTTCTCCTTACTTTACGACTACTCCTCACTTTACGACCTACCTGTCCAACGCCTACTCACCCTTACGACCAATCGAGTTTCAATAGAATATTTATTGCTGTGGGGCTCATAAATTAGGTTCAAAGTCGCTGTGTAATCCAAGTTCAAACTATACGTCTATAGGCTACGGACTAAACCTAAGGGTTCTTGTGCGTGCTATTGATGTTGAAACCAAAGATTAGACCTTTGAGTCAAAATTAAAGGCTTTCTAAATCAGATGGATAAATAAAACTCATCAAAAAACTAACAAATGAATGTACAGGTGTTTCTCTCTTTATGACCATTAGGATTTTGGCCGAGGGTTCAATTATGGTGGTTGGAGCCCATAAAACAGATTTGTGGTCGCAATATCCCTCTAGTTCAAACTATATTTCTAGGTCTAAGAGGTCAAACCTGAGGTCTGCTTGTTCCCTTAGTATCTACTTTGCCGGAGTAGTGTTAACTGCTCTCATAGCATTCTTTAAAATCCTAGGGTGTTGGTAAACGAATAACATCTTTGTAGGCTAGATGCAACACTTGTATCAGTGTTAATTCCTGTACAGCGTTCATAAAATTTTCTACTCTGCCTGCTATATTTTAAAACGTTTATCCTGTATTTCAGTGATTCCTTAGAATACAGGACAAAACTTTTAATATATGTACAGAGAAAAATATGCAAGGCTTGTGTAATAATACATAAACAGTTTGGGGAATATCGTTTTTTTTACAATCTTGTATAAACTGGTGTAATTAAAGAAACTACGGGCTTTGCCAATGAGCTTTGTTCAGATGTTGAAGAGGAATACATTGACATATTGTCTTAAAACGGGATAAAGGAATACTAACAAATAAGTTTCGAATAGAGTTAGACGGTCTATAGATTTTCTAAGAGGACAAAAACGATAGAACCGAAGAACTTGAAAAGAAATTCACGATGCATGGATTACATGGATATGTTCTCCAAAATTAATGCCTCAGTTGTAACTTAAGACTACGTATCAAAAACCTCATTATTTGAAATGAGTGAACTTCTACAGAGATTTAAAGAAATGTATAAAGTAAGAAAGATATCAAAGAATGGAATACAGTTTTTCAAACAAATTATATAATTTTTTAATGTTTTTATATCATCGGCTACCACATTCTCGCTTACATAATAACTGATATAATTAAGGCATCGGAATGGAACTCGGCAGTAAAGTGAGAAATACTTGTAGAGAACTGCAGTTTTTACTTTTACATTTATCAGAGCTTAAGATTTTGTTTTCCAACAAGAAACTGAAATGTTTATTCTTAAATAAATGTTAGGTAGAGATACGTAGTTTTTCTTGAAAATATGAAAATTCCATTTAGCTAATAAAACATTGGGAATTATTACAACTTGCCTCTGATTTACATTTGCAGTAAAGGAAAAAAACAGACTTTGACTAAGAATCTAAAATGATTTTTTCTTCTGAAAAATTCAAGGTATATACTTCTTTATCAAAAGATATGTTTCGAATAAGACGGTCACTTTACTACACCGAAATACTTTTTTTCACATACACCCTTATTTTACATTTCTAAAAATATTTTCCAATTAGGTAATTTTTATTTTGAATTAGAAATTCCAAAATTTCAAGATTCATTAGTTTTACGCATTTCTTCTTCAAAATTTTGCAAATTCTCTGTTTCTTTTTAATTAGAACTTGTATACTTTTGAAAATCGAAAAGTATTTCCTCCAGTCACAGAGAATTTAATACTGTAAATCGATGATAATAGTTTATAAAATATTGTATAATTGTTAATAATTATTTTATAAATAATAATATAAGTAGAAATCTTTGTCTAGTACAAATTCTCATTTAGAATTTATACCGTTTCTGTATAAATTCTAAAGATAAGATTTAAAAAATAAGAGCAATTTGGTTGTATCCATTTTCTCGAAATTATCTCGCATTTTAATCAGAAATTATTTATTCATAGATGTTAAATCGTATCTTGTATGTAACAACATAGTAAATTAATGCAAAAAGACACTTAAATCTATTAGAAGAATATGTATAAATTTAATATGTAAAATTTACAATATGTAGAAACGTTGTAAATTTTAATTATGCTAATATTTTCTAAAAATTTAAATACTGAAATTCACCATCCTTAATTTAAGGTTTTGTGCATTTGTTTCTTTCATTGATTCGTTATAACTTATTTAAGAGGATAAGGAACCTATCTAATCCAAGTATCTTCATTATCACTCCCTCTTTTGATTCGCCGGTAAATAAAAATTTTGCTTATTTCAGAAAATAATTTTTATATCTTGTGTCAAGTCTTTATAAAATGTTATTAATTACTGCAAAGTTTCTATTTTGTCATCACTAATTATTATGTTGCATAAATTACGTTATCTAAATTTAATACTTTCGGTAAATGCAATTTCTTAGAATTTGGTGAATTAAGATTTTTAACATGTTAGAACACATATATAAAATATTAAATGTTGTATGCATAAGGGTAGATAATTTAATAATTCTATAGATGCAAAATTATTTTTAAAAATTGGGTATTGTTTAAAATTATTCGGGAAAACTGTAATAAAAATTTGTAACTGTGTGTAAAATTGCCATAGAATTGGTTATAAAATTTGCTATTGATTAATAAATACGCTATCTGTCTTTATTTCTTCCATTTTTGAAATATTTCATATCTTTAAAGTGTACGTCTAATAAAGATTTTTTTGGCATGTTAGAACATTTGTATAAAATATGAAATGTTGTATGCATAACGTCACATGATTTTAGAATTCTACAGATCCAAAATTATTTTTAAAAGTTTGGGTGTTAATCAAAATTAAATTTAATAATTATTTTTAAAAAAATTGGTATTTTTTAAAATTGTTCTGGAAAAACTAATACAAATTAGTAACTTTATATAAAAGTATCCCAAAACTGGTTATACTTTTTTTATTAATTAATACGCTTCCTAATTATCACCAAATTCTCCATTTTGGGAATATTTCATATTTTTAAAGCTTGTAAAGATAAAAAAAATTTAAAGATCTTTTTACATATTGCAAATTTTTATAAAATATCAAATGCTGTATGAATTATCCTTGATTTGGGTTTGGCTTAGTTTTGGAGAGCTACAGTCTGATGCTTTGCTACAGAGTTCTAAAGAAACGAGCACCTACTGCTTAAATCCGATTCCGAATGGCTATGAACATCCATGACAGCAGCGGAATTCAAACCTGCGAAATTGGATTAAAAATTGAAGTAATAGTATTGGAAATCTATAGATATAAACTTATTTTTCTTAATTTGTTATCTTTCAAAATTATTCCAGAAAACTGTTATGCGGATTAGTAATACGTAAAAGTACCATAGATTTGGTTATAAAATTGGGATTAATTTACATGTAATCTAAATCTCTTTGAATATTCCTCCTCTTTTGTAATGTTTCATAATCATAATGTGACCACTGAAATAATTAAAAACATGTTTCTGATAGTATTTTTCAAAACAAATATATTCGTTATTAGTAATTTTAATAAGTTACTAATTACGAACTGTATATAATAATACCTCAGAACTAGTTTAAAAAAATTGGAATAATGATGTAATTTAAGCATATAATCTAAATCTCTTCGACTAATCCATAATTTTCAAAATATTTCAAATTTTTAACAGTATGTGAACCTTCAAATTAATATGTTTGATATTATTTTTAAAAATTTCAATTATTTATATTTCTAGTGAGTTACTAATTACAAATTTGCATTTGTATACAAAAATACGATAGAAATTTTATAAAACTGGAATTAAAATATCTGTTTTCTAACACTCCTTCATTTTTTGGAATATTTCAACCGTATGTGAATTCTCAAGTTAATTAAAACCTGTTTCTAATAAAAAAAATATTAGTTGTTAATAGTTTTAGTAAATTACCAAAGCGGAATTAGTAATTGTATACAAAAATACAATAGAATTTGGTTATAAAACTAAAATTAACATGTAATCTCTTCGAAAACTCTTTTATTTTTTAAATATTTCTATTTCTTAAACGGTAGATGTGGGATAAGTAAAAAATCTAATATTTTCCAGAATAAATATTTTTATGCAAACCTAGGCTCATCAAAGCTAAAATCCTGTAGGTTTAACGGACGGTCTTAAAATTCACAATCGGTTCTAGGAACGCCTATGATATAATGCCTGGATATACGCGTCTCTACCTCGGAATAGTCGCGTGTTTTTCTTGTTCGATTTATTTATTTCGCTTTCCGTCCATTTTTGTTCTTCGACAAGCCTTTGATGGGACCGCTGGGAATGCAATATGGCGTCTTGGAATTCAGATGTCTGATGTAGGAAATATCTCGGGTCGGAATTTGTTTTTTTTCTTTCGATTTCTATCTCGATGGGGAATCGAGCTATATTTCCCTGTCACAGCAGATTAAAAATCGAAAAGACAAAATAAATTGAATGAAAGAAATGAGCGCCATTATTTCTTATTTAAAATCTGGAATATCTACCACTATTATTTAATAAGAGTAATAAATATAAAAATACAACATTTTTGATTTGTCAATAGAGATATTGAATAAATTTCATTGGCTCTCAGCAGCCAATCTCTTTTCTTCACTACAATCTCAATATCCACACTTCCTGAAAATCTGGACTTAGCTCGAAGCCTCTCGCTCTCTTGCAGGATCAAGCTCTGACATACTCAAATTCTATTGGCTCTCAGGAAGTAATAGAATTTCTCCTAGTAGTAGTCAGAATCCGTGATAACGGAGTTGTCGTTCTTGCAACTGAGATTCTAAATCAACTTAAACTTGATAATAAAGAAAAAAATGTATTATTGTGTATTTACCTAACAGTATCCTTTGAATTTATCGTAACTCATTTTTATACTAGCTGTTATACTGTTTATCTTTCACTGAACTCGTGTACCTTCGTTTATTACTACCATAATCTCTCAAATAATTTAATTCCTCTACCATCTTAACTAATTCTGCATAGTAATTATTGTCCTGAATTTCTTGTTTAAATAGCTGTTATCTCATTACCATACATGCCAGACAGAAATACTGACTTAGAGAGCCAGGCCCAGAAAGGTCAGTCAACGAGCTCCCGTGCGATGATATTCCCTTGTAAATGTCAAGCCAATTTAGTATCCATAGTTTGATACAATACCATTATTCGCAACTCCAGAACTAGAAGGCTTGGGACAGGAAGTTCTGTTGTGAAATCTTCCTGCGAGTTGATATTCCCTCTGTTAATCAAAGTTTAATTAAAATTAGCGAGTGGCTCGGTCATCAAAGATAATGATTTCGGAACTGGAAACTTGCGAGTTTTCAACTCGAGTTGGACTAAGATAAGACATATTCGACAGGTCACAATGTCTCCAAGTTCTCAAAGAATAACTCTGGCGATGACAGGCCAAGCCTTTGGGTCTTCTGTTTGGTATCTGCTTCTAAGTTATGAGTACCTACTTGGGTAAAATCGTCCTTTTACTTCAGCAGTGCTCGTATGAAACGAAAGGTGCACCTCTATGACGAGTAGGGTATGGTTCAAATTGTGTTTGGTTTTTCCAATTGGCATCATGGCATCAAAACGAAACACAAAAATTTGTTTCTTACTGGATATTTGTCCAATGCATCAGGTGCTCCGATAATACCATTTCTATTGGAGGCTGTTGTTATAAAATTAAATGCATCAATTGCTTGATTTGGGGTATACTTGGTATTAGTTTCATAATTTATTATTTATAATACGGGCACTTATTCTTATAGAATTCGCTGCTGCCTAGCCACATATATGTTGACCATTTTCTCCCAGAAGAACTCTATTAATTAGTAATTGTATATAAAAATAGAATTGGTGCTGAAACTGTAATTAACATGTAATCTATGTCTATTCGAACACTTCTTCATTACGGGAGTATTGTAACATCTTAAACGGTATGTGACCCCTTAAATTCATAAATATGTCTTGCTGATATTTAGAAAAATATTAGATATTAATAATTTAAGTGAATTACTAATTAAGAATTTGCACTTCAATGTAAAATCCCAATAGAATTTGGTATAAAACTGGGAGAGTGATATGTAATCTCTCTTTGAACTCTTTTTTCTCTGAATATTTCAACTGTTTAAACAGTATGTAAACCCTGAAACTAATAAAACTCTGGATAGGAGGCTAACTTTACTAACAGGGATAACACAAAGTGGTGTATCTGTTATTTTGAACAGGGACCAAGCAGAAGGAACCCAGGATTGGCCTTTCTCCTCCAGAGGGATCTTCCAGGAATTTTGAGGGCATTGTGACTATTTTATGTCACCTAACCGCTATTAAAGAACACGGTAAATATTTGGCTGGATTGATTGCTCTACCCTCCGGTTGAGATAGATGCCTTTGCCGACTGAGATAGCGCGTCTCTAAGACAAATTCAAAGTGCAACGACATTGAGTTGGAGATGTGCCATAAGCGACATCTGCGTCATAATGACATCAAAAGTCGCCAGACTGGGACATTTACGGTACTCTATTCCGATCTCAATCTAAAATGCAGCATTGAGAGATTTCACGTTTAATGGTGATCTCAAAGATTTTGTCTCACCTATTGTCTCTGGAGTACACCCTATCTGAGATGATATGCTCTGGATTATATGAAAGGATATGCTCTGAATGGTTCCGATTATGCAATTTATTTCATGCATATGATATATCTTTTTTTCTGGGACACCTGAAAAATGTGGCCAGTGGACAGAAAATGAGAATTTATTCCAGTGTTAGTTTTAAGAGGCGGGTAGAATCAATTTAAGTTGTCGAACACTCCTTTTGATTGAAAATTATATATTAAAAACGAGAAGGGGGAAGAGAGTTAGATATATATTTTAAAGAGATACTTATATTAGACACACACACATATATGTATATACACACTTACTTATATATGTATATACATGCATACTCATATATGTGTATACACACACACACACACACACACACATATATATATATATATATATATATATATATATATATGTATATGTGTGTGTGTGTGTGTGTGTGTGTGTGTGTGTATGTGAAAATGCCTGAACTGTGTAAATAAATCCTTGACTGCCCAGAAACATAATTCCACTAAAGTTGTCTATATATTTTTCTCTCTCTCTATATATATATATTTTCGATATTGGAATATCTTGTAATTTATTAAATAATATAATTTAATGTCTAAAATTAATAAATAATATTACGTTTAAATATAATGTACTTTTGAATAACAATACCGATTGCTATTAATCACGATAAGTTTGACCCTGTAGGCGGTTTTAGGTCGATTAAAACTGCAGCTGTTTTCATGTTAAAATACTTATAATTACATTGGTTAGTTTAGGTAAAAATGTCATTACGTATATATAATAGCATGGTTGGGTGGTGTGGGCCTAACCCATACGAAAGCATAATAAACGAAGATTTCGCAATGGATGACTATTTAGTAACCGCTGCTTTAAAAGTTTTCAGTCTTTATTAACAAGTATGTTTAAAGATTATATACAGTTTAAGGGAACGAGCAAATATAGATTAAAATGCTCTTTATTTCCCTTAGACATATTAGCAATCATATTTTCCTTAGCGTGCGTCAATAAATATGTTCATCATGAGTGAAACGAATCTCCCGGATTAAAATAACCTTCGTTAGGTATTATTGTGCCGTTTGTTGGTTTTAACATTCAATAAACCAATTCCGTAAAATACCTATCAATGTTATTATTGATCCATCCGAAATAAGTGTGGGAACAGAGGAGGAATAAGAGAGCAGTCGCACTAATATAGGTTTAGTGGCGCCATCTATCTGATGTCAAGAAAATTAAAAGAGTAATAATTGTGTTTAAATGCGGTGTTTTGTAATATCCGAATTTTTTATTATTCTTTAGATCATTTTTTTAGTTGTTTTACAGTACTTAAGATATTTCATAATTGATTATTCCTTATCTATTTTATAATTAATGGTTTTCATTAATGTTTCTCTAAGTTATCATTTCGAAATAGCAAAATGATCAAATAGTTAGTACACCATTTGAGTACCGTAGTTCGCAAGTTAGGCTACCATTGTTGGCATGGATATTCGTAGGCGTTGGTAATCTGCTTTAAAAATGTGTCGGTACGTGAGCCTGTGATGGTATTTAGTTAATAGCGTGAGGGGGGAGGTCTGAAATATCGGGTTTCCGTGTTCAATCCATTTAGGCACAAGAAACATTTCTTTACAGATTCAGAGAATGTTCGGTTTAAATCTAAGGGTCAGGAAGTCACCAAGAGGTTACTTGCGAGGTCAACATTTGCGAGGATTGGGAGGAAACTTGAGCAACGCCCTCTCTTCATGAGAATGACCAAGCATGAGGAAAATCTCAAACATGGTATCGTTAACTCCTCACTGTCGTCAAGGGAATTGGTCTGTTTGAGTTGTCAAAGGTATCTCATTGGTTTGGTATGAATCACGTTCCTATAAACACATAAAGCAGGCAGAAAAAATCTGAAGCTCTGGATAGTCTTTCGATAGGAGGTTTGCAGGAAAGTGTGGAATTTTCATTCATAATCTCCCCGATTGAAGGCTAAATGGGTAAGGTACTAATCTTTAGAACCGGAGTTCAATGGTCTCAGAAGTGTTATTCATACACTTCTGAGATAGAATTTCGTAGCAGTGTGGAACCAGTTTTAAGCAGTAGGTCCCAATCTCATTCGAGCTCGTATATCAAAAATGTAGACCATAGTGTTTGTTCCACACGTACCTATTAACTTAAGAGCCGGATTGGGGAATCTCCATATTGTCATTGCGTACACATTATTACTACCATGATTCTCAGTTCATATTGAGGTTGCCTACTTTGAATGGCAAGGGGAAGGGCGAATCCAAACTAGCAGGACATTGAATCACTTTCCAGTACATCCACACAGCGGTCAAAATAAATCTGTGAATCCAGATGACCTAGCGCTGGAAGACTGGCAGATAGTTGAGAAGTCTAAAGTAATAATCTCTCCTCAATACAATTACCAATACCGAAGGGCACCTCCAAGTCCCGAACACTTTAAAAAAGTCAAGAAGGTGGCGTGTTTTCAGGCATCAATGCACGAGATAGTCCAGTGGCCATCGCGAGGTTCCGGATTCAAATATTGCAGGTCTATGAAGAACTACTTGAATCCGAATGTCCTAACGCTGGAAGGTTGGCAGATGGGTGAGAAATCGAAAAACATTCTCTCTTTAAAATAATCAAATTTGAGAGTAATCTCCAATATGGCATTCCTAATACCTAAAACCCATCAGGGTAGAGAGCTCGTTTTGAGGTTTGAAAAGCATCGGTCTGGCAGTTTGGTTTAGGGATCCACTTTTAGAGCGAGAATGATGAAGTGCCAGATTCAAACATCGTAGACCCATGAAAACTCCGAACAGACCCAAAGACTCGACAAGTTAAATCTGTTGGTATAGATATCCTCTCGCTGGAGGTATAAAATCAGGAACGATAATCTTTCCTCCTTAGAGTGACGGATAATGAGGAGAAATCTCAAAGATGGCACCCCGGCCAATTTCGCCCATCTAGTTGGCAGCCAAACGATGGTCGATTGGATAGAGTGCTGGCCAGAGTTCGTGGGTTCGAATCCCACAGTGGCAGGTATGTTCGCAGCCGTTCGGAATCGGCTTTAATCTGTAGATCCCGGTCTCATTAGCCCTTATGTTTCAAAAAGTAGACCGTAACACTCCAAACCAAACCAAACCCATCTGGTTGGCGGCACGTGGGGTATCGTGACTCTCGTAGTCTTTCGACAGTGGTCAATGTGTATGGATAGAATCCCCGTTTAGTTTCTGAATTGGATGAATCAGGATTTCTGGTGTGTCCAGAGTGCAGGCAAGATAAATCAGTGGGTTTGTATGTTGTGTTGCTGGGGGTTGACAGATAATTGAGGAATATGAAGTAATAATCTCCCCTCAGAATGTTCAAAATTGAGAGAAATCTCCAAAATAGCATCCTAAACAACTAAAACTCGTCAAGTTACTTGACGTTTTTAGAAGCACGCTAGATGATACACTGGTTAAAGTTTCGACTGGAATTAAGTGGTGACGTATTCAAATATTGCAACTCCATAAAGAACCTGCCGAATAATGGCCAAATTGTAGAGCATTGCTCTTCGCCACCTGAGTTCACGGTTTCAAATCCCGCTGATGGCATGTTAATCAAGAATGCTAATAAGTAGTTGAAATCATTTTTTAAATGACATATATACGCGTTCAAAAGATTACTCTGTCTTAAACCATCTCAATCAGTATACCATATAAGCATTTGGTTTATTTCAGATCAGTATGCCGAACAGAGCACGAATGGTTTGGGCGCTGACCTTTGCTACCGGAGTTAACGGTTTCGAGCAGCAGGTCCCTGTCTCATTAGCCCTCATGGGCAAAACAGTAGACTGTAGCGCAACAAATCCATAAAGAACCTCCCTGTTCACTCAGAGAATAAAAAGGATGAATCTGTGGGTTTCTATGTCCTCTCACTTGGAGCTCAGTAAGTGGGGGAGGGGTTAAAATACATTTTCGGTAGCTATAATATTTCATCTTGTTTCAAAATTTGAAAGAATTGTTGACATGGCATTACAAGTAAGGATAGGCGATCTAGTGAGAGTTGTCAGAGGTAACAGAATGTGTATCGGAATAATTAGCGTTCTTTTAAAAAAAGGAAGGAAAAAATTACGTTGCATTTTTGACATCACAGATAAAAAGGGTGCAGCAGTCAACTAAACCTAAATGAAGCGAAATGTTTGCAGCATAGTGAAATCTAACAGAAAGAATTACTTCATTAACATGTATTGTTAAACATTCCATTCCAATTGCAAATCTAACTTAAACTTAAGAACAAACTTTTACTTCTTAGAGCGCGTATGTCATTTCCAGTCACTTTTAAAAATCGACACTTCTTATCCATAATAATATCGTACAAATGAAAAAAATGCGCCCGCTCCCCTTCAACTGAATAACATTTAAAAATGATATGTATAAAAAAATGTTGAAAATTCAATAATTTTCTGATATAAAGTAATAAAATAAAATTTAATTAGCGTTCCTTTAGAAAAAGAGGTGGAAAAAAACCACGCTGGATTTTCGACACGACAGATAAAAAGCGACTATTTAGTTAGAAAATCAGATGTCAATAAACTAAAGTGAATCGTTCTATTTATTCTATCGATTGTTTGCTATTTGGAGAGAAATGAAAGTTAAGGGTGTGTTCAAAATAGAACGAAGAATAAAAAAAGAAGTCTGCTCATTCATTTATGTTCAGCGTAATGAAAAATGCGCATGAAATATGAAAGGGGCCTAGTCGAATGTAATTAATGCTCATCACTAGCTCTGGATTGCTTTCTTCTTTTTCTACTGAAAATCGATTTCCTTTGCAATCATAAATATAGATTTTTTTTCGTATGCGAGAGAAAAACAGGCATTAATGAGAAAATGAAAAAAAATAGATTTAGAAAAAAAGGGGAATTTCTTACTAAAGAATATGTATTGGGTCTTATTTTCCTTTTTCTGGAGTGTTAGGGATGAAATAAAATATTCTTGTAAGATTCGTAGATATTTTGGAGTCGAATACAAAAGCAAAAAAATTGGGTGGGGTCTCCCACACATTTTCAACTTTACTGTTACATAAGAGGTATGTTGGAAAAATCGGAAGAAGAGTATAACGTTGTATAAAATGTTTCCTCCATCATAAATATGAGAAGATTTGGAAATACAAATAATTGAAAAATTTACCCGTTCCAGAGGAATATTTTACATGGATAGCTAGAATCATCGTCTGGTCATGGATATTATAATTATTCAGGGAAGGATGAAATTAAAAAAATAATTCAGTTGCTCGTGTGTGTTTATGACTCATACCTTAACTAACTCTCACTCTCTGTCACTCTCTCTTTTTCTCTCTCTCTTTCGCTCTCTGTCACTCTCTCTTTCTCTCTCTCTCTCTTTCGCTATCTCTCTATCTCTTTCGCTCTCTTTCGCTCTTTCTGTTTCTCTCTCTCTCTCTCTCTCTTTCTCCCTCTCTCTCTCTTTTTCTCTCTCTTTATCTCTCTTCTCTCTCTCTCTTTATCTCTCTCTCTCTCTCTTTCGCTATCTCTCTATCTCTTTCTTTCTCTTTCGCTCTCTTTCGCCCGTCTCCCTCTCTTTCGCTCTTTCTGTTTCTCGCTCTCTCTCTCTTTTTCTCCCATATTTTCTCTCTCTTCCCCCTTTCTTTCTCTCTTTTTCGCTCTCTTTCTCTCTCTTTCTCTATCTTCTTTCTTTTTCTCTCTCTCTTTTTTTCTCTCTCTTTTTCTCATTCTTTCTCTTAGTTGTCAATTATTATCGAGCAATATTTTATTTAAAGATTTTCTCTTTAAAAAGTATAGAGCTTGGGTATATAAAAATACGTTTACGATTCATCAGGAATACTGTTGACTCCACACATTCTTCAGGAAATCCATAACTCGAAAGACACCACCTTCTCTAAACACTTCAGAGAAAATACCACAAAAATATGACAGTTCGTTAGCTGGTTGCTCTTTTGTCTGCACTCCTTGCTGGTTATGTGCTTCTACTGCCTGCATGCAATTAGTATTTCAGCCCCTCCCCACAAACCAGTGCCTTTATCAAGTACATATTCTATCAGCCGCTCATGAAATGCTTGCATGCAATAACTAAACACCTAATAGTACCAGCCTTGTTTGAACGTATATATAAAGTTACATATACATATATATACATAAGTTTAACAATATATATATACACATATATACATATATATATATATATATATATATATATATATATATATATATATATATATATATATATATATATATATATACATATATGTATATGTATATATGTATATATATATATATATATATATATATATATATATATATATATATATATATATATATATATATATATATATTAATAAACTAAATTAAATTGGTAATGTAGAGATTGTGTGTAAAAATCCCAAAGACAGCCATTTGAGAAATTTACTGTCAGAGAACATCCAGTTATTTCACAGTTCAATCGCGTAATAATAAATTTAAAGCCGAGAGTCCGTCATTACGGCTCAAGAAAATTCTTCAGGATTTTTCAATTTTAAAGTCGAGAGAAAATGTTCTGTGTCTCTTTGCTTTCCCCTTTCTCATCCCTATCCTAAGCTAACCACTGATGCTACAATTCACGCACTCGGAGGAGGGGTATGATGAACTAAAACTTCATAGCACTATAGAGGCCAATTTAGGAAATTCTTCACAAAAAGAAGAATCACGCTATCTGAGGCAGATTTTTACTTATGTTCGTCATGTTAGATTACCTCTTTATTTGTCCCGTTTCTGTAATAAAGTGGGAACCCACCCAAACGACGCTCTAGTAATAGGTCTTTAGTGACTTAAAAGGTGCCTTGTTCTTGCCATCACTGTAAACTGCCCGGTCTTATACAACGTTTACTAAACACACACACACACACACACACACACACACACACACACACATATATATATATATATATATATATATATATATATATATATATATATATATATTTATATTTATGGGTATTTATGCACATATACATGTATGATTCTAGTCTACTTCATGTATTACAAATATGTTGAAATAATTTATTTGATTACATTAAGATATAGGAAAAACTTTGTTGTCAGATATAGAGGTTTTACACAGTACTGAACACTTTAAACTAGTCGTTGATTTTTAAGCGTTAAATTTTATGAGGAAAACTCAGAAGATTCTGATGACATCAATGTAGATAACAAAAATTGTTACTATAAAGTAACCTTGAATTGATGGCATTACCACAGAAATATCAATTTAGTAGGGCCCAAATCAAGGACTTTCACTCACTAATTAGAAAATGTTTGAAAATATTTAGATTATTTATGAACTGTTAGTATTCAATATTATAGGAAGATTTTTGAAATATATCTATGTGTTTAATGCCTTCTAAATATCAATTAATTCATACATAATTTAGAAAGAATTTAAGAAAACTGCATAATAATTATATATTACTGGATTCCTAATGCAAATATAATTAAATATTTATTTTTATGTTTATTACGTATTACTCATATATATTAAGTATTTTTCATGACTGTGTCATATCTATTAGTATTTTTACTAAACAGTTAATGAGTTTATCAAAATAAATATAAAGCTATTTTACTTCGTTATGTCTTTAAAACATATTTATGCCACAATGGTAGAAAACATAATCACACATTAAAAAGTATGAATTTTTTTATATATCAAACACAGGTCTCTTCTGATATTCTTTAGGTAGACTGCAAGGTATCAAGAATCAACTGTATTTATTATCGTATTCGCAATTAAAATATACGCAGAATGTAGATTGATTAGCAAAAATATTAAAAATATAATACAGCTGTATATCATTAACATTTTTTATAAAGGAATATCTTAAATGTTCTTTTTTTTCGTTTGAATTATTTAGTGCAAATGAAAAGGAAAACAAATATTATAAATCAAAACACCACTGTTCCATTCCGATCTGAATGGTGAAAGAACGAGAAAGCAAATGAGATGAATAAAAAATGGTGCAGTTGAACTTGTTTACAATAAATGAATCGCGAGAATTATTGAGATATAATTTAGGATGCAGGATAGTGAATGGCATAAAGCTTCGGAGAAAACCCCCGTCTTCCGCCGGATACTTTCACAAAACCGGATACTCCACTTCCATTCCTAATCGAGTTAAGGTCCGGGACAAAAACGAAGTATGGAGAGTGAATTTAATATTTCGTGGCTCGTAAAACTTCTGTATTTTTTCTATTCTTCTCTGTGTATCTTTTCAGGTTGGGGGGCGTAAGTGAATTGCATTCCATTTAAACTGCGTCGTCTGTGGTTTGGAATGTTTTTTTTACTTCGTTTATTTTACGTAATGAAAAAAGATTTAGCACGAGATATAACTTTGGTTTAAAAAAATGAAGTAAAATTTTTTTATCGATTTCTTTTTTAGATTACACTTTGATATTTAAAATTTTCTTAATTATTCATCTAGTCATTTAATCTCTCTCTCTCTCTCTCTCTCTCTCTCTATATATATATATATATATATATATATA
>CM063497.1:117500-132500 GCA_032207245.1 Pardosa pseudoannulata
GATTGAGCTGTCACGGTTCTAAATTTTAAATTTGTCTTTCAGTTTTCTCTCATTTATGGACCATCATTTTGTTTTTTGAACTCCCTCTCTCAACAGTTCTAGTGTATATATATATATGCATTATCTATATATATATATATATATATATATATATATATATAAAAAAAAAAAGTGATCATTTTCCTTATTAACATCTCCTCTCAATACACAGTAATTCCAAATCTTTTTCCCATCACGTTATTTCAGTTATTTTGTTTAAGTACACAAATGCAAAAGACCATTAATGTATCTATTGATATGTGAAACATAAATATTTCTGAAAATGTTAAGAGCGAACTTTTACTCTTGTAACATTGTAATCGTTTATATCACTTAAATTGACGTACTGAAAAATAAATAATTTTATTTATAGACCAACGTTGGTGTATATAACTAACTCTCTCTCTCTCTTTCCCTCTCTTCCTCTCACTCTCTCTCTGTTCCTATATATAGCAGAGTGATATTTTGTCTCTATATCTCTTGACCGTTGACTAGTAAAACCTCCATGTTTTTAGCAGCTCTAAAATAAAATCTTTTTAATCCTTTAGAATGTGTAAATGACATCCTCTTCAATTGACGGTCGATACATCGTTATTACTTTCTGTCCTGATTGTGCTGTCTCCTTTTCAAGCGCCGAAATCTGGCCCATTCGTTAGGGTCAGTCGGTATCGGAGTTCGTAGGTTCGAATCCCTGTGTGTGTGTGTGTGTGTGTGTGTGTGTGTGTGTGTGGTGTTGTGTGTGTGTGTGTGTGTGTGTGTTGTGTGTGTGTGTGTGTGTGTTGTGTGTGTGTGTGTGTGTGTGGTGTGTGTGAGTGTGTGTGTGTGTGTGTGTGTGTGGTGTGTGTGTGTGTGTGTGTGTGTGTGTGTGTGTGTGGTGTGTGTGTGTGTGTGTGTGTGTGTGTGTGTGTGTGTGTGTGTGTGTGTGTGGTGTGTGTGTGTGTGTGTGTGTGTGTGTGTGTGTGTGTGTGTGTGTGTGTGTAGTGTGTGTGTGTGTGTGTGTGTGTGTGTGTGTGTGTGTGTGTGTGTGTGTGTGTGTGTGTGTGTGTGTGTGTGTGTGTGTGTTGTGGTGTGTGTGTGTGTGTGTGTGTGTGTGTGTGTGTGTGTGTGTGTGTGTGTGTGTGTGTGTGTGTGTGTGTGTGTGTGTGTGTGTGTGTGTGTGTGTGTGTGTGTGTGTGTGTGTGTGTGTGTGTGTGGGGGGGGGGGGCGGGGGGGGGGGGGGTGGGGGGGGGTGCGCGCGTCCGTCCGTCCGCGCGCGCTTTGTCTCACACACACTCAATTCTTAAATATAGATATATAAAAATGGATAAACAGATGGGGTACATGGATGGTTGGATGAATGAAGGAATGCATAGAGAGAGGAAGAAAAAGAGAGACAGAGAGAGAGAGAGAGAGATAAATGGATAGATACGTTAATGAGGTATTATGGGTATAGTTTTCTTTAATAAGAAAAATAAAACTAAAATACAGAAAATTTTTAATTTCTAAACATCAAAATGTAATCGAATTTAACAAATCGCTAAAAAAGTTCATCCTTGATACTTTATTTTTATTTAAATTTTTTATGTATATTTTGTGCTAAAGCTTCATTTTTTTCAGTAAACAAAAATTAAAAGCAAGTAAAAAGAAATATGGTAAAAAGCACAGTTTAAAGATAATGCAATTCCCTTACTCTCCCAAAATGAAAAAATACACAGACTAGAATAGAAAAAAAATAGTTTTTACGAGTCGCGAAATATTAAATTCACTCTCCAGACTTCGTTTTTGTCCCGGACCTTAACTCGATTAGGAATGGAAGTGGAGTATCCGGTTTTGAGAAAATATCCGGCGGAAGACGGGGGTTTTCTCCGAAGCTTTACGCTACTCACTGTCCTGCATCCTAAATTATATCTCAAACATTCTCACGATTCATTTATTGTAAACAAGTTCAACTGCATAATTTTTTTATTCATCTCATTTGCTTTCTCGTTCTTTCTATATTCTGATCGAAATCTGAACGTTTGTGTTTTGCTGTATGATATTCGATTTCCTTTTCTTCTGCACAAAATAATTCGAACTAAAAAAATAACTTTAATTATATTTCTTGCGAGAAATGTTGATATCCTATTCTGCTATTCGAGTGACTTTTTTTTAGTTAATCTACATACTGCGTAGATTTTAATTATATTGCTTGTAATAAATTCAGTTGATTCTTAATATTTCGTAATTAACTGAACCCAAAGGAATATTACAGAAAACTGGAATTTGAAATAACGGAAAAGTTTACATATTTTAATATGGAGACAAGTTTTTACTATTATGTTATAAATAGATTTTAAAGACATAACATTTAATTAAATGTTTTAACATTTATTCTGATAAACTAATTAACTAATCTTTAAAACTAACATTAAAATTAATTTACACAAAAGACGTAATTTTTTTACAATATTTGTACTATGAATGATGTACAAAGCTTTTATTCAAATAAAAACTATATTCACTTATGCCTGACATAATTCCTTTTTACAAGGCATTAATTAATTATATCCTTTGCAGTGTTTTTTAAGAATTTCGGATAAACATTAAATACCAATGTAACATAAATAACTTAAACATTCAAAACTTCATCAAGATAATATAAAGTGTTAACAGACAATATGTAAGTCTGCAAAAGCAGTGAACTCGGTACTGAAAGGTTGCGGGTTCGAGGCTCGAAGCCGGCCGAAGATCCACTGTATTCATTAAAGGGGACTGGGGCATGTAAAATAGGTTCGTAGTTGTCAGGTCTTCCAAGTTCTCAAACAATATCTCTCGGGTTATCAGATAAAGGTTAGGGGGTCTTCTTGGTACCTGCTTCTAAAATACAAGGACCCAGCGTAGGTAATGTTTGTAGCATCCCTAGCATTCATTATGCTGAACTTGCTATTCGAGTGCTTCTAAATGGGTAACAGCTTCGCATACATGTGTTGGAATAAAAGTATACGCGCCTGTATTGCCAGTTGCATCTAAAACACGAACAATAAAAAATATTACTAGAAAACTGACATTTCTTTAAGCACTAAATTTCATCGGTACACCACTGAAAGCACAGATGGAATATATGGACATAAAGAGTGGATTCATATTTATCTATATAAAAACACTACATATTACAAAAAAATAATTCCTAGAGAGGCTTTTTAATGATCTAAATTCCTTTTTTCCTTGTTGAGAGTGCTGGCTCAGCTACTTTCTCTGGGAAAGTATTTCTTCTCCACTTCTCCCTCTGGGTCCAAACCTACAATCTACAAGTTTTCACGGTCATTTTCTCTTCTGTCTTTGAAAGAGAGGCATGTCTTTCCCTTAGCTAAGAGCGAGCACACACACACTCCCTCCTAAAAATTTTACATTCTTTCACACGGTGCTTTGAGGGCTTAGGAAGAAAATTAAGATGTAAGTATATCTGAATGTATAGATATCAGTTTAAAAATAATTACGACTGATAATAGAAACGAAGAGAGTTGTATAAAGTGTCCAATGCCTCAGAAAACACAGCAGATAGTCAAATATGCAAAATAGAAAGGATAAAAGTTGTTTAAGCTAGTCTCATTATGTCGTTAAGTCCAGAGATTTACAATGCAGAATAGAAAGGAAGTAAATTTTTCAAAATAGCCAATGTGTTAAGGTATGAAAGGCTGACAGTCATAGGGAGGAGGTTTAAGACACAAATGAATATTTTGTTTACATTAAGTGACCAGAAACATAGATATATATAATTATTTATAATTCAAACTTTATGACTATAATCTCTAAATATCAAAATTTATGACAGTCTGGAAGCGTCAAAATTTATGACAATAGTCTTGAAGCGTCAAAATTTGTGACAATAGTCTTGAAGCGTCAAAATTTATGACAATAGTCTTGAAACGTCAAAATTTGTGACAATAGTCTTGAAACGTCAAAATTTATGACAATAGTCTTAAAACGTCACACTTTATGGCAATAATCTTGAAGCGTCAAAATTTGTGACAATAGTCTTGAAACGTCAAAATTTATGACAATAGTCTTGAAACGTCAAAATTTATGACAATAGTCTTAAAACGTCACACTTTATGGCAATAATCTTAACACAATTTATGCGAGACATGTAGTAGTACGTCTTCTGACGATTTATACTTAGCGCGGGTCACGTACTAGTACGGGTTAGTGTAACAACATGGTTTGTTTATGGGTACAAAATTAACAGTATATACAGGAAAAGGAAGTCGAATGTTCTTGTATCCTACATAGATTATCGGAAAATGTACACAAAAACTAGTTTTTACATCAGTCGATGCAGAACCACAGAACGGGAAAACATTAAAACTATATACTACTATTTCTATTTGATTTTTCATATTTACGATACTATTATAAATTTATCCACTATAAATATATTTTTGTTTACAAAAATCTTATGGTTGTTATTTATATATTTCTATTTATATATTTGTTTATATATTTCAATATAAAATACGAAAATTTGGTTAAAAAATGAAATAATTTTCGATCTATTGAGATTCAACTGAATAACTAAATTGACTCGCAAAACACCCGCTCCCGGTACAATTACGCTGCGAAATGTATCCGCACTCAATGTGTTAAAACGTGAAAATTTATGACACTCTTGTAACGTTAAAATTTATGCTAATCTTGAAACGGCTAGAAACTATGACAATCTTAAAACATTAAATTTTACTATAATAATCTTAAGATGTCAAATATTGTGACACTTATATTGAGGTGTTGAATTTTATGACCATCTTGCAATCTCAAATTTTATGTCAATTGCTTTTAAAATTTTTTTGGCAATTATTTTAAAATCAATTTTAAGACAATGTTAAAATCTCAAAATTTAATACCATTATCCAAAGGAAAAATATTTTCTCATATTTCTTCCATGGCACAATGAAAAATGGAAGAGTTGACAAGAAATTTCAAAACAGAATCAGGGTAAAGTTCAAAGTTCATAGATAGGCATCTATTTTTCCTCGTGCCACTACTAAAGAAATGTGAAATGAAATAAAGTAAAATGTTGCCAAATCTGCCTTGCACCTCAGCGGTGGTGAGTTAGGACGCGACGTGTTTCGGAGGCAAAAGGAAATCGGTTAAAAGCTTTTTTCGAAAATGGAAAGTGTGTGTTCGGAGTGTAAAAGATATGCAGAAGGGAAGCACGCCGATGGAGAAGTATATGGCGGGTTCACTTGGAAGGAAGAATTCGAAAAATAAGTTTCGAATCTCTGTTGCACCATATTGCAAAGTCTTGAGTCTTAAATTTTGTCATTTAATAATACTCGTTAGAAATTAGAACGCTGTTCTCTGTATATTCTTTAAAAAATTTTAATGATAATTAACCCCTTCCGGTAAAATGACGAGTCTAGCTCGTCATTGGTTTTTCATTCCATACCGAACAATGACGAGCTACACTCGTCATGCGACTAAAGTTACTGATAAATATGATAATTAATTTAGTTTAAAATTTCTAGTGTACTGAATTTAGCAACACTTTTGTTACTTGTGGAAATCCCAGGTCACTATTACATATTATTTATTTAAAGTTTCTTGGTACAAGTCACTGCCAAATTGATGAGTCAGAATAAAAGAAAACCTACTAAGAAATGCCGTGTGTGTTGCAAGAATCAAATTAGAAGTGAGACTCCCTGGCGATGTAAACAATTCAGAATTCCTTTGCACTTTGTTTTGAAAAGTACCACTAGCTTAAAGACTATTATCTTAATTTTACCGGTTCTGATACTTAGCACTATGTAAAAAGTGGATTTTAATTAAGAATATGTAAGAATTGTAAAATGAAATAAGTTTTTAAATAAAAAATAAATGGTTACTTCACTCACAGTTTTTCATTATTAAATCGTACCGGTAGGGGTTAAGCTTTTGTCTTTTGTATATGCAAGGTGTTTCGAGACGGGTATAGCAAAAAATGCATATTAATAACGATATTCTCTCATTTAACACTAAAAGTTCCATTGGAGACTTTTTCACTCCAAGCAATGTTATAATTTTTTAATCCATTAATATTTATCTCTACATCTAGTTATCTATTCCCGAAGGATTTTGGAACGGTTAAGTTAACTCATCTTCGGTACCGGAGTTAGTGGATTCGAACTAAACTCTGGCATGCATGTTTGTAGCCGTTCGGAGTCGTCTTTAAGCTGTAGATCCCGGTTTCATTAACCCGCGTGTTGCAAAAAGTAGACAGTAGCACCCCAAATCAAACTAAACCTACTTATTTATATATGTAAAAATTTATCTACCTCTTTCTCTCTCTTTCTCTGTCTGTCTCTGCCTGTCTGAAAGTATGAAAATGCTTAATTATCAAAAAATTCATTAAAGTTACGTAAATTATCCTCAAAGTTTTACCAAGATTGATCTAATAATGTCAGATATAGATACACGATCAATTTTAAGAGGAATTTTATAGTAATATATATATATATATATATATATATATATATATATATATATATATATATATATATATGTATATATATATATATATATATATATATATATATTATATATATGTATGTATATATAATATATATATATATATATATATGTATATATATATATATATATATATATATATGTATATATATATATATATATATATATATATGTATATATATATATATATATATCTATATATAATGTATATATATATATATATATATATATATATATATATATATATATATATATATATATATATATATATATATATATATAAAGTAAAAATGATATGATTATTTGTGTATGCGAGCTCACGTATTAACACATTGTATCCGGCACACGTACTGGTACGTTTTCTGACGATTGATATTTAAGCGCGGGTCTCGTACTAGTACGGATTAGTATAACAACATGGCTCGTTTGTAGGTACAAAAATAACGGTATATACAGGAAAATGAAGCCAAATGTTCTTTTCTACTACATAGATTCTTTAAAAATTGAGACAAAAAAACCTAGTTTTCACATTATTAGTTTTATGATTGCTCTTTTCATTTTTTTATAATGTAAAAGTGTTTGTTTTTATATTTCAATGTAAAATACGAAAAGTTGGTTAAGAATTTAAATAATTTTCGATCTATTGTGATTTAACTGAATAACTAAATTGACGTACAAAACGCCCGCTCCCCGTACAATTCCGCTGCGAAATGTACCAGCACACAATGTGTTAATTATGTTTTTGTTATAATCGGATTCAATGTTCATAATGATGTATCGTTCTGGAAATTTAAAGATGTAAATTTATTTTTAAAAGTACTGTTGGTTTGTTTAAAGTATCAATATTGGACAACTTAAAAACTAATAGACTTATATTTAAATCACAAATTCATTTTAAGTAGGTTTGTGATTCCCGCGTCTCAAGCAATAAAATTATATTCTCATCATAAAAATTTTTAATTTAAAGTTTAGAAATTCAACGCCTTTCATCTCCTTTAAATTTACAAACAAATGAGTGGAAAAAATATATGTCTCGCTCTCTATGCATACATATACGTGTGTGTGTGTATTTGTTTATATTAAATACAGTGAATGTTTAAATATATTGATATTTAAAGATATAGGAATGTATAATTTCAATCTTAATTTTTTTACAGGAACCCGAAATGTTCGATTCCGAATTCAATCGACGTCATCCCTTCTCGATATTGGCAAGCAGAACACGCACTTTTCATATTCGAAAAAGCTTTTCAGAAATATTTTTTGCGAGGCTCTCAGGTGCTCTTCACTTGAAGTCTTGATGCAATTTTTCTTAACTTTAACATCAAGTGCAGCATAAAAAGTTGGTCTACAAGTATTTTTTTTTACTTGCTCTGGAATTATTGCCCTTCTAAAGCGCACGATTTCTTCTCCTGTGTTATTTAATATGAAATTTTTCGATTCAATAAATGACGTTTATTTTAAAGACAATTTATATTTTATATAAATATAAGTTATTACGATGGTAGTTTAACTTAAAACTGTCTATTGGCTATTAATTATAAGGAAGTTTAGTGAGTAGAAATTGCTGAAATTATATTTTATAAAGCCTTTTTAATTAGGATGGGGACAGTTGGAACCAGCAAACCATTTAACAACAAACTGCGTAGTCTGGCATGTTTCGGACAATCTTAAATAGTGTATCATTCCCTATTACCCTTTGAAACATCCACTTGTAATAAAATTATTAGAGACAAGGTAGCTCAATCAGCAAAGACATCGATCTCTGAGCCGAAGAGTTGCGAGTTCGAGGCTTGAGCAATCTAAAAATTCGTCATGGTTAAAAAATAGAAAAATCTTCATTTCACTTTTCTGGTGAATAAATTTACTAAATAAAAAGAGAATATATGTATACACATAAGTGTGTATACATAAATATATGTATACATTCATATATACATATATATATATATACATATATATATATACATACATATATATATATATATATATATACATACATATATACATACATACATATATATATATACATACATATATATATACATACATATATATATACATACATATATATATACATATACATATATATACATATATATACATATATATATATATATATATATATATATATATATATATATATATATATATATATATATATATATATATATATATATATACATATATTAATGTATATATATATGTATATGTGTGTGTGTGTGTGTGTGTATATATATATATATATATATATATATATATATATATATATATATATATATATATATAAATTCTTAAAAATTCACTGGTCCAAAATAGCAAATTACTGTTGATGTCTAAATGAAAGTCTGAAATGTGCAGTTCTATACTTTAATTAAATTTTTAAAAATTTTGGACCATAATACTAAAAATATCAACGGCCGTACAGAGAGTGGAGCTTTGTTAAGAACCGTCTCAAATGGAGCTAAAACAGGTTAAATTAGTAAGAACAGAATGCGTTGGAATCCATAGTAGGTTGCATTTATGTTCATAGTCTTTCGATTCGGCTTTATGCAGAGGTCCCATTAGCCATCAAGTAGTAGTAAAGTAGATTGTAGTTATCCAAATGAAATTTAAAAATTACCTGGAATTTAAGCCGAGATCTTATCCTTTTGCTTGTGTAATATATGCGAGATAAACGTGCCAATAATGGAAAAATTATTTTTCAATAATTTTGTTCATTATTTTTATCAAAATGTTAGAAATGGATTATATTTGAATGAAAAAAAAAACAAAATTTTAAACGAAATAACTACTATTTTCAATATTTTCACGTATATGGCAAATGTTATGGGTATGCATTTATATTTGCCCAATTACCGCAAAATAAATACAATGACATAATTTTCTGGATAAATAAAATAAACTAATACAATAATATTATTATCTCTCAACTGTCATGAACTCCATATCCTTCGGAAATTCTTTACAGTATCTGAGAAATTACATGAAACTGCCGAACTTTTTGCTAGGAAGTATCGTTATTTATTGGAAAAATGGCAAATTAAATATTATGCTTTGGGGAAACCAATTTAGGGCTCCGCGGAATTGAAAAACTGTTTTTTTTTCTTACCTGAACTCAGATTGGGCGTTTCAAAATTGGCCTGTGACGACCAAACTCAGTTCGGGCAACCCCCTCCTATCTGAATAAGTCATTCTTTTAGGAACAGAAACTCTTAAAGCTTCTCGGGTTTAGGTCATCCTTTCTCTTATGTTCTTCATACCTTCTACAACATTAAAAGGTAGAATCAGTATATTTTCAATCAAAACAGTCCTCGTTAATTTGCACCGATATAAAATACATTTTTTTAATTTAGAAGGTATGGCGATTCAATAACTGCATAGTTCAACAGGTGATGTGAGTTAGAATTCTTTCTTAGACATGTCAAAGTATTTTCATTTTAACATATGTTGTAAAACCACTTAGAAAGCAACACAGTTGTGCCCATGATGCTCAAATGAATTTTGACTTTAATTATTTTCCCTCTTTTAACTATTTGTTTCGACTTTTCTATTGGATCATACATATAGCGTGTTCTTTGGACAAAAGTGGAGCACCTGGTTAGGCCGTCTTGTAAACACCTACATGTAACATAATTTTGGGTAATTCTTGTGTAATTGTGTATATCAAAACAGCTACTCATCAAATGTTGTGGTGTAGTCAAGTGTGTGAAAAATAAAACAAAAAGTAAGTGACTATGCACAATGTACAAATTCTTCAAAATTATGTAGAGTATAAAATTAATGGTGGTCCTAAAATTATCCCTTATTTTGGTATACTATTAACCCCTTCCGGTAAAATGACGAGTCTAGCTCGTCATTAGTTTTTCATTCCATACCGCACAATGACGAGCTACACTCGTCATGCGATTAAAGTAACTGGTAAATATGATAATTCATTTAGTTTATAATTTCTAGTGTACTGAATTTGGCAACACTTTTATCACTTGTGAAAATCACAAGTCACTATTGCATATTGTTTACTTCGTACAAGTCATTGCCAAATTAATGAGTCAGAATAAAAGAAAACCTACTAAGAAATGCCGTGTGTGTTACAAGAATCAAATTAAAAGTGAGACTACTTGGCGGTGTAAACAATTAAGAATTACTTTGCACTTTGTTTTGAAAAGTACCACTAGCTTGAAGACTATTATCTGTATACCTTATTAATGTTTTGCTTTGATATTTTCTTAATTTTACTGTTTCTGATATTATTTAATACTATGTAAAAAGTGGATTTTAATTAAGAATATGTAAGAATTGTAAAATGAAACAAGTTTTTTAAATAAAAATTAAATGGTTATTTCATGCTCAGTTTTTCCTTATTAAATATTACCGGAAGGGGTTAAGAAGAGTACATGTTTATAGTATTTATGCTTCTTGTAAGTAGAGCAAATACTTAAACCTTTATATTCTCTAGTAAATATCCCAGCGTTTTTATTTTCTGCTTCTTTAAGCATCGTGTTATCTTACATTAAACATAAACGTACGTAAAGTCATTATCATTTTTACACATTACACAACCGGGAAGAATACGAGGTTACAGTCCTCCATGTAACATAATTTCAAAAATGTGTTTTATCAAACCTAAAAAAATTATGGATAATCATAAAAAAATGAGATCGAATTTAACTATTGCTTCTCCCTACTCCATATTTTGTATACAAGGCAATAAAAATGCAGTTTTCAATAAAAAATAAGTATTAAAGTTGCATGATATGAATCTAAGATTAACTTCATTATAACTCCTTTGAAAATTCCCATGCATCCGTATCTTGGAAAATGGGAGCTAAATTACAAGAGGAAAGATTTATAGTACTTTGGTTAAGAAGACAGATAAAAATCTCTTTTGCACCTCCCCACCCCTTCCTCTCTTTTACTCTTAAAATGAAATTTTCAAATTCACTTAATGTAGTATTCCAACAAAATAAAACTCAATTTTTTTTTACGAAATCTGATGCTAAAATGTAGCAGAGAGAAAGTGATGGGGGGGGGATCGAGCCTTTAAATAACCGCACCACACAGCACGAGAAACCTCATTCATTATAGTCTTGGGGTATCGATTTATCTAACTCTATCTTGTTTTTTTTTACTTCCCTGGCCGATAAAACAATAACAAATTATCGAGACAGTGAAACAAATTGCTTCTGAAGTTTTTGATAAATGATCAGAATGGCACTTCGGCCGAAATCAGTCAAAACAATTCGAGCGAAGAAAATACGCACGGTGGAGGGGGTGTTGGAAGGGGTCTGAGACGCATTTATCAAGCTAATTCTTTCGGCAGAGATTTAATGACGTTATTTTTATGGTCGTGACGTTATTTTAAGGCGTCATCCGTAATCGAGGGAAAATATTCGTAGGAATGAATGAAAATATCATCCTGTAGACATTCCTTAGAAATTCGTAAGCTTCTAGAAGTAGTGAGTAATATGAGCGTAGATGAATAGTATTTTGTCCTAATAACAGAAATTTTAAAAAGCAACACTAGTTATATAACAACCCTGTGTTTCAGATGAATAGTTATCTACGCAGACTAAAGGTACCCCAAAAGTATTCTGCATCGAATGAAACAATAGCGTCTATAGTACTATCCTCGAATTCGGGATTGCTGGTATGGTAACTATTTCTGAGCAGTAGAGAGAAAAGCTACAGTCCACTTTTATTGCTACATGCAGAATCACTGTTTCAATATTGTAAAACATTGGTTCTTTTCGAAGTTTCCAGCACTAAAGTACCAGTTTATGTGAAAAAAGACGGCTATTGTAGCGGGCCTGACCGTTTAGACCCAGTTAAAATTGTTTTTGAACAGTAAAGTGAAAAGTTATCGGTCTGTTTCATTTGCTACGTAAAGGATCCACTGTATCCCCAAAAATAGCCTACATCAAATTAAAACAATAGCATTTTGCGTACTATCCTCGAATTCAGGATTGCTGGTATAAATCGTCATACGTCAGCTGTAATATTTCAGAGCAGTAGAGAGAAAAGCTACAGTCCACTTTTATTGCTACATGCAGAATCACTGTTTCAATATTGTAAAACATTGGTTCTTTTCGAAGTTTCCAGCACTAAAGTACCAGTTTATGTGAAAAAAGACGGCTATTGTAGCGGGTCTGACCTTTTAGACCTAGCTAAGAATTATTTTTGAACAGTAGAGTGAAAAGCTACTGTCTATTTCATTTGCTACGTAAAGGATCCACTGTACCCCAAAATAGCCTACATCAAATTAAAACAATAGCATTTTGCGTACTATCCTCGAATTCAGGATTGCTGGTATAAATCGTCATACGTCAGCTGTAATATTTCTGAACAGTAGAGAGAAAAGCTACAGTCCACTTTTTTTATTACTACATGCAGCATCGCTGTTTCAATATTGTAAAAGATCGGTTCTTTTCGAAGTTACCAGTACTAAAGTACCAGTTTACGTGAAAAAAGACAGCTATTGTAGCGGGTCTGACCTTTTAGACCTAGCTAAGAATTATTTTTGAACAGTAGAGTGAAAAGCTACTGTCTACTTCTCTGCTACATGAAGTATCCACTGTTTCAATGTCGTTAAACATCAAGATTTTTCCAAATTTCTGGTGCCGAACGCCGAATGATGGCCGAATGGTTAGGGTTCTGGAGTTCGGAACCGGTGTTCGAGGGTACGAATCCCACTGTGGCAGGGATGTTCGTAGCCGTTTGGAATCGGATTTAAACTGTAGGTCTCATTAGCCTTCGTGTTGCAAAAAGTAGACCATAGCGCTCCAAACCCTACCCTTCTGGTGCCGAACCACTTCATAAAGCTCAGAAAAAGAAAGTATTCTGGACTTCAACCTTGTTGGCCATGAAAAATCTATTTCTGAACAATGGAGTTCATAGCTGCTGCCTACTTTTTTGCAACATAAAGGATCCACCGTTCAGATAAAAGCAAATGTCAGTGTTTTACCAAGTTTCTAGTACCAAAGTCACCGTTTACGCTAAAATAAAGACAGCTATTGTGTTGGGTTTGATTCTGGTAGAGCAATTAAAAAATATTTCTGAACAGTAGAGTAAAAAGCAACTGCAAATTTTGCTACATAAATATCCACTGTTTAGGTATTATAAAATTGCGGCTGTTTTCAAGGTTTTTAGTGTCAAAACACCCGTTTGCGTAAAACTTGAGACTATTATATTGGATTTCAGCCTGGTAGACCAATCAAAACTATTTCTGAAGAGTAGAGTGAAAAGCAACTGTCTACTTTTTTGCTAAATGAAGGATCCGCCGTTCGATATTGTAAAAATTTAGACCTTTTCCAAATTTCGGGTACTAAAGTGCCTGTTTACTTTAAAAATAGACTATTATTGTGCCGTATTGGTGACATGTATCCAACTAAAAATTGTTTCTGAAGAGTAGAGCAATAAATTGTTTACTTTTCTGGTACAGGAAGGTTCCTTTGTTTCGGTAGTATAAAAAAGTCGGTCTTCCAAATTTCTGGTAAAAAATCATATGTTCAGGTGAAAATAAGGACAGCTATTGTGCCGGATTTGAGCTTTGTTAAGTCAAATAAAATCTATTTATGAACAGTAGAGTTAATTAGCTACTGACTACTTTTTTTGCTTCTTGAAGGATCTATCGTTTAGATATTATAAAAGGTCTGTCTTTTTACAAGTTTATGGTGCTATAACGAACTTTTACGCTAAAATTATTGACCATTATACCGAATTTTCGCCTTAATGATCACCTAAAAACTATTTTTGAATTGTAGATTGAAAAGCAACTGTCTACTTTTTCGTTTAAGTGAAGAATCCATAGTTTCTATGTAAGAGGTCTGTTCTTTTCATTGTTTTTAGGTTTAAATAAGTTCAACTAGACGGCTATGCTGATTTTTAATATACTTATTTTTAACACAATATAACTTCCAACGTTTTGTATATTTTCTGTTAATATGTAATAAAGGAATGTTTAACTTAATTTTTTTTCTGTTGTTTCGTGTCACTTTCATATCGGAATACAGTTTCCAATTTGTCAATTTCCTTTCAAATTATAATAAACAACACTAGTGAGAGAACAAAACAATTAATATCCTTTACCTATAGATATTATACATAAAAGATTCTTAAAAACAGTCATACATTATAACTGATTAGACGATATTGAAAATTAAGCAAACGAAAAAAATAAATTAAAACATAATATTATATTTCAAAGACATACCTGCTTTTCCCATGAGATAAGAATAAAAACTCTGCTTTATATATCAACAATCCATCCAAAATACATTATCATGGTATAAAAATATAAAATCAAAGGTTTCAGTTTCCCGAGCACATAATACGTTATTTCTTTCAACGGGAAGGAGCGTGGATAATTTAGAATGTTTCTTTCTTTCTTACTTCTGAAAGGGAATCGAGCAGCTTATCGTCAGAATATTGCGCATTATGGGAAAGTAGTAACAGTTTTATACGTTGAAAAGGGATGCGATGGCATTCAAGGGAGTGAAA
>CM063497.1:137500-150000 GCA_032207245.1 Pardosa pseudoannulata
TAGTTTATATATATATATATATATATATATATATATATATATATATATATATATATATATATATATATATATATATATATATATATATATAATGTATTTATACATAACTTCATTTATCAATAGTACTATGACGACAACAAGTGAGAAAGATCAACGGAAAATTATCGGAATAAATTTTCTTCATATTTCAATTCACCTTACTAGAAAAAAAACACGAGTGACAGCATAAAAATATGTATATTTATCTTTAGCGAGAGATACATATTAGAATCTTTTAAGAGGCGTCATATATTATATCTCATTAGAAGAGAGCGAAAAAGAAGAAAGAGCAATAAATAAAATAAAACAGGATGTTGCTCTAATATTTCAAAGCCATACCTGCATTTCCCGAGAGATAAAAATAAAAACTTTGCTTTATATTCCAACAATCCATCAAAAATACATTATCACCGTATAAAAATATTAAATCGAATGCTTCACTCCTTGCATTTCGGGCACATAATACGTTATTCCTTTCAACGCGAGGGAGCGTGGATAATTTAGAATGTTTCTTTCTTTCTCCAGTTCTTTATTCAGCAAAGGGTGAAAAGGAATGGAACACTTTCTAGGTAGAAAATTTAGCATTATGTGTAAGTAGTAAAAGTGATAAACGTTATGTATATTGAAAATGAATGAAATGCCATTCGAGGGAATGAAAAGGATCATATTTTGTTAGGGGGAGAAAGGAGCATGTGATCCTGACGCTGATTATGTGAAATTCTGTTTCTAAACATTTATTTATTTTGAGTTAATTCATTTTCATTCAATTCTATGAATTCTTTTGTATGATTGCAAAGTAGACTGTACGTAAGACTGTAGTTTCTTCAACGTGTTTAATGATAAGATATAATTAATGTATTAACATAGTCTTATAAATCTTCCAATGGTTTTCAATATTTATCATTTAATTTAACCCTGTTTGAGTTTATGTATACTTACAATGCCTTCCTACATAACATTCGTTTTCGCCAGGTCTTTGGCAACAAAATGGGATTGAGATCATCAAATGTTATTGGAACACCATTTCTTTATATTGCAGCTCTATATTTCATTTCAACCTACAAGAAAAAACGAAGCTCCATGGCGCTAGGATAGCGCTTCTCCCTTCCACGACAAAAGTCTGAGGTTCGATCCCTCGGCTGGATAAGGTCAGCCATTCATACCTTTAGTGGTTAGACAAACAAAAGACCAAGCATGTTTGGGAACTAGATGGTGGGGGGAGGTTGACCACCTAACTAGAACATATGTTTCCTACCCCAGAACCCTTAGTCTCGGAAACGGAGATTGGCGTTGTAGACCTTGGTCCTCAAGCTGCTGTTGCGTAGAGGAATTTAGTTACACTAGAAAAAACAGCATAAAATCTTAAAATGTGTATAACGAGAGATAATAATACATATAAAAATGTTTTAAGAGACTTCATATATTATATCTGATTAGGAAAGAGCAAAAAGTATAAAATAATAAAATAAAATGTTATTCTAATGGTTGAAAGCCATACCTGCTTTTCCCATGAGTCGAGAGCAAATACTGTGCTTTATATTCCAACAATCCTTCAAAAATACATTATCATGGTTTAAAAATGCTAAACCGAATACTTCACACCCGTTTCCCGACCGCATAATACTTTATTTCTTTCAAAGGTAAGTATCGTTGATAATTTAGAATGTTTCTTCCTTTCATTCTTTATTCTCAACAAAGAATGAAAAGAAATGGAGTAGTTTCTAAGGAAAATTAAAGCTAATCTTAAGGCCTAATAGAAAGTCTAAATTGTCTATTAAATTTTATTTGGTTTGGATTGCTACGGCAAACTTTATCACAACACGAGGGCTAATGAGACCTATTGCTTAACCCTTTGCCTTAAAACAACGTATGGGACACGTGATCGCACTGCTGTCCTTAAAATGAGGACCTCGTATCACACACGTGATGATTCTGGCCAAAAGTGAAAAGCTCGTATCAATAATAAAACAATAACCCTTACAAAATTTTGATTGATATTATACATAATTCACTTATAGGTTATTCACGCAAAAAATTCTACATAGAAAATATTTAAATGACTGAAAAGTTTTACTTTTGTTATAAAATGAAAAGCATAGAAATAATATGGGAAATAAAAATATTAATAATTTTTTAATAAAAATGAAATATAACTATCAAATTCTTTAAATAGTAAATGCAGTACTACTAATGTCCACTGTTTGCTCCTAATTTATCCTGTGATGAAACTACTTCTGGTCATGTCGCATGAGAAAAGCTTTCATAGAAAGTGGCAATCACAATCGTCGCTCGATTCATCAGAAAAGAGGTTAAAGTTGATTTTGAATGGCTACTAACAATCATGGTAGAGTGGGGTACGATCCCGCGAACTGCGGTATCGAAGATCATCGCCCTGACTATTCTTCTGTCTGTTAAGGAGAGTTACAGTTTGAGCAGATTGACCCTTTTTTAAAACTAATTTAAACAAAATATTTAACGCTATTATACCATCTATCACTTCAGCCGAACGATGGCCGATTGGTTAAGGTGCTGGCCTTCGGTACCGGAGTTCGTGGGTTCGAATCCCACAGAGGCATGGATGTTCGTAGCCGTTCGGAATCGGCGTTAAGCTGTAGGTCCCGGTCTCATTAGCCCTCGTGTTGCAAAAAGTAGACCGTAGCACTCCAAACCTAACCAAACCATCTATCACTTAGTTTGTCTAAGATTCAATTTTTCATTTGACTATCTAAGCCTAGTTATGTATTTCTCCTCCAAAGGCACTCTATAGCCTATCACACGCCAAGTCTATTCCAACCATCTGGTCCTATCCGAAAAAATGCCCTTCTAGTCTCCGTCCCGTAAGAATTTTAAGTCGCTCTCAACAGAATCAAGTCATTTATTTGGTAGTCTTCTCCGGTGTCTAGTTCTCGAATGTTTGGTATATGTCAGCTTCAGTACAAAGATGGTATTTTCAGCTCCAAATAAACGACATAGTTATCGAATCCTGAGACTTTTTGTGATCTTGACGATGTCTGGTTGTTTACATTTTTACGGTAATTTAAATGTCAATCACATTTATTTCTAAACACTGTTTTCAAACTGCACCAAATAATTTTCTTGAAATCTTCTTTTCATGAGCTCAAAGATTACTACTTTGTTTTCCATAGATTTAACCATTGCCCAGTCTTCATAGCCATAAAGTATCAAGTAAATATAGGGTTTTATATCATATACACATATATACACACTCATACATATATATGTAATAATAAAATTCTGTTAAAGTAATAAAATCCTAACTTAAATGTTTTCTGTTTACATCTGAAAATATAGATTCCCTATTAACAAATTCTAAAACACATGTTTCATAGTAATGACGGAGTACACTCATTTCCTGGAACCTTGAATTTAGTATCACAGCCCCGTTGATTCATTTTTCCCGCTCATTGAGACGTACTGTATCTTCTGAAATAAACAAGAAGTATTTAAAGTGAAGTGATTGGTTACCGGAATGACATCATTCTTGAAGCCATTGCCCTTCCAAAAGTTAATAAAACACCTATCACACAGATTTTGTGGCTTTTCCTTTGAGATCGCGATGTAGTATATCATCCAATATTTTCTGTGTTTGTGTTCTTTTTCCCTACGGGGATTTGTGTGTTATCTGGTGTTCTCAATAAAAGATGTTTTTGTAAGTGAACGTCTGCATCCATCAACTAGGCTACTATATTCTAAAGTATTTTGAAATTATGTGGACGTTATATTAAGCTATTATATATATATATATATATAATGTGCACTAGAGATTATGTACGGAGTTTTCAATTGATTTTTAAGACCCTGATAACATTTGTCAACATTTACTCAAGTCTATCATTTATTGAAATAGTTAATTTAAATTTTTTATTATTGTTTATTATTTATTATCCATGATTTTATTCTTTTATTACTTTATTTTTAAGTTTTTTATTTATTTTATTCTATTCTTTATTTCTATTGTTTCTTTTATAGTTTAATTATTAGTATTTGCAGTTCTGTTATTAGAGACGACGATACAATGATATTTAAACTGTCAGTTTTTTTTTACTTTGTTTTTTCATGTCGTCTTGTTTAGCGCGCTTTGTCCTTTCAGGAATTAGCCCCACTAAATTCTAATCAACAAAACCAACCAACCAACTTGTCAGGCTTTTTCAAAGGTATAACTTTTCAAGTGTAATGAAGCTATGCATGTATTACATACAAATATGATTTGTTTTTTGGTCGTTACAATTTTGTACTCTCAAAAATCATGATTCAGCTGTAAAAAGGAATAAAACGAAATAAAATGTAAAATGTTAAGAGCAAAAATTTCACATAATCAGCGTCAGGATCACCTGTTCCTCTCTCCTGGGCACAAAATATAATCCTTTTTTGCTGAATCAGATTGGGATTTCATTCATTCTCAATGTATTAATCTTTTTACCACTCTTACTATTCTCACGTGATTCCGAATATTCTTCTTCCAAAACTTGTTTGTTTCTTTTTCCAATTTCGGGATAAAGAATCAAAGAGAAAGAGAAACATTCTAGATTATCAAAGCTATTTCCCGATGAAAGGGATAACGTATTATACGCTCGGGAAAAAGGAGTGAAATATTCGGTTTAATATTTTTATACCATGATAATGCAGTTTTGATGGATTGTTCGAATATAAAATGCAGTTTTTGTTCTCGTTTTTCGTGAATTGCAAACACGGCTTGATATATGGGAATAACATTCCGACTTTGTTTATTTATCATATTTTTCTTTCTTTCTTCTTTCTTAACCCTTTAAAAGTTTCATTTTTTTCCCAGAAATCGGTCAAAAAATGTCACATATATATATTTTTTTTTTGCTTTTTTTTGTTTATTTTACATTTTTAAGTAAAGATATGTTATTAAAATTAACATTTCTAATATTTTTAAGCATTCATTACAACTTTTTTTCTTTCTGTGAAAGCATCATAGAACTGAAGTTTACCTCTATTCTCATCCATATCCAAGTTAATTTTTGGAATTCCAGCGAAAGCAAATCTAGGAGGCGGATCCGAAGGATTATAACAATTAATTAAAAAAATTGTCTTCCTTGAATGATTCCATCTGTACTACTATCAGAGTCACTACTATCCAGATTATAAAGTAAACTTTCGCTACTATTATTTACAGATAATTCAGTTTCTGATTCCGAGTCACAGTTCGAATCGCAAGAAATGAGCTCCATACGCTCTGAATTATCCATTATTTAAAAGTAAAAATATGTTATTCCACTCTTACATCAATAAAAGTATCAGGCGGTTAGTAAAATATAACCAGAAAGCTATACACTGAAAGATAACAATTCGTCTTCTGATACAAAACCTGCGAAAAAACCCGCACATTTGAACCAATCAGAGTAGAAAATACAATAAACTGCAAACTATCATTTAGTGGGCAACTATCGTCATCTATACGAATAATTTGTTACTAAAATAGGAAAAAATACGGCAGAAAAAGTGCAAGCGAAATAGAAATCAGATTGTCCGTACGGTGTATGGGCAAATTAGTAAAGGCCCGAAAGCTGTGCCCGTACGGCGTACGGTTAAAACAGGGAAAGGATTAACCAGGTTTAATATATGTTTAGGAAAAACTTACCTCAGTTAAGTATATCTTTAAAAAGGAATATTAATATTTTATTCCTATGTTTTAGAAGCCGAAATAAAAGTGAGGAATAGTTATAGTTGTTTCTGATTCCACTAGGTCAAACCAAACCCGATTGAGTCATACACTAATCGTATTATTGAAAATGGGTGCTTCTTCGTTTTAACGAGCTGTAAAAATAAGTGACATTCGGTTTAGCTTTTTTACCTCTTTCTGTGAGTCATCGTCATACCATATCATGCCATCGTCATGCCATAGACATACCAATACACGACCGGTTTGAACTAGAAAGAAACTTCGAACTTCTCCCAACCAATAGAAGGGCCCGTTGGTTTGGGGGATTTTGACACCCCCCGTTCTGGAGTTGATCCCTGTATGTTCTCCTCGAGACAGTCTGATTTTTTTAGAGAACAAGGTTGTGACCAGAGGAGAGTAGAAGGTGAACGCTGCTGGCATCCGCGGGTTGAGGGATGGATCTTTTGAGAAAAATCATCGCCGTATTGTTTTTTTAGGGGCGATGCCGACTCGAGAGTATCTTCGAAGTCTACAAATGATAAGGTGGTTCCAGTTATATTTCTTAGACATTTATTTAATTGTATAAAATCATTTAATCAAGATATATTTGTCCATGTGTTTACAAATAAATTTAGATTTCTTCTTTCTCAAACACTAGGCCAACGTACCATTATTTTTACATGAGCACTACACTGAAGTACAACTTATACACAAGTGGGTACTCGTAATTTTGAGTCAAGGACCAAGAAGGAAGAGGATTCATAGGTTTGACCAGCCACCTCCAGATGCATCGGTTGAGAACTTGAAGGTCATTATGACCTCGAACCTATTTTACTTGCCGCAGTCACCTTTAACGAGCACGGCGGAGGCAACAATCTCGTAACTAAGAGGTTACGGGTTCTGAACCCGAGCCGGCCTGAGATCACCCTTGTTCGTTCAAGGTGACTGGGGAACGTAAAATAGGTTCGTGGTCACAATGTCCTCCAAGTTCTCAATGTATACCTCTGGGGGTGGCAGGCCAAGTCTATGGTCTTCCGATTGGTCCCTGCTTCATAATTGAGAGGATCTACTTGAGCAAAGTTGTTCTTTCACCTTAATTCTTCTCATTAAAAAGAAAGGCGCACCCCTTGGCCTTAATACGAGAACCTGCAGACTCAATCGTGCTTGGTTTGTCCAAGTGGTATGCGAAGCAAAACAACAACAACCAAATTCCGTTTCAAAACATCAGCTAGTAAATTGATATTAATCATTTATTCAAAACATGAAGTAATAATGATCATTCTAACAATAGAAATGACTCCATGGTTCAAATTCAGCATTTGACAACCGAATCCACAACTTGATAGAATTTTCCCTTTGGGTAAGTACTGTAGTTCAATTTCCCACATGTGACTACGGTTCAAGATTTTTAAACTGTGACGCTTTTACAAACGTATAATTTTTCAAGAATAATGAAGTAATGTTTTTAATACATTCAAATATGACTGATGAATTTGTTTACGTCGTTAATTACAGTCAATTCTGTATTCACGTAAACTTTTCATTCAGTCTTTAAAAAAATAAAAAAATAAAATAAACTGCAATATGTTTAGAGCGAGAATTTCTCTTGTGCACACAATATAATCGTTTTCTCTCCCTTGAATGGGATTTCATTCATTATCAATGTATTAATCTTTTCACTGCTCTTATTACTCTCACGAGTAATACTTAATATTCTTACGCCAAAACCTATTTGTTTATTTTGCTTCTTTCTGGATAAAGAATCAAAGAGAAAGAGATACATTCAAAATTATCAGTGGTGTTTCCCGATGAAAAAGATAACATATTATGCGCTCGGGAAAGGGTAGTGAAATATTCGGTTTAATATTTTTATACCATGATAATGTACTTTTGATGGATTTTTGGTATATATAGCGAAGTTTTTGTTCTTATCTTTCGTGAATTGCAAATACGGCTTGATATATCGGAATAACACTCCGATTACGTTTATTTATCATACTTTCTTCTTTCTCTCTTACCAAGTATAAAATATGTTTTAGAAAAAACTTACTACTTGCATCTCTTTGTAAAGAAATATTAAAATTTTATTTCTTATTCATATGTTTTGTATGTCCAGATAAAAGAAAAGTATTTGCAATTGGACATACGATATTCTGACCAGCTTTCATATTATGGAGTTACTTATATGTTGTCAAAATTTCAGGAAAAATTATATTCCCAATTTATTACAGAATAAATTAAATTTTTATATACGGAGAAGTTCTATAGTCATTTGATACGTACAAAGAATCAAACCGAGCTCTCTAATAGCCCCTATATGCATACATATAAAACGAGTCAACAAGTATTTCGGTCTAAATATATTAATTCAAAAATATATGGAGAGAGTAAGACATAATTTAACACATTGTGTGCGGGTACATTTCGCAGCGGAATTGTACCGGGAGCGGGCGTTTTGTGCGTCAATTTAGTTATTCAGTTAAATCTCAATAGATCGAAAATTATTTCATTTTTTAACCAACTTTTCGTATTTTATATTGAAATATATAAACAAATATATAAATAACAACCATAAGATTTTTCTAAACAAAAAAAAATATATTTTTAGTGGATATATTTATAATATTATCATAAATATGAAAAATCGAATAGAAATAGTAGTATATAGTTTTAATTTTTTCGAATTATGTTATATGTAAACATTTTTACATAATAAAAAAATGCAAAGAGCAATCATAAAACTAATAATGTAAAAACTAGTATCTATTTGTCTAAATTTTTCCAGAACCTATGTAGTACACAAGAACATTCGGCTTCGTTTTCCTGTATATACCGTTTCTGAACCCATAAACAAACCATATTGTTATAGTAACCCGTACTAGTACGTGGCCCGCGCTCAAGTATCAATCGTCAGAAAACTTACTATTACGTGTCTCGCATACAATGTGTTAAAGTAAAAATGTAAAGAATATAACTGTATTATAACTTTAATTACTAAAAAGTGTTCTGTTAAGGCACTGTAGCTCATTTGTAGGTTCAAGCCGTACCAATCGGAGACCATTTGGTCCTATCGAGTCAATGCCATCTATTATCCCTCGTGTTAGACTTTTAAGTCGTTTTAACCATAGTTGAACTGTCTAATTTGTGGCCATGCCCGCTTTATAATTCACATAGATTTAGTAAATGTAAACTATTTTTGCTGTATTGGTATTCTCAGTTCTAAACAACACACCAGCCACCAGATTCTATGGCTTTGTATAATTTTAATGATGTCTGGTAGTCTACATTTTTCATAGATTTTAAAGTTAAACATCGATCTCTGAACTCCGTTTCCACAAATTGTACCAAACATTTTTCTTCCGTAGGTGAATAATTTGTTTTCCATAGATTTAGTTATTGCCCAGCATTCACAGTCAAAGAATCACAGGTCGCAATAGGGAGAAATATATATAATATATATATATATATATATATATATATATATATAAATATATATATATGTATATATATATATATATTTCTCAAGAAATACATATTGTAATGTTCACTTTGTATATCGATGAAAGAATTGTAATCGTTTAGTTTATGTTAACTTGTGAAAATGAATGTTGGCAACATATGTATGGTTGTAACCTACTCAGCTGCTTTACCAACAATAATATATCTTTATGTTTCTAATTAAGAACTCTTTCTAAACATCTAAATTTCAAGAGGTTGCCAACCCGCAGGATGTAGACCTTGTAGACTTTCAGAGCCTGATAGCCAGTTTCTAAAAACGCAAATTGAAAAATGGTTAAAACAAGGAATTTGCCGTCATTCCAACTCACCTTACGCAGCACCAGCTTTCATTTTAAAACACCCCTTTCACGTGACGTTTTACGTGACGCTGTTTTGTACTTGACGTTTCAAGTTTATGTCTCATGTTTATATATATGTATGAACTCATGTTATATATATAAACATGTTAATGTATCGAAATTTAAGTTTATTCCCAAGGCTATCATAGCATCTATTGGCCAAATAGTCTATTGTTTATTCGAACTGTCAAGTCATTGTTATTGGGTTTGATTTGGAGTGCTACGGTCTACTTTTTGCAACGCGAGGACTAATGAGACCGGGACCTACAGCTTAAAGCCGATTCCGAATGGCTACGAACACTCATGCCACTGTGGGATTCGAACCTACGAACTCCGGTACCGAAAACCAGCACCTTAACCGATGGGCCATCGTTCGGCCATTGTTATTAGAGACATAGTTTCCAAGATTTTTTTAATACTTTTATACTTTTAATACTTTTAATACTTTTACTTTACCAAGATATAATACTTTTACAGACATATTTTTACGACTAATGTAGTTATGCACTGAATTAATGCACATATTCCTTAGGGATTTTCGTAGATCTCTACATACACTCAATTTCTTAATCACACAAACCATTCATTCAACAGTAAGAAATCAATAAAATGGAAAAAACTAAAACGTGAACTGTTTAGAGCGAGAATTTCACATAATCAGCGTCAGGATCACCTGCTCCTTTCTCCTGGGCGCAAAATATAATCCTTTCCGCTCCTTCGAATGGGATTTCATTCATTCTCAATGTATTAATCTTTTTACCACTCTTTCTACTCTCACGTGATTCCGAATATTCTTTAGTCAAAACTTCTTCGTTCCTTTTGCCTGTTTCGGGATAAAGAATAAAAGAGAAAGAGGAACATTCTAAATTATCAGTAGTCTTTCCCGATGAAAGATATAACGTATTATGCGCTCGGGAAACGGTAGTGAAATATTCTATTTAATATTTTTATACCATGATAATGTATTTTTGATGGATTGCTGGGATATAAAGAGGATTTTTTGTTCTATTTCCCGGGTAATGCAAGTACGGTTTGAGGTATTGGAATAACATCCCGATTTGGTTTATTATCATTTTATTCTTTCTCTCTTAGCCAGCTTATAATATATGAAGTTCCAGAAAACTGACTGCCTCGTTTAAGTGTATCTTTGAAAAGGAATATTAATATTTTTTATTGTTATTCACATTTTTTGAAAAGCGAAATAAAAGTAAAGAATTTGCAAACGAAGATGAGATATATTCTATTAAGTTTTCTGAAATCAGAATTTACTAAAGATATGCCATCAAAAATATAGTGAAAGCTAAGTTTATAACTGAGGGCATGATAAATTCAAAATTTATACATACAAAGTATTATAAAAGTCACCTGATATGTTTAAGCTTAGTCATAACTAATTTAAGAATCGTTAAAATGGATATTTAAAGATTCAAAATCAGTATTATTTTAAAGCAGCCACCTTGTGTGTTGTAAATACACACGCATGCTCGTCAAAATTGAATCGGGCATAGTTAAAATATTTATCTTTGTGTAAATCTGAGCACTGAAAATTTTTGTGGTTACAATACTTCCTTTAATTTGTATTGAGAATTCAAAAATATCTTTTCCAAGTAATATACGTTCTAATTGAAATTTTACATAAGTTGTTGTTACACTAAAATAAACCATTTTATGTTTCTTTATCAGGTCAAAAAGCTTTTAATAAATTAACCAAGATTTTAATTACTAACCTTATTTGACGTACGATATGTTTGTAGAAGATAAATGGATCCGAGATCTAAGAGAGTTTTAAAAAACTGTGACTTGCCTTTTAAACATTCGCCCCAAATAGATATTGAAAGATTCAAAATCAGCATTATTTTCAAGCGACCAGCTTAGTGTGTGTTGTAAATACACACGCAAGCTGGTCAAAATTGAATCGGCCATAATAAAAATATTTATCTTCGTGTAAATCTGAGCACTGAAAATTTTTGTGGTTGCAATACTTCCTTTAATTTGTATTAGGAATTAAAAAAAATCTTTCCCGAGTAATATACGCTCTAATTGTAATTTTACATATGTTGTTACATTAAAATATACTATTTTATGTTTCTCCGTCGGGTTTATGAGCTTTTAATAAATAAATAAATATCTTAATTACTAACCTTATATGGTCTACGATATGTTGTAGAAGGTAAACGGATCCGAGAGCTAAGTGATTTTTTTTTAAAAGAACGTGTGGGTACTTGCCTATTGAGCATTAGCCCAAACAACGCTACGGATTTTATTGACTATTTCATTACATGAGCACTATATAGGCGGCCAATAATATTCTTTGGGATAGCAAAAAATGGGTCCACATTTAGAAGCAGGAATCAAGCAAAATACCTCCGGCTCAAGGTATCGTTTGGGAACTTGGGGAACACTGTTGTAACGTCACAACATACATACACCATTGTTTCTGTGGAGGCTTAGTAAAAACAATCTTTAAAAGTCCTAGACTTTATTGTATCGACTATATACAATATGTACACGATACAAAATAACATAAATGGGAGAGAGAAAACAATCTCCTCTACCCTATAGCCCCCAACAACCAACTGTCTTCTTCTTGAAAGACCCCTCACAAAATGAGGGGGGGGGGAGAAAAGTGCTGAGAGCAAGGGAGTGGTCAGCGGACTGGACTCCTCAATGAGAGCCGGCATTCCACACAGATGTATACAGGGACGTAAGAAATCCCAAACCCCTCTGGGTCTGGAACTCATGCTTTTTCAGGGGAATAAATTCCCAAGGGTCCTGAGAATGACCGAACCTTTTTGGTCTCCTCAGACCAGCTGCCACACTGTGATCATGGAACTATTTTAAATGTACTAGCCACCAGTGAACACTGCGGATCTTGGTTGGCTTGAGACTTGATAGCACAATCCTCCTGTTATTCGATCAACGTTTCTTCCGACTGATCTGCTATGATACTGAGAGAT
>CM063497.1:157500-172500 GCA_032207245.1 Pardosa pseudoannulata
TTATAGAAATGAAAAGTAGAAAAATAGTTTTAGAGCATTTGAATGAAAATGTTTTGATAATGGAACTTATTCCGTGGTTTGGTTTGGAGTGCTACGGTCTACTTTTAGCAACATGAGGGCTAATGATAGTGGGACCTGTTAAGATGAAGACCGACTGAGCGTGTAGGTCGGACGCACATATAAGTGGAGTACTCGTGAGAAAATAAAAATTGAAAAAAAGTAAGTCCCCCTGCTGAATTTTGTTAATTTAGAACATAAATACAGGTGTAAATAGGAAATAAAAATTCTAATTAAGCCATTATGCGAAAGAGACTACACTCGATCAAAAATATGCCAATCATGGAGTCTTGGTCTTAAAAGAAAGTGGTGTTAGAACTGGTGCAGAAGATATTAAGCTCCACACTCCTTCTTCCTTTCCTCTCTGTCTGAGAAATCCAGCAGATCTCCCGAAAAATTTGATTGGACAGCGTTGCCTTGGCTGCAGATGGTTAGCAACCCTTCTTGACTAATGGGGCAGAAGGAGGGTCACTCATATCACTTCCGCCTCTAGGTCAGTTTCGAGCTGGCGTTGTAGAACTCTAACTCTTTGTTACAGGCCCTAAAGTTTAGAGTAAATTGTTAACGGCTACGAATATTTATGCCGCAGTGGGATTCGAACCCATGAACTCCGGTTCCGAAGGCCAGCACCCTAACCATTCGACCATCGCTCTGGATTTTATTCAGTATCGGGAGCAATAGAAGATCGCTTCGTGTAATTTTTAAATAATGCGACATTTTTTTGTCAGTCACATCAGTAAGCAAACGCATAAATACAGATATATACAGAAATACATTATTGATATGTATGCGTGATATGTGTATCCATATGTGTGTGTATATATATGTGTGTGTGTATATATATATATTATGTGTGTGTATATGTGTGTATTGTATATATGTGTGTGTATATATGTGTGTATATATGTGTGTGTGTATATGTGTGTGTGTATATATGTGTGTGTATATATGTGTGTGTATATATGTGTGTGTATATATATGTGTGTGTGTGTGTATATATATGTGTGTGTGTGTATATATGTGTGTGTGTATATATGTGTGTGTGTATATATGTGTGTGTGTATGTGTGTGTATATATGTGTGTGTGTATATGTGTGTGTATATGTGTGTGTATATATGTGTGTATATATGTATATATGTGTGTGTATATATGTGTATATATGTGTGTGTGTATATATGTGTGTATATATATGTGTGTATATATATGTGTGTGTATATGTATATATATGTGTGTGTATGTATGTATATATATACGTGTGTGCGTTTGTTTTACTGGGAGTTTATAATTTCAATGTGTTTAGAATCCTCCGTGACTCTTAGGCATATTTGAGTGTAATTTGTCTAATTGAGTGATAAGAATACATTGTCACCGTATGAAATGTATAATGCGAATAAACATGGTCGCAATATCAAATTTTTCGAAATACCAACCGTTTTCACAAAGCGGTACAATTTATACAACCTAGTGGTACGTGATTAAAAAAAGGCTGGGAACTCCTGATTTAAATAATAAATACAAATTTTATCCAATCGAACAAAATTTTAATGTTTCTACTATTATGAGTGAATAAAGAGAAACATTGCAAAATTCTAAAAATAATAACTCTACGTACTTGTATTTTAAATATTTTCTTGTTTCCAAAAGTTTTCATTCAGATATATAAACAAGATGACAAAAGCTATATATATATATATATTTTCTAAACTTCACTCTTTCTAATACAAACAAAAATAATTATAGCGAAATTTTTCGTCGCTTAAAGCAAATGCGTTCAATTGTTTCAATGTGTTTCTAACATTATCAAAATATTATTTCTCTCCTGTGAGAAGAATAAATATTCTTTTTCTTGTAAAATTTTTCATCGGATGTAAAACTTTTTTTGAAAAGAAAAATAATCAGTTATATATTATACAGAGTAACATTGTATTTTATCTCTATGTATATACATATTTTTTAAAAAAGTATTTGCACTTTTTTATATTTCAAGGTAAGAATGCTTTAATAGTTTTTTGCATATGTACGTTTTTTTTTCTTTTTTGCATTATGCTATTACAAGATTTTCTAATTAACTTTTAGACCTACACATATTGTAACTTCATTTAACTCTTCGAGTGCGGGCAACGTATTTTTACGTTTTTTGCAGTCTGTCACTGGAGTGCGAGTCACGTAAAAATACGTATTTAGTAGATTTGTAGTGGATACCCACTAACCACTACAAATCTACCAAATACGTATAATTATATGCATGTGTGACATTATATGCGTGTTGTTTGCGTTGATATCGTTTGCATTTTTTCTTTGCACAAGTTATGATTGTCGAGTGACTCGGTCTTTAGTTGCGTTATTTCGTCTTGAATCGAATTCCTAGCTCCAGATGTCGGGTTTTGTCAACTTGAAGCTCGGTTTTTTATGTTTGAATACAAAATGAATAAAATGAGCTATTGTGACAAAAATCGAGATGAAGAGATATGCAGTGACAAATTATCGGACTTTAATTTTAAAAATCGTTTATTTTTGGGATTTCGTAAAAACATTGTTTTTTTTGTTAAATAATAATACAGTATATATTAAAGTGTAAAATAAAAAAGTTTCGTTCATAAAAACAAAGTAGTTTTCGTTTTACTGCGATTTTTTTAATGATGATTTTAATTTAATTTGATTCGGGAAAAAATCCCCCCTAAGTTAAAGTTTAAGTATACCCGCATGCCAAGTGTTAATTTTAATTTCATTCACAAAATGTTATTATCTATATAAAATGCATGATTTCTTATTCATAGAAAACTTTCATTCTTTTTTTCTGAATTCCTTTAATGCTTTCCTTTTATTTCGATTCTTTTCTGACTGCAAAAAATGCTTGTTACACATGTTATCGTATACGTTTAACTAACGCTCTTTAACATGCTGACTCTTTGTTTATGTTGACTCTTTGTAAAGTACAAAAATGTAGTTGTGATTTTTGTATTTATGTTTTGTCATGTATTCTTCTTCACGTGAACTACAGCCTTAACCAACCAACGCTGTTTCAACAAGTTTCGTCCATAGGATTCTATCAGGCGCTATGATCCTCCACGAACAATTTAAGTTTTAAAGTTTAAAAGTCTTATTGTACACGGCCTATCTATATTTTGCGAGGTATTTCTCTCTTCTGGTTCAATCCATGTATGCAAAAGTTACAGAGTTCGAGTAGTCTTACCTAAAAATATGCCCAAGTCTCTTTCCAAGTCTGGGGGGTGGGGGTGGGGCAGTGATTCACCTCAGCAGTGCTTCGGCACAGCTCTGGAGATGAGCCTCAGGGTGTTGTACTACGGTACCTCACCTAGGACAGCTATCAGCCTCCACGTGGCGCCCCCTGGTAACTAGGAGTGTCCCTCCTAGGCCGATGATAGCCGTCTGACAACCTCAAGGGGTATACCTCCTTTAGGTATACTCGGGTTTCACGAACCCGGGGTTTCCTGAGTGATCCTTCTCTTCCGACTTCCCTGGTAGTCCCGAACTTGCTGAAGTGGTATTGTTCCTTACTGGGGTTGTCTACATTAATTTCGAGCCACGACGGAGCCTCTCGTAGGTCAGCAGCACCCTGTGGTGTTGTGGTTGCTGTTGCGGCGACTTGTTATCAGTTTACCGTATGGCGCAAAGCTGGGTCGGTATAGGAACTCCCTTTCCAAGTCTGGTTACCTTCTTTTCTATGTATAATCACTCCTAGAGTGTGTAGTTTGCCATGTAACCGATCTGGTATTTTGGTGGCCACTAGAGACTTGATCCTTGTGACATACAAAATTTATAAAAGTAGTTAGAGGGAAGAGAGAGAGAGAGGGAGAGTTGGGAACTCCCTTGGTATCCAGTTGCCTCAGATTTCTAGTTACAGTCTAGTTTACAATGTGGCATGGGCTGTTTTCAGGAACCTATATATTTCATCCACGCCTTCTCTCATTTAAAAACAATTACTTTAGAGGGTACTGAAATGTATTGATAATTAGAATACTGACATCTGAGGGCAAAATGGGAGCTTATTAAGAGAGGAAACTTCCTATCTCCCATTCTAATTCCTTAAAATCTGTTTTCCCAGCCGTACAATATCTTAATCAGTGTAATCGACTTAGAATTATTCTAACCCATGCCCCAAAGCTTTCTGTACAATAGATGTAAATCTTCTGTCCATTTAACATATTTTTTCAGCTGTCTCAATAAAATACTCCTACAATAATCTAACTTCTCAAAGTTTCTTGTTCCTTGGGAAAATTCTATGCTTCTTGCTCTGGGGTTCTCTCGTTTGCCGCTGACTAGTAAAGATGTTCTTTTCTAGCAGCTTTTAAATCTGTATTAGACTTGGACTTGTGTGCCGTTTTCTTTAATGTGGCCCGACAATAACTTACTTTATTACTGCTAGCTGTTTAAATTTTACCCTGTCCAGTAGCCCAGGCAAGTAAAAACAATGGGGAACAACATACTTTAGTGTAATCAGATGAAATAGTTTAGCCTGAAATATATATATATATATATATATATATATATATACACAAATATATATATATATATATATATATATATATATATATATATATGCATATATATACATACACACATATATATGATGACAGTTCGGTGATATATTTTCTAGAACATTTTTAATTTTAAAGAAAGGAAACTGCAGAGCAAGGAATCTGTAATTAAGGAAAAACACTTTTAATAAGAAATGAATATTTGTGTATCACGTACTTTTTGAATCTGTAATAGAATCAGGATAAGAAGGAAATTAAAAAGTAGAAGAAGGTGTTTCGAACTTTTAAGCAAATACAAACAGATTATTTTTTTTAAATAGGGAGTAGAAAATTTTTGAAATCTAATTAAATTTTACATAAACATCTGGTGTTTGTTTCGTATATGATAAATAGTTAAAATTTTGTAATCGTATCTCGAGAAAAGAACAAAAAATATTAAACAGTAGTTTTGTTTTCGTCTGAATTATTATAAAAAGATTATTAATAAAATATATAAAGTTACGTGCATATAATAATTAACATGAAAAGAGATTGATAGTTTTGGATTTGTTTTTTGTAGATCAAACAATTTCGTTGCTAGCAACAGTAATCAGTTATAGCAGTTGCAAAAGTAGATTTAAGATTCTAAAAGCCAAATATTTAACTCTTATATGAAATAGGAAAAAAAATTCTACATTTCAGAGAAAATTCCTCATTATTCAGGTACTATAAACTTCTAAGGGCTATTAAATTTTTTTTTCGATACCTCCAGCATCTTTGTGAAATATTCAAACAAGATTTTTTGTGACCTTTGTAATTATAATTTATTAATAAGTATTTATAGTTTTTTAATACTCATTGTAATTATTCATTATTATTTAGACTTAAATTTTAAATAACTCTTTAATAATTTATCGTTATTTTAAAACCTTTATAAAATATGAAACTATCGTTTTATATCAATTTTATTATTAACATATATATTAATGATTATTTATGATTTATTATTATTATTATTTATACTATTCGTTATCATTTAGAGACTTTAATTTCTAAGAAATATTAATTTGTTGATATCACTTGCAATTTTGGAAATAGAGAAATTAAATTATATCCCTTTTATTAGCATTACTCTTACTAATTTTTCTCAATTTTTTGTTAATTGTAATTTGTTTTATATTTTTTTCATTTTTATTATTATTTTTATTCATATTTTTTATCGTTTCTATGAATGATTTTTTTTAAATTTTTATGATCAATTATCATATTTTTTAATTATATTACACTTAAATTTCTAAGAACTATTAAATAATTTGTAATTATACCTAATACCTTTATGAGGTATTCAAACAAAATTTTATACTATTTTTACTATTAATTCTCAGTACTGTGCTACATTTATTCCCACAGTGGAAAAGATGCACAAAAGCTCAACTAAAATTAACTTATTTAATTAAACTATTTACACATTATATACAAAATTGGTGTCTAGAGAGAATTAAAATAAAACTGGACATTAGTGCCCGTCTAGCACAACATCAGCGCCCATCTTGGCGGTCAGGTAGCGGTCAGCGAGAAGTGCCGTCTGCACACGTTACCGTCTATACCTGCGTTCCACTGGGAAGAGTGGTTGCCAAACTGCAAAAGGAAAACTTCGCTTGCTCGGAGTAATTTCATCTCGCTGAGCATTGTCAAGGGTACCATGCCTACAGTACAAATATTGTATTATAAGTAGAATACTATAATTACTGATTAACCAAAATTTTTGGTTAATCAGCCCCGTCCCGGATTTAGGAAAATTTTGATAAAGTGTTTAATGAAAACTGATAGAAGATGTAAAATTAATGTACTATCGCATAACAATTTTAAGACTGTTTTACTACAAAAGAATGAAAAATAACCTATGAATGTACTTAGATTTGCAATTAGCACAAAATGCAAAATAAAATGAGTTAATCATTCGTTATTATTGAAATGATAACAGTCCATTTTCGTTTTTCGTTTACTGTTCGACAAATTTCACTACACTTCCTCAAAACCAGCAGATGTGCTTGAAGCTCCTCACTGTAAAAAAAAAAGGATGTGACACCTCAGTGTGTGCTAATGCGTCACAATGACTTAAATTTTGAAGACGAGGTACTATTCTTTAATTTCAGGGTGTTTTTCAGAATTCCGTATTTCTTCTGAACTACAAGGGATAAGTTCAATCACTTGCCATCTTTAGAGGTATCGTTTGTGAACTTGTAGACTATGGCAACCATGAGCTTATTTTATATGCCCATTAATAAGCATTATTATTAAGGTGAAGATCGACTGAGCGTCTAGGCCAGCTGCACTAATAATAGAGTACTTGTGAAAAAATACAAAATTGAAAAAAAAACTAATTCCTCCTGCTGAAATTTTATTTTTTTAATATAAATAAAGGTGTAAATAGGAAATAAAAATGCTAATTAGGCCATTATGCCAAAGGGATCACACTTGGTAGAAGATATGCCAAACATGGCATCTTGGTGTAAAAAAGAAATGGTGCAGAAGAAATTAAGCTCCACACTCCTTCCTTCTTGCTCTCTCTCTTAGGGGGCCATCAGATCTCCCGAAAACGTTCGTTGGACAGCGTTTCCTGGGCCGAAGAGCCGAACGATGGCCGATCGGTTAGGGTGCTGGCCTTTGGTACCGGAGTTCGTGGGTTCGAATCCCACAGTTGCATGGATGTTCGTAGCCATTCGGAATCGGTTTTAAGCTGTAGGTCCCGGTCTCATAATCCCTCGTGTTGCAAAAAGTAGACCGTAGCGCTCCAAACCAATAACTGGGCCGAAGATGGCTGCTCTGCTGTTAGCAACCCCTCTTGACCAATGGGGTCGAAGGAGGGTCACTCACAGCACTTTCGCCTCTAGGTCAGTTTCACGCTGGCGTTGTAGAACTGTAACTCTTTGTTACATCGATAATACTTTAGCCTGTTCGAGCCTCCATCCTGCTACCCTCAGGTAACAAAATTGCTGACTTTACCCACTAAGCAACTCCTATATTGAGGTAGTAATTACTTCAATATTTATCACTAACATTTAAATCATCATTTCGTATGTTTTTCACGTATTTAAAATCCCTTCCAGGTTTTTCCCGAGCTTAACTCGGGAAGACTAAATGTACCATCCTGGATCATCCCGAGTGTAGCTCGGGCACTGTGAAATTTTACACTGTGCAATCAGTCTTTCCCGAATTATTTCACATGTGCTTTTTATGGTTTCGAATGCTTTTGTTTACTTTTCTGGCTACTAGATTATTTGCTGCTCAAAGAGAGACAGTAGAGGGAAGAAGGTAAGGAGAGAAACAAGGTTCTACTGTCCAGATTGCGATGTTGGACTCTGTGCAGTACCGTGTTTTCGATTGTATCATACACGACCAAATTTTGATTAATAATTTCATAATCATTTATGTAAATGCATAGGATATAAATAAAATTTAATTCAAGATAAAAGCTAGGTATTCTAAGCTTTATATTTATAGTTAGTGTGAATTGACTCCAAAGTCTAATGATTTCTGCCGTACAGAAAGCCAACTATACAGGTAAATTACTCATTTACTTAAATTGATTTTTTTACATTAAATTTTAGGAAGTTTTCTATGCGAATGATGGTATTACGTTTAAAAAGCTATGTATGTATGAAAATAGGCATAAAAAATTGACATTTTTTGACCCATAATCCTGAAATAAAATGAACCTGGAAGGGGTTAAAATTTATTACGTAATAACTGCTTATTTATGAATTATAGGATAAATAATATTTTCTCATTTAAAAGTTAATTTAAAATAATTATAAACTTCTGATAGATCTTCGGAAGCATATTTTGAAATGAAATACTCCTTAATATTAAAATCAACCTTCATTTCATGTGTCTTACCGCAAAGAAACTTAGTTACTTTTGAATTCATTATAATGAAACTAATCTGGAATCTCGTGTTCTTTTGTGAGATAATTGAAGTACATTCATAAAAAGGGTACATTTATATTTAGAGGAAAGAATTCTTCCCAATTCAGAATACTGAATCTTATGTGCACGAATTGTCAGTTACATTCGTAAATAAAAGATAATTAATAATTTCGGTGTGTATGTGTGAACATTAATAAACGGAGAATGGCATTTCTTGCGACATGAAATTAGGTTATGCCTGTTTGACGCTGTCTAATTAAAGGAAAAATACACTTTTGATTGAGATACGAGTATTAAACATCTTCCCTATATAATGAATTTCGTGTAATTAATTTACGTTGAACGCTTGAGAAAGCGGCCCTTTAATCAAAGATTTCATGCAGGAGTATCGAGAGAAAAATGTACTCACGCAGGTACATTTTCACGTTTTATAATGCAATGCTTGATCACATAATTAGTGGAACGTTCTGACAGATGTTGGTTGAACATTTTGTTTGTTTCTGTATTTAATTTACAAACAAATATCGCATGACTGAAATTAATAGAAATGGTTGCGTTTGACGTGATAGAATGCGTGTATGGTGATTCTCTTCAATTTTCATTAAAAATAAAAAACACTGCAAAAGCAAAAATATTTATTTATCTCTTTCGGTATCTAAACTCGGATTTGACAAATATTTACTCCTATATTAGCTGTAACTACAACGGGTGGTTGAAAAAGTCACTTTTGCGGGATATTTAGAATTGTTTAAAAAATTGCTAAGTGGTTGGTGCCTTGTCCTATTTTTTAGAAGTCATATGATTTCTTATTGAAAGATGGGTAGTATTGGACCTAGACGGTGGACTTCTTAAAGTCGGTCCTCCGCATTTAGAAGCAATTACCAAGTAGACGACCCCCAGCTTCATTTAACATATATAGAGCTATCGTTTACGAATTCTGAGGAGTTTCCGAACATTAACCTATTTTATTTGCCCCAGTTGCAATTAACACATTGTGTGCCGGTACATTTCGCAGCGTACCGGGAGCGAGAGCGGGCGTTTTGTGCATCAGTTGAGTTATTCAGTTTAATCTCAATAGATCGAAAATGGTTTAATTTTTTAACCCACTTTTCGTATTTTGTATTGAAATGTATAAACAAATATATAAATAGAAATATATAAATAACAACCATAAGATTTTTGTAAACAAAAAATATATTTATTAGTGGATAAATTTATAATAGTATCGTAAATATGAAAAATTAAATAGAAATAGTAGCAATCCACAGTGTTCATTAATGGCACCTAGGGCACGTAAAATAGGTTCGTGGTGTCTTCCAAGTTTTTAAGCGATACCAATGGAATTGTCAGTCTAAGTCAGTGGGTATTCCGCTCAGTTCAGTGCTTTTAAATTACGAGGACACCTTTTGATTTGTGTTATCATAGGGAGTAATGTTGGTTGTCTGTACAATGTTTTCATAGTAAAAGGGCCAACAAATATCTCTGGGTTGGTAGGCAGGATGTTGGCCAAATTTTTAGGGCGCTGATCTTCGATACCTGAGTTAGTGAGTTCGAATCCCACTGTGGTATACATGTATACCGTTCGGAAAAAGCCAGTACTGATAAGAAAGGCCAGGAGCCTGGTTGACTGACTGACTCACTGTAAATCAAGGCGCCATTGTTCGGCCATGAAAATCTTAACTTAAAACCACACCACAAGTGACAAAGTACCCTTTTACTAATGGCCATAACAACTCCCTTGTGCAGTTATTGCTTCTCTCACTAACGCCTGCTTTCAGCTCAGAAAGTTCCATGCAGTACACCGCGTCAACCGGACTTTTAACCTGGGCAGAAATCCTGCGGAGTATCCCCGTACTTCCGGTAATTGCATTGGTTGAATTTATTTTTCTATTTTGTCAACACTTGTTTGTTATAGAGAATGTGCGCATGACGTCAGGTGCAGCAAAAAGTGCAGCTCAACTTCATCGTTGGCAAAACATTTTAATTTCCTATGGATCTTGCTTGTTGTTGGGGTTTTAATTTTGTTTTCAAAAAAGGTGAAAATAATGGATTTTATTGCTTTCCTGAAGATCCTACATTGCGAATGCTTCGGATAAAAGCTTTGAAAAGGCAAGAGTGAACTCAAAGTTCTTCTTCAAGAATTTGCACCAAACATTTTCAGAATAGTAATAAAACGTTAACCTTACTGTAATGTAATAGATTATATAAAATTATTATGTTTTATGAATTTTTTTATTGTAACTTATTTTCATATTTCTAATGTATTTTCTATGCTTCTGTAAGAAGTAGTGTACCTATAAATGAAATTATTTTTTGTCCTTAAAATGATCAGGTTTTACACATTTTTATTAAATTCTTATTTATGTAATAGTTTATTGTGCCTGTTAACATAATCATAGTAGTTACACTTTGATTATGATACTTAATAGCAACGTGTAAACAGTTTAATTTAATATATATATATATATATATATATATATATATATATATATATATATATATATATATATATATATATATATATATATATTATATATATATAGCGTATGTGTGTGTATATATATATATATGTAATATATATATATATATATATATATATATATATATATATATATAATATATGTGTGTGTGTGTGTGTAGGGTTTGATGTCTAGGGGTGTCGTTAGACAAATTTGATGATAACATTAACAATAACAAACATTTAATGACGTAACAACACAGAAAACATTTACGCACAAAGACAAATAGTTAAATCACAGTGACGACGCGGTATAGACAAGACTTCCTACTCGAAGATTAACATAGGTAAGACACCCTACTCGGTGTTTAATAAATTGAGGGAGCTCAAGTGCCTAGGGTCCTTGACTCGACCTGGTCACTCCTTCTCCTCGACTCCGACTTGAATGTCTCTCTGTCGTTCCTTACTTACCCCACTCAGTGATGAGGGCGCGACCTTGCGAGAATGCGCTGCACTAAATTCCCCCCCCCACACACACATATATATATATATATATATATATATATATAATTTTATAAGTACTAAAAAAATCCATTTTGAATTACTTGGCCAGTTTCTGATGTTTCCTTTCCCTTCCCTTAAATAAAATTTAGTTTAATTTTATACGTGATTCATATCGACACTCATAAGATGCAATGAAAACAAGCAATATTTTGCCAACGAAAAGTTGAGTTGTAGTCAGCACTCGTATTTGTTTACAAACATGCGTTTTCTCTATTTTAAATTATATGGGCGGAATGCTGACTTGGCCCCTGCATAAAGCATTGTTGCCGGACGGTCAAACCGAACCAGCAATTCAACACCCTACACCCGACATGCATGGCTTTAACGATTTAAAGCCTGGCGTATCATTTTTGATAAGGCTAAAAAATAGCTTGTAGAGTTTTTATGTTTTCTTAGAACAAATTTTCCTTTTGAGAGTAGGTAATGGGCAATCTTATAAACAATCGACGAAATTTTCAAGTAATTTCTATTTATATTTTTTTCATTTAGATCTAGATTTTATGATTTTTCAATTAGCGCTCATATATTTACTTTTTCGGCAGGTACAGACTGAGATCGTGACAAATTTGCTTTTTCCATTACACTACAGCATTTTGCAGAGATTACTTTACCTGCATTATCAAATAAATCTTTTTTCAGGAAGTTTTTCCTTTTTTTTTATAAATGTGATCACTAACGTGACATGCTCTAGTATTCAAAATTGTTTGATTTTCAAATTTATTTTGTTCTGTACAGTCCATATTAACTTAGATTTAAGATAGGCTCCGAAATGTAATCGGCAGAAATGACTTGGGCATTAAAGGGTTAAGCAGTAGTTCCTAGTCCCATTAGACCTCGTGTTGCGAAAAAGTAGACCGTAGAGCTCCAAACCAAATCAAATCTGTGGTTTGGTAGTAACGTATGTTATTAAAGTAAATGGCTGACTTTAGAAATTATCTTGACATTCCATTTAAATGGCCTGTAAAATAACATTGTTGAATCGAACAACAAAACCACTATATAGATTCTGGTAGAATTAAACATCCTCTTTCTAATGATTTTAAATTATATTTGCGAAATGCTGACTTGCCCCTGCGTAACGAATTGTTGCCGGACGGTCAGACCAAACTAGCAATTTAACACCCTACATCGGACTTCGGGTGGGTGGCTGGTACAGGAAATACATGGCTAGGTAATACATAGTAGGTCCTAGTGTCCTTAGCCCTCCTATTGGGGAAAAGTAGACCGTAGCGCTCCAAACCAAATCAAATTTGTGGTTTGGTAGTAGCGTATGTTATTAAAGTAAATGCCTGACTTTAGAAGTTATCATCCCATTCCATTTAAATGACCTGTAAAATAACATGAGTTGAATCGAACAAGAAAATCAAAATACAGATTCCGGTAGAATAAAACATCCTCTTTCAAATGATTTAAAAAAAATATTCCAAAAACCATTTAGTGGCATAAAAATACATCACCAATCTAATACCTTAAAATGACATTTTTTAAAAAAAATTCAGTTATTTTCAGTTACACACCTCTTTCATAAAATCAGAAATCGTTTTGAAGCAGTCTGTTTCATGATTTACCTTCTAATACATAAAACCGACGACATTACACACATTACGAATAAAAATGGAATTTACGTCTTTCAGCGCACGGTCTCTTACTCATTAACCTATAAACAAATAGACATTTCCGAGCTCGTTAAAATGCATTGCGTCCGGAATTATATTTCTTTTTGTGAGGTAATAGGAGCAAATGTTTGAAAAAAAATGCATCCCTTTATAATTAGAGCAAGGAACATAATTCTAGACGCTGAACTTAATGTACGCGAATTTTTCGTTACATTCGTAAATAAAAGATAATTAATAATTTCTACGTATATGTGTTGACGGTAATGAGCAGCGAACTGGCATCCCTTCGCAAACCTTAAATTATATTACGTTTCTTTGACGTCTTTCAAGTTGAAGGAAAAATACGCTTTTGATTGAGATGCCAACGTGAAACAAATTCTCTTTTCCTTCCAAACCCCGTAATGCATTTCGCGTAATTACGTTAGGTTCAAATGTGGATTCCGAAATGTGCTTTTAATGAAAGATTTCATGCTATAGAATCGAAACAAAAATATATATACCCATATGAATTTCACATTTTACGATATACTTGATAAGTAATTAGTGATTCATTTTTCGGAAGTCTTTATTTTCTAAATTTAGATTCGAGCTACAATCAAATAGTGTATATCGTAAATATTGATTCCAACCCCTTTTATTTACGAAAATGTTCTTATTATAGTTCTCTTTGATTTTGATATAATCACTATGCAAGTAAAATTACTTCTATTCGTATATTCTATAATCGTGTGAGATTTAGTTGAATTTTTCTGCTATATGATTCTTAATTGCAACGAATGGTAAAAGAGTCAGATTATTAATATATATATATTAATATATAAAGATTATTAATATATAAAGACACACCCTCGTGCGAAACTATACAGAGTGAAGAAGCCGACGAGGAAGGAGACATAGGAATTTTGCTTAGGTAGCAAAGCCAAAAAACAGTTCTGAGAGGGAACTTGTGCTGATAACATCATCCATGCTTATCGTGGAAAATGATGAGAACAAAGGATATCTAAATGGCATAGCCATGGACAGAACGATTACAGTAAAGAAGTTTTTATATATGAAATCAAATTCGTGGTCACACACACACACACACACACACATTAGGTTTTTTGCCTCATTACAAAGGGAGTTCTGAGCTGATAAGTCAGGCTTCAGTGGTGGAACTGTAGATGATTGATAACGAAATGGCATGCTTTGAACAAATTAACATAGTTTATTCAGGCATGAACTCTCACAAACGAACAGTTCTCAAAAAGGTAGAACATGATTAAATAGTTATTTGTGCCAACCAATCAGAGTTTACTATCACAAGTCAAGCGGATCACGGCAATGACCCGCGTGAATAAGTCTCAGGATCTATTTTTAGTTATTTATGAAACCGGAAGGAATCAACAGGGGTAGCAAAAACAATCTATATGGTTACCAGAAAGGGGTGCCAGAAAATATATAACAAAAAAGAAAATAATTCAAGGTAGACGTAATTACGTTAGTTAAATTTTAGGATAAAATATCATTACACACATATATTTATATATGCATGTGTTTGTAATAAAACGTTCTCTTCCGAATAATCACAAAACGTATTGTAAAACACATTTAATGCCATGCGGCATGAGGGATTTACAAAAAAGAAAACAGTGAAAATATCTCTCCCAACTTCATATAGATCAACGATGTCTGAATGGTTAGAGTGCAGGTCTTCGGCACAGGAGTTCGTATGTTCGAATCTCTCTGCGGCAGGAATATCCATAGCAGTTCAGAAACGGCCTGAAGCTGTAGGTCCCGGTCTCATTAACTCTCGTGTTGCAAAATAATAGGCCATAGAACTCTAACCAATTTCATGTATCATGAATAACCTATCTCAAAAATTCAGTATTTTTCTACCATACCACCCTTTGAAAA
>CM063497.1:182500-192500 GCA_032207245.1 Pardosa pseudoannulata
TAACCTATAAGAAAATAGACATTTGCGATATCGTTACAATATGGTGTCGCTGGAATTATGTTTCCTCTTGTACGGTAAATGGAGGAAATGCTTAGAAAAAAATTTCTTTATAATTAGAGCCAGGAATACTTACATAATTCCAGACTTAGTAATGTACGCGTAATTCTCCGTTACATTCGTAAATAAATGATAATTAATAATTTCTATGCGTATGTGTTGACGGTAATGAGCAGCGAACTGACATCACTTGCTACTCTCAAATTAGATTACGCGCGTCTGACGGCTTTCTAATTGGAGGAAAAATACGGTTTTGATTGCGATACCGGCATGAAACATGTTCCCTTTCTATTCCAAACCCCATAATGCATTTCGCGTAATTACGTTTGGTTCCTATATGCTCTTAAAATTGTTCTTTTAATCAAATAGTTCACACTATAGAATCGAAACAAATTTACATATACCCATATGTATTTCACGTTTTATAATGAAATGCTCGATGAGTAATTATATCGATAAATTTTGGAGATGTTTGTAAATTTTACAACTATCACTGTTATTATTATTGTTATTATCCTCATCGTCCTTACTATTTCTTTATACTTTGAAGTGTTTATTTTTGTCTGGAATCGAATTTAATATTCTTTATAATACAAAATGGGGACAATATCTACGAAATGAAAATTTTAATATTATCACTAATTAAACAAGCATTCATTATTTTTGTGAGAATTCCCTGTTAATTAAAATATTAAAGTTTCTTAAGTAAACTTTTGATTACTTTAATTTCCTTCAGCATTGAAAAAATAATCTGTGAAAAAAAGAACTAAGTAAATGCATTAAATATCAAACCAAAGCTGAAAATTCTTTTATTATCTTTACTTCTTTAGTTCTCTTGTATTCAGAACATTTTCCTTCTGAAGAAAAAGTAGAATTTGGATTAAGGGAAACAAAGTTTCCAAATCATTTTTTTTTACTAATAGTTCTTATCTGGGGAAATATTGAGATATCTATTAAAACAAAGATAGAAAGTGCCCTTCATGAGCATTCAATCACTATTTTATAGAAGACATTCGTACTGAAATTGTAAGTTTGTTATAGTAAAATAAAGGTGACGACATCTTTGCAAAGAAAGGTTTTAATAAAATGGAAAACTGCCGATCTGCAAATATAGAATTCCCTATGAATGAACCTAACAAAAATTTGAAGTAACTTGTATATGTTTAAGTTTAACCGCTGATGAAAATATACATTAAATAGTAACCTAAAGGAAGCAGTATTAATTTAAAAACACTGATGTCATTACTAATTTTCATACTATAACTGCTCTCTATTATAAAATGTGTGTTAGTACCAGGAATAGAAATAAAGTTCTCTTTTAATAAGTTCTTTTTTAATTGAAAGTACTGCTAATATACAAGTAAAAAATTCTTAGTAATATATCTAGTTAAACGGTGTTTCATTACATTTCTTGATGGTGTTTCTCTGTTATATAGAATGCAAAAATTACAGTACATAAATACCTAATAAGTTGAATTAACAATTTAAACAAAACGATTATATTATTGTTGGTTTTATTATTTTTACTATTACTATTATTGTTTTCATTATTATTCTCATTATTATCATCGTTATTATTATATTATTATCCTATTTATTATTATTATCATCATTGTTACTATTATTATTTCTTTCTACTTTGCAGTGTTTATTTTTGTCTGGAATCGGATTTAATAGTTCTTATAATACAAAGTGGGGACAATATCTTGGAAATGAAAATTTTAATAATACTATGAATTAAACAAGCCTTCATTACTTTTTTGAGAATTCTCTGTTAATTAACATGTCAAAGTTTCTTAAGTAAACTTTCGATTACTTAAATTTCCTTCAGCAATGAAAAAAAATCGGTGAAAAAAGAACTAAATAAATTCATTAAATATCAAAACGAAACTTAAATTATTTATTATCATTACTTCTTTAATTCTCTTGCGTTCAGAACAATTACGTTCTGGAGGAAAAGCAGAATTTGGATTAATGGAAACAAAGTTTAACATTCATTTTTTTACTAAAAGTTCTTATCTCGGTAAGTATTTCTTGAGATATCTATTAAAACAAAGATAAAAAGTGCCCTTCATGAGCATTCAATCATTATTTTATGGAAGGAATTTGTATTAAAATTGTAAGTTTGTTATAGTAAAAAAAAGTGATAAAATCTTTGCAAAGAAAGGTTTTAATAATACGGAAAACTGCTGATTTGCAAATATTGAGTTCCCTAACAACGAACCTAACAAACCTTTTAAAATAACTTGTAGGTGTTTAAATTTTATCACAGCTGAAAAAATGCATTAAATAATAACTCAAATGAAGCAGTATTAATTTAAAAACACTGTCATTATTAATTTTCATATTATCACTCTTTATTATGAAATGCATATTTGTATCTGTAATCGAATTTAAGTTTTTTTATAATAGAAAGTACTGCTAATATACTAGGGAAAATGAAACTTAGCAATATTTCTAGTTAAACGGTCTTTCATTACATTACTTAACCCCTTCCGGTACGATTTAATTATGAAAAACTGTGCGTGAAGTAACCATTTATTTTTTATTTAAAAAACTTGTTTTATTTTACAATTCTTACATATTTTTAATTAAAATCCACTTTTTACATAGTGTTAAGTATCAGAAACGGTAAAATTAAGATAATAGTCTTCAAGCTAGTGGTACTTTTCAAAACAAAGTGCAAAGGAATTCTGAATTGTTTACATCGCCAGGGAGTCTCACTTCTAATTTGATTTTTGTAACACACACGGCATTTCTTAGTAGGTTTTCTTTTATTCTGACTCATCAATTTGGCAGTGACTTGTACCAAGAAACTTTAAATAAACAATATGTAATAGTGACCTGTGATTTCCACAAGTAACAAAAGTGTGGCTAAATTCAGTACACTAGAAATTTTAAACTAAATTATCATATTTATCAGTAACTTTAGTCGCATGACGAGTGTAGCTCGTCATTGTGTGGTATGGAATGAAAAACCAATGACGAACTAGACGAGCTTATTATTTTTATTATAAACATTGCTTGCTAATTTGTCGTGTACATTTGTGACTTGAATTATATTTAAAGTTTCTAATCTCACTCAGTACTCTCAGTATTTCTTCAAACAAATTTTGACTAATATCACTAGTCAAACATTCCTTAAATTTCTTGGACTTGTTCAATTATGTGTTAATTTACATGCGTGTCAGTAAATAAAGTCTTAAAAGCATGAATTAATAACCTAAATAAAACATTTATAATATCATTGTTCTTATAATTATTATTACTATCACTATGTAATTTGTAAGGTACGTTTGCGTTTGGAATCCGATTTAAGGTTTCTTATAATACTCAGGCTGACAATATCTGTACAAAAAAAGGTTTTAATAATATGAATAGTTAAACAATCATTCATTACATTTTTAATGATAATGTCCTGTTACTATACAAAAGTTTCAACTAATAAATATTTAAAGTATCGATTAAATGTGATATCATTTTTATAACTATTACTCTACTTATAAAACAAGAAATGTACATTTGTCTCCAGGATTGGATTAGATTTTCCTTATGACACAAAATTCTGCAAAATCTGTGAAAAAAAAAAAAAAAAAAAAAAAAAAAAAAACCTTCAATGAGATTGCTAGTTAAATGATCTTTTTTTTTCTTGATCGAATTCCCTGTTCATTAACATGTCAAAGTTACTTGAGTAAACTTTTGGTTATTTCAATTTCCTACACCAATAAAAAACAAAAATCGGTGAAGAAAAACGTAAATAAATGTATTGGAATACGAAACAAAGATGCAAACACTTTTAATGTTATTGCGACCTTTTTTTAATCTTATTGCATTCAGAACTATTTCTTTCGGAAAGAAAGTAGGTGTAGAGTTAAAAAATATAGTTCCCGATTTCTTTATTAAAAGTTTCTATCGAAAGAATTATTCCTTTAAGTACACCAATAACAACAAAGACAGAAAGTGCAGTTCATAAAGTTTTAATTGCCGATAAATAAATAATTTCCCTTGAAAATAATGCAAAAAGAGTAAAAAAAAAAGAAATCAATTTACTTTCTCAGAAAAAAGGGCGAAAAATTTAACATTTTATATCCCACACACATTGCAGTACTGACAGTATTTTTTCATACAAAAGTTCTAATAATATGACTAGTAAAAAATGTATTCATTATATATCTCGGGAGAATATCCTTTTAGTTTACATGCGAAATTTTCAGCAAATAAATACTTAAAAAAATAAATTAACAATTTAAACCAAATTGATAGTATTATCATCATCACTCTGTACTTTGTAGTGTACATTAGTGCCTTGAATTAAATTTAATGGTTCTTATAAAAACAATTTAAAGAAAATGAATATTATTATTATTATTACTGTTGCTTGTTACTTTGTAGTATACATATTTGTTTTGAATCAGATTTAACGTTTCTTATCCCATGAAATACTGGCAGTATTTGTTCAAACAAAAGTTTTAATAATATGACTAGTTAAAAATTTATTCATTATATTTCTTGAGAGAATATAAAGCTAATTAACATGCAACAGTTTCAGCAAATACGTACTTAAAAAGTAAAATTAATGATTTAATTAAAATTGATATTATTATAATATCACACTGTACTTTGCAGTAACAATTTAAACAAATGTGATATCACTTTTATAACTATTACTCTACCTATCAAATAAGAAATGTACATTTGTCTCTAGGATCGAAATTTAATTTTTCTTATGACACAAAGTTCTGCAAAATCTGTGCAAAAAAACTTTAATGACATGGCTAGTTAAACGATCTTTCTATTCTTGATCGAATTCCCAGTTCATTAACATGTCAAAGTTGCTTGAGTAAACTTTTGGTTATTTCAATTTCCTACACCAATAAAAAACAAAAATCGGAGAAGAAAACCGTAAATAAATGTATTGGAATTCGAAACAAACTGGAAAAGCTTTTATTGTTATTACCATCTTTTTTAATCTTATTGCATTCAGAACTATTTCTATAATAGTAGATGTAGAGTTAAAAAATATAGTTCCCGATTTCTTTATTAAAAGTTTCTATCGAAAGAATTATTCCTTTAAGTACACCAATAACAACAAAGATAGAAAGTGCAGTTCATAAAGTTTTAATTGCTGATAAATAAATAATTTCCCCTGAAAAATAATGCAAAAAGTGTAAAAAAAGAAATCAATTTACTTTCTCAAAAAAAGGGGCGAAAGATTGTAAAGATTCAGCAATATTTGGAAAGTGGTTAACACCGTCAATAAAAGCGGATTATCTTTTACGATCCCAGGAGAGTGCAAAGACGGGGGGGGGTTGAGAAAAACAGGCAATGTTCGAAATAAAGGAGCGCAGCGCTTATGTTTTATGACATACGAAATCGGGCTCATTTACATCGCAGCAGCGAGTTAATGCACTTAGAATGTGTGTGTTCTCTTTAATAAGAGGTTAAATGTTGTTCGATAGATAAACATTTGCGTTTTTTTTTCTTATTATTTCGTTCCTCTCGGTGTAACGGGAAATGGCTTTGCTCCGTGATTTCGCATTTCTGACACGATATTAAGGTAATCGGGTTTGGAGGGAGGTCGTGTAACGCCGGTCGTATCGAATCCGCAGGTGGTTCTATGAGCATTAATTAAAAAGAGAGATTATTTGTTGAGTACTTTGGTAATTAGTTATTTTATAGCTTATTTATTTTATATTTGAGTGGAAATAGAAAAAAAATTGAACCAATTGGGGACTAAATGTATAATGACTAAAAGAAATACCATTATTTGACATATATATGTATGCATATGGAGATTCCTGCTCAGAACTCACTGTTTTGGCGTTGCTACCTCAGCAAAATTCCAATGTCTACTTCCGCATCAGCTTTTTTACCCTGCATAGTCCCGCACTAGGCTGTGTCTTTTTCCTATTACGTTGTCTTTAATGAGTTCCAATTATTTTTAATTATAACTCGCTTAACTCTTAAAACCTATTTTTAAACCTGACTTGTGTGAGTGTGCACGGACGTAGCATATATATCTATATATATATATATATATATATATATATATATATATATATATATATATATATATATATATATATATATATATATATATATATATATGTATGTATGTATGTATGTGCATATGTACATATATATATGTATGTATGTATGTGCATATGTACATATATATATGTATGTATGTGCATATGTACATATATATATGTATGTATGTGCATATGTACATATATATATGTATGTATGTGCATATGTACATATATATATGTATGTATGTGCATATGTACATATATATATGTGTGTATGTGCATATGTACATATATATATGTATGTATGTGCATATGTACATATATATATGTGTGTATGTGCATATGTACATATATATATGTGTGCATGTGCATATGTACATATTATATATATATATATGTGTGTGCATGTGCATATGTATATATATATGTGTGCATGTGCATATGTACATATATATGTGTATATATGTGTGTATGTGCATATGTACATATATATATGTGTGCATGTGCATATGTATATATATATATATATGTGTGTGCATGTGCATATGTATATATATATGTGTGCATGTGCATATGTACATATATATATGTGTATGTGCATATGTACATATATATATGTGTATGTGCATATGTACATATATATATGTGTGTGTGCATATGTACACATATTTGTGTGTGTGCATATGTACACATATATGTGTGTGTGCATATGTACATATATATGTGTGTGTGCCTATGTACATATATATGTGTGTGTGTGCGTATGTACATATATATGTGTGTGTGTGCGTATGTACATATATATGTGTGTGTGTGCGTATGTACATATATATGTGTGTGTGCGTATGAACATATATATGTGTGTGTGCGTATGAACATATATATGTGTGTGTGCGTATGAACATATATATGTGTGTGTGTGCGTATGTACATATATATGTGTGTGTGCATATGTACATATATATGTGTGTGTGCATATGTACATATATGTGTGTGCATATGTACATATATATGTGTGTGTGCATATTTACGTATATAACCATGCACATACACACACAGATATATATATATATATATATATATATATATATATATATATATATATATATATATATATACACAATTGTGTTTGTGTGCACTATATATATTGACAGTAAAATAATTTTCAGAGATCTCTTGGCAAAAGCCTATACATTTTATTTGCCAAGGATTACTTGGCAATGAAAATTGGCTAATTTTATATCGTAAAAACAAATTTGTTTAGACTCTGAGATCACATAGAAAACATCCTTTATGTACATCTTCAAGACGTATAAGTAATAGAGTATTCAGAAATACACAAAAGACAACCGTGTACCATTTGATTAGCGAAAATGCCGATTTGACTAGTGAAAAAGTAGTTAGATAACTCCTCAAAATTAAGTGTTTTAAGTTGGTATTTTTTGTAGTCTGATTAAACATTCGTGGGAGAGAATTGTATACAATGGTATAAAGATTACAAGGATTTGTTTCTTTTCTCAAGGGAATTGACAATGTTATATAATGAAAGGACCACACGTTGTAGTTATTAATCCAATCTTTAGTTCTTAGACGCATAGAAGGACCGCAATCTGAATGATACATTTATTTGACTTATTGTGGATGGATATAAATGAAAACATTTAAAAATGTTCAGCGTTAGTTTATATAATATTAGATACTTTATCAATAATTATTGCCACTAAGATAGTATATATAAATATATTTATATATCTTATTATCTTATATCTCTATATCTCTCTCTTCTCTATGTATATATATGTTTAATATATATATATATATATATATATATATATATATATATTGTAATCCAATTATTATTTTTATCATTTTAATCATTTTTATTTCCAATTAAAGTAAAACTTAATTATTTAAATACTTATAAACAATTAAATTTCCAAAATAAATCTTCTAATAAATATGAAGATAAATACTTTTTGTATAACTTTACATTAATATAAAGAATTTCGCAAATATAAAATTTCCCATCCAAAAATCTAATGACACTATATTTCAATTTAGTTTGTCGTAAACGTATGACATATAAACTATGAAAAAAGTAAAGATGAAAGTTCCCGTTACTATTTATAGAATTTGAAACTTTTTGCCGTCGCTAAGTGTACTTTTGAAATTGAAAAATTAGAAAGTAACGAATTTCTCGAACGCTGGGGGCACTTCATTTTGCTTACGTGGTAAATATGAATATTTTATTTATGAAACATGTGTGCTATAATAAATAGGGATATAACAAGACAAGTTTTTGGATCTCGTTTCTCTAAAATGGATTCTAGATATCATTCATCTCTAAATATATTTATAGCATGCTTTTTCATACATGAAGATTTTACATATTTTTAACACAAGTATTTTTTTAATATAAGTATACAGTGAAAGTCTCTTCAAATCCAAAAATTTATTTTAGCTTATATAATCAATATCGTGTGTAAATGTTGAAATATTACATTTTTTCACGAAACTAGTTTAAAATTCTAATGTATAAATTCTATACTTTAAAAAACCAAAATTGACTTAATTTTTTGTATTAATAGCTATGTTTTTTATTCATTCGAGGAAATCTTATGTTTCATTCTCAATCTCTTTTTCATAGTTCGAACTTCTCATATGGGCGCTTTTAGTGTTCCTTGTATTTTTTAATATAAGTATGCAGTGAAAGTCTCTTCAAATCTAAAAACTTATTTTAGCTTATATAATCAATATCGTGTGTAAATGTTGAAATATTAAATTTTTTTCACGAAACTAGTTTAAAATTCTAATTTATAAATTCTATAAGTTGAAAAACCAAAATTGACTTAATTGTTAGTATTAAAAGCCATTTTTTTATTCATTCGAGTAAATCTTATGTTTCATTCTCAATCTCTATTTCACAGTTCCAACTTCTCATATGTGCACTTTGAGTGTCCCTTTCTGTTACGATCATGAACCTCATAACAAAGTTCAGCAGAGTTAATAGCCTCCAGCAGAGAAAAAAAAACGCAGACATGTTGACGGGATTAAAAAGAAATTTTGCTTTTATTAAAAAAATTATAAAATCATCGAAAGAAAACAAGTTCACATAGTTTGCTTTGGAAGGCCACCTGATGCTTATGTTGCAACCTAACAACTCCCAAATATCGGCAGCCGAAAGATAACCGAATGGTTAGGGTGCTGGCCTTTGGAAAAGAAGTTCGTGGGTTTGAATCACACTATGGAATGAATGTGCGTAGCCGTTCGAAATCGGTAGACGAAACTTTACAGTGAAGAGCAAATTTGAATGAGGATGATTTTATTATTGCCCGTTTTACTGGAAAAATATCTGCGATTCCAACGATGGAGAAGAAATTGTCCAAACTTTTGAAAAAGTGAAAGAAAAGAAGCCTTCAATGAAAATCAATGCCTTGCGTCAATATTTTGAAGGACAATTTAATTTTGAAGATTTCCTATAAAATCTAACGGATATGGAATCAGCGATACTGAAAAATTCCCAAATGAACTTGAAACAGGCGTCAATCAAAGACTTTCTTTCAAACATTCAGCAATGGAAATACAAATAAATAGAAGTGTTCTCTAGGTATGTACTGTTGCATCATTTCTTTGCTATATTTATTTTAATTATTGTTTCAAGTCGTTACAAAGACCATATGATCTTGGTACCACAGGGGTCGTTATACCGAGGTTCTACTGTACAATCAATAATATTCGGAATTGGCTTTAAGCAGTAGGTCCCGGTCTCAATAGCCATAGTGTTGCAAAAAGTAGACTGTAGCGCTCCAAAACTAAACCAAACCCACACACCGGCAAACATGTGCCGGGTTATATACTTCCTCGGTTGAAAAAATATGAATATTAATTGTTGCCAAAAAAAAGTTCCGAGA
>CM063497.1:197500-205000 GCA_032207245.1 Pardosa pseudoannulata
CTCTATATTTTAAATCCTGACATATATATATATATATATATATATATATATATATATATATATATATATATATATATATATATATATATATAATGTGTGTGTAATATATCAAAATTATTTAACTTTAATATTTGCTTAAAAACCTCCTCTCTCCCATTCTAATTCCTTCAAATCTTTTTCCCAGCCTCAAACAGGTTTAATCAAAAGAGTGTTAACTTAAAACTCTTTCAATACATTTCCCGAATCTTTCTGTTCCAGTAGATGTATTTTTTCTGTCCATTCAACACATTTTCCAGCTGTAGCCGGTAAATGGTATTCTTCTTTTCTGTACAGTTAAATTCTCCAAGTTTCTTGTAACTTGGAAAAAATGCTGTCTGTCTTCACGCTTGAGTGCACCTCTGTTCGAGCAAATTGATTTTGTGTCTGTCGTTGACTAGTAAAGATGTCCTTTTTTAGAAGCTCTTAAACAAAGTTTTAATTGGGCTTGCATGCCATTCTCTTCAATGTGGGAAGACTCCATCTTTATTAGTGCTAGCTGATCTTTATTACTGCTAGCTTTCTTCTTCTTACCCAGTAGCCCTGCAAGTAAAAATAATACTTGCTATAATTTAAAATGTATCCTGCAGTTGTATAATTCCTGTATTACACACATATATATGGTATGTGTCTGTGTGTATATAATATATCAAAATTATTACCCCCAACAAATATACGAAATTCTCCTTTTTTCCGTCTCGTTTTATTATATGCAATTTCCCAGCTTTAAAGTGTCGAATAAAGTAGTGTTCTCCAACTTAAATTCTCTTTACTCGTCTCTCAAAACTAACGCTGGAGTACATGTATTTAAAGTGATCTTATGATTTTAACGACGGAGAATGATGAACGCCATCTTAAACATGTCTTGCTCTTATTTTCTCATTGGTCACATGAAAGTTAGTTTAAATTTTCACCACTAGAGAGGGATTTATGGTGAATTACATATTTAATAAATACCAAGATGGATATCCTCTAAGCATTAGCCTTCCTGTTAAAAACGTTCTCAAAAATTACTTTACAGAAGGACGTGTCACTAGCCGACACTTTCCTATTGTGTGGCCACCTAACTCCCTAGAGTACAACACATGTGACTTTTGGTTTTGGTTGCATTTGAAACATCTAGTCAGTCTTGATAAGCCAAGAACTATACGAGATCTGAACGACAGCATTTCACGACCTGTTCTTAGCATTTCCCTGGACACACTGGGATCAATATTATTTTGCGATTACAATGGCGTAGAATGACGGGCTTCATGTTAAACATGTCTTGCTCTAATAAATGTTTCTAACTAGAAAATGTTGACTAATTATATTTATATCAAAAAAATGTCCTCTGGAACTAAAACTTCATACTAATTTTTTTTTCTCTAAAGACAATTTACATTCGTTTATTATGCCTTACACAACTTTAATGACTTCTAAATAATACTTTGCACGACACTGCAGACATAAAAATGTACAGATAGTTACTATACTTTTGAAAATCAAGTAATTTTGATCGAAATGTAGAGTAATTTTGAACATACTTTGTTCTAAACGGTTCTTGTACCAACATTTGGTACAACAGCTCGAATCGCACTTCCGGTCTCTTTGATTGTTGTCATTTGAAATCCAATTTAGATTTAATGTCCTAGTTAAGTTTCCCTATGTGCTGTAAACAGCTGATCGTACTTTCCTAATCGAACTAAATAAACTAAAACTAACCTTTCGGGAAAAAATTCCATAAAAGAAACCATCAAATTTAGCCCTTATAGCGTCAAAGTACTGCAAGTAGCTTTCTATTTTTAATGTATACTTTTCGAACGACGTGACCGGAATTCGGTCTCAGAAAAGTCAAAACGTACAGTGTGGAAACCATCCTTCATAGATTGCGTATTTCCCAAGCAATATTTTTCACTTATTTTTTGTGGGAGGAATTTGAACGTGATCTGAAAGTTCCTTCCTTCTTTCCAGTGATGTCCCAAGAGTGGAAAGGTGAGCTTTTGCAGTTTTCTCCCATGTTGTTCCAGTTTCTTGTAAGGTGTTACTAAATTTTAAAATACATGGTGATTTGGTGTGTATGTAGGCATATTTATACATTGTATAGATACTTCTCTTACTACAGATTCAACAAGTGAACTGATGCATTTACTCTCTCTCCCTCTCTATCGATGTATGTGTGTGGATATATGTATGTTTGCTTATATATGTATAATGTATTCACATTTGTATATATGTATATATATGTACATATACACATATATGTATATATATGTATATATGCATATATATATATATATATATATGTACATATGTGTACATATGCATATATATGTATATATATATATATATATATATATATATATATGTGTATATATATGTATATATATATACACATATATGTATATATATACACATATATATGTGTATATATATATATATATATATATATATATATATATATATGTGCATATGCATATATATGTATATATATATATATATATATATATATATATATATATCTACATATATCTACATATGCGTACATATGTATATATATGCATATATATCCATATATATATATATGTATATATATACACAAATATGTGTATATATGTATATGCATATGTATATATATATATATATATATATATATATATATATATATATATATATATATCCATATATGTGTACATATGCATAGACATGTATAAATACAAAAATAATTATATATGCATTTATACGTGTTTATATACTATATTGCAAATGATGACCGGTCACTTGAGATTTTAGACATTTTGTTGAATATCTAGGAAAATACACGAGGAATTATCCTAAAACTTCAGGTATGTAAACAGGATGGAAGGCGTCATATATTTGAGCAAAGAATGTTTCCCGAAACCCCATAAGGGACCGTCAACAAATTGAAGAAAAACGAATATATTTTTAGTAACCCTGTAAAAAGTAAAGTATCAAAAGCGTTGAAACTTTAGCACATGCTTATAATGCTCTTTGTAATAATCTGTGTTTGTTGTTACGATGGTAGCAAGTATGTATACTCGTGGAAAAATTAATGTTTTATAAAATCAATCTCAAATGTCTCCGAGTGGTTTGCTTATAATTTGCTGAGTTCTCAATATCAAAGAAGGCTACTTTCAGGACGTATGACAAGCACCCTTATACACAATACACTGCAATCAAAATTAAAAAATATTAAATATTGGTTGAAAATGAACAGGTTTACTAAATGTTTCGCTGTGCATGTTCGAATGTAAGCAAAATATTGTCGCGTAGATGAAATGAACTGAACTTGGTGAAATGACTGATAAACGCTCAAGACCAGTTCAAGATTTTTATTACCTCGCAACTGAAGGAAATCCTACTTATATACACTTTTAGAACCTTCCAGACTTGGAAGGCCCGCAGAAAATTAGGAACTAAATTTACATAAATTTGCATATTGAAATTAAATTAACATAAATTAAATCTAGGTTAAAATCAATTTTTAAATGCAGCTTGCATCGCCTGTTTTCGAACCCGGAACCTCCCGTTCACGAGTCCGCCGCTTTACCGACTGCGCCACGGCGTCCTTGCCGAAAGGAAGGATTTACGCTACATTACCCCCTCTTAGGAGGAAGCAGCGTCCCGCTGCAGTCTTGTTTGGCTCCTTGTAACAGGTCTCCTGGAAGTAGGCATCTCCTCTTCATCAAATTGTCCTTTTGGATCAAGATAGGGTTTTAGTCTTATTACATGAACGACATCTTCTGATCTTCGACGTCCTTTATTTTGTTCGACACTTTCTACTGCATATGTCACGTCAGACAGTCGGCGTGTTACTCGATAAGGTCCGAAGTACCGTCTCAGTAGCTTTTCGGATAATCCCACTTTCCGTACCGGAGTAAAGACCCATACTAAGTCTCCGATATTGTAGCTAACAGGTCGATGCCTCTCGTCATATCGGCGTTTGTCTGCAGCTTGCGCTTCGCGGATATGGAGTTTTGCTAGCTGTCTAGCTTCCTCTGCCCAGGTAATAAGATGATGAACATAACTTTCGTCAAAAGTTTCGGTATTAGATGGAAAAATTACGTCAAGAGGAGTCTGGATATCTCTACCATGGACGAGAAAGAATGGGCTAAATCCCGTACTATCTTGTTTTGCTGAATTGTACGCAAAAGTCACGAACGGTAGTATGGTATCCCAATTCTTTTGCTCAACGTCTACGTACATAGATAGCATGTCAGCCAGTGTTTTGTTGAATCTTTCTGTCAATCCATTGGTCTGTGGATGGTAGGCGGTCGTCAGAAGGTGTGACGTCTGGCATAACTGGTTAACGTTTTTAACAATATTGGCTAAAAAGTTACGTCCTCTATCGCTTATCATTTCCTTAGGAGCTCCGTGCTTCAGTACAATTTCTTCAACCATAAATTTAGCGATTTCAGTAGCCTCAGCAGTTGGTATTGCCTTTGTAACTGTGAATCTAGTTAAGTAATCTGTGCAAACGATAATCCACCGGTTGCCATTTCGGGTAACTGGAAAACGCCCAAGTAAATCTACTCCAATTTTGGCAAAAGGTATGTCAGGGGGTTTTATTGACTGAAGCTGCCCCGGTGGGAGTTGTGGAGGGGATTTCCGTCTCTGGCATTCTCGGCAGTGTGAAACATATCGACGTATGCTCCCATATAGTCCTGGCCAAAAGTATTTTCTTCTTATTCTGTCGTAAGTTTTGGCAAAACCAAGATGACCGGCGGTTGGAGCATCATGGAGACTTCTTAAAACATCACTACGGAGTTTCTTTGGTACCACCAAGAGCCACTGTTGTCCCATCGGATCGAAGTTCCTTTTGTAAAGTACGCCATTTCTTATTTGATAATTTTGGTATGCCTCACCTCTGTTGAGGATTGTTATGATGGTTTTCAACTGTTTATCCTTTTGTTGTTCTTTTCCGTAATCTTCGATAGTTGCGAAGGACGGGATTTCGTCATTGCTTTCAGTTATTGGTTCAATGAGGGGCTTTCTTGACAGAGAATCCGCATCCAAATGTTTACGGCCACTCTTGTAGATAATGTTTATGTCGTATTCTTGCAACCTGAGAGCCCAACGCGCCAATCTTCCCGACGGATCCTTAACGTTCGCCAACCAACATAAAGAATGGTGATCAGTTACTACTGCAAAAGGTTTTCCATAGAGATACGGCCTGAATTTACCGATCGCCCAGATGACGGCAAGGCATTCTTTTTCTGTTGTGGAATAGTTTCTTTCAGCTGAAGTAAGGGACCTTGATGCGTAGGCTATTGGTCTTTCTTTATTATCCTGGATTTGTACCAGAACTGCTCCGAGGCCATGGCCGCTAGCATCTGAATGTATCCTTGTTTCCGAGTCTGGGAGAAAATGCCCTAGAACAGGGTTATTGGTCAATAACTTTTGGAGTGTTGAAAAAGATTCCATCTGAGGTGGGTTCCAAGAAAATTTTGTGTCTTTCTTCAATAAGTCATGCAGGGGTTTTGCGATCTCAGCAAAATTTTTGATGAATCGTCGATAGTATGAGCATAAACCCAGAAAACTTCGGACATCCGTGACATTTTCCGGGGTAGGGAACTTTGCCACAGCCGCTGTTTTCTGTGGATCGGGATATATTCCATGTTGATCAACTAGGTGTCCGAGTATAGTTAGCTTCTTTTTCCCAAATGAACATTTGGCAGAATTTAGTGTTAGTCCCGCTTCTTTAATGCACTTCAGGACTTTCCTCAAGCGTATTTGATGTTCTCCGAAGTTCGGTGCATACACAATGATATCGTCTAGATAACAAAGACAAGTATTCCACTTTAGACCTCTTAGCACAGTGTCCATCATTCGTTCGAAAGTTGCGGGGGCATTACACAGCCCGAACGGCATGACTTTGAATTCAAAAAGACCATCTGAAGTCACAAAGGCTGTCTTCTCCCTGTCTTTGTCGTCAACCTCTATTTGCCAGTAGCCTGACTTTAGGTCCATCATAGAGAAAATTTTCGAACCCGCCAGACAGTCCAGGGCATCATCGATGCGAGGTAATGGATATACATCCTTTCTGGTTATCTTGTTCAATCTCCTATAATCAACACAAAAACGCCATTCACCATTTTTCTTCTTCACAAGCACGACTGGAGAGGACCATGGGCTATCTGACGGCTGTATCACGTCTTCTCTTAGCATTCGCTGTACTTCTTCGGCAATCAAGCGTCTTTCGATGGCTGATACCCGGTAAGGTCGTTGCTTGATTGGGGCGCTGTCACCTGTATTGATTTTGTGCCTCACTGAATTACATCGAGTTTTCCTAGAATTTCTCTTAAAATCAAATATGTCACTAAATTCTTCTAATAGGTTCAATAGTTCGTCTTCTTCAGTGGTAGTTAGATCAGAATCGAGAATTTCTTTTAACTTTTCTCGAGTTACCCGTTTTCGGGACTTGTGCTCCTTGGGAGTTTCTTCAACTTTGTCACTCAGAGAGCAGATGTCGTTATTTTCGATTGTCGCAAAACAGCCTATATTCATCCCTTTCGGTATCAGTTGGGTTCGTCGGGAAAAGTTCGTTACCCACACTTTACAACAGCCATTCTCAATGTCGACAATTGAAGCTGGAACAGATAACTCTTTTTCGTACTTCAGAACTTCGCTACCAACAATCATAGCTCCATTTGCTTCTTGCACTGTTGAATTCAAAGCAGATATTTGTCTTGTAGAGTTAGCTTCAATTAAGTAATTCGATGCGGCGATTAGAGAGCAATTTGATTCAGTTGAGACTGTATTGTATGGAAGGATTTCGGCAAGTTGGAGCTCTTGATTTCCACAATCAATAACGGCATCGGTGGGACGGAAAAAGTCCCAGCCAAGTATCATTTGATGACTACACTGCGGAAAAACGAGAAATTCAAACGGCTTCACAGTCCCGTTCAAGCCTATTTTTAATACACAGCGTCCAGAGGCGGCTACAGTTTTACCACAAGCAGTTTTCAGTATAGGTCCATTCTCAATAAACATAGGAGTATTCAATTGTCGGCGTAATTCTTCGGATATGACAGAATAATCGGCACCAGAATCAACGAGAGCTTTTATACACTGTCCATTCGCGATGATACAAGTGGTGTTCGCTTTTAACTTGGCTGTGGTGTACGTCGGAGGATTTTCTTTCACTGCGGCCTTACCTCCTGCACAGGTCGCCCGAGTTAGTTTTCCTCACTCCTGCGACTCGGCGACAGACTGGGCCTTCGGTATGGTGATGGGGATCTAAAGCGGCGATTCGGCGAACGACCTCGATTTGGGCTTGGCGACTGGGATCTAGCGGCTAATCGGTTGCTTTCTGCGGCGGCGCGACTGCTAGTGTAATTTGAGAGGGTTTCACGTCCAAAGTTTCGACGGTAATCATCGAAAATAGCCTTTCGATCTTTGCAGTATCTTACAACATGTCCAGGTCGACCACAGTGAAAGCAGACGGGTCGATTATCTGTGGTA
>CM063497.1:212500-220000 GCA_032207245.1 Pardosa pseudoannulata
CGATGCTGGTGCCGTTTCTTAAATTTTTAAATTTTTTATTTATAATATGAAGCCTTTAAAATGAACCATTTCTTCTGCGAATTCGATATCCACAGAATAATGTTCTCTAAATCTTTGGGAATGAGATATTTTAAGTGTAATAATTTTGATATATTACATATATACATACCACACACACACACACACACACACACATATATATATATATATATATATATATATATATATATATATATATATATATATATATATATATATATATATATATATATATATATATATATATATATATATATATATATATATATATATAGATATAGATATCTATATATATATAAGATAGATAGATAGATAGATAGATAGATAGATAGATAGATAGATAGATATATATATAGATATATATATATAGATATAGATAGATAAAGATATAGATATCTATATATATATAGATAGATAGATAGATAGATAGATAGATATATAGATAGATTTAGATAGATATAGATATAGTTATAGATAGATAGATATAGTTATAGATATAGTTATAGATATATATACACACACAGAGAGGGAGAGAAAGTTTGCATTGGCTGAAGAGATTGTTTGAAATATCACTGATCAATTCATAACGATATTTTGAAATATCATATTAGTATTTAGCTTTAAACGAACAAAGGTTCTATCACTGCTCCATTTTTATGTTATATTGAAAATGTGATCTCAAATTTGAAATTTTTATTTCTGCAGAATGTCAATCTTTTTGTGAAATTATTTTTCTTTGGCAATGCCAGTAAATCTCTGATCGACAAGACAGTCCTCAAGACTGTTAGTGCCGAATAAAAAAGAAAAATCTGCACTAAAAAGAAATCTAATTGCAATATAGATAAGGGTGTGAAGGTAAAGCTATAAAAGGGAATAGAGTGATTCGAAAGGATTGATCGTTTAGTCTTTTATTCTCCCTAAATCGGAGAACATAAATATCAAAATACTTTTCGAATCTGTAAGTATGTGGCACACGATTTCCAACTTAACACTTCGTTTCAAGGAAACCGGGAATAAACGATACGATATGAATGAATCAGAGTTCGAGAATCTATCTCATTTAGACATAAGCCTTAAACGAAAAAAAAAAACAATTCAACAGATTTTACTTTTATAAGTGGGTCGGAGATTTTAATATAAAGAATATTTTCAGACAAGCAATATTACTAAAGGATTTCCGGGTATTCCGATTAAATATAAAAAACGACAGTAACGCTCCGCAAATTCGAGTATATATTATATATGGGGGTGGGGTGGAATGATCAAAAAGTTTCTTCCGATGTCATACAAAAATATAACCCATATGATATTTTGAAATATCACTTTAGTATTTAGCTTTATATGAACAAAAGTTCTATCACTGCTTCATTTTTTATGTTATATTCTAAATGTGATCTATAAAATTTGAAATTTTTTATTTCTGCAGAATGTCAATCTTTTTGTGAAATTATATTTCTTTGGCAATGCTAATAAATCTCTGATCGACAAAAATTCCTCGAGACTGTTAGTGCCGAATAAAAAAGAAAAATCTGCACTGAAAAGAAATCTAATTACAATATAGATAAGGGTGTGAAGATAAAGCCATAAAAGGGCATAGAGTGATTCAAAAGGATTGATCGTTTAGTCTTTTATTCTCCCTAAATCGGAGAGCATAAATAACTAAATACTTTTCGAATCTGTAAGTATGTGACACACGATTTTCAACTTAACACGTCGTTTCAAGGACACCTGGAATAAAGGATACGATATGAATGAATCAGAGTTCGAGAATGTATCTCATTTAGAGATAAGCCTTAAACGAAAAAAAAAAACAATTCAACAGATTTTACTTTTATAAGTGGGTAGCCGATTTTAATATACAGAATATTTTCAGACAAGCAATATTACTAAAGGATTTCCGGGTATTCCGATTAAATATAAAAAAACGACAGCAACTCTCCGCAAATTCATTCGAGTATATATTATATATGGGGGTGGGGTGGAATGATCAAAAAGTTTCTTGCAATGTCATACGAAAATATAACCCATATTTTTTTACTGCCAGGGCTTGCATGGCAATGTTTAAACTTTATGGAATATATATATATATATATATATATATATATATATATATATATATATATATATATATATATATATATCAGAATCTAAGCCCTAAAGTCTATCCAAAATTATTCCTTTTCCCCATTCATTATTTTAAATTTTAATTTCTTCTCTCATATTTCATCAGCCATGCAGTTTGAAAGAGGAAGTTTTCATTAATTCAGCCGAACCCCGACATTCTATCTTTGATTCTCAAAGCATAAAATGATATAGCTGGCATTTTAATTAGAAAGAAATAACTCGCCCACGAAAAATCTGTAACGATCAGCAATAATACTCTTCTGAAACGCCTTTGGCTAATAAGGAAACTTAACACTTTGGCAGATGTCTCTAATCAAAGGTTACTCTCTATAAGCAATTAAATGTTGCATCAGCATTTTCCCACGACACTAAAACCTCACACAGTATTTAGTAGTCTCTCTCTAAAGGTTGACATTAGAGAGAGCGTTCTGACACCGTCCGGTTCAGATGCCTCTGGATTTTGTGCGATTTTAGAAGATGAAATAAAAATTATTTTCGGCCAAAACGACTGGTGTGTTTCTCGAGAGAAGTTTAGTGGGACTCTTGTCAGCCCAGCACTCCCGGGCTGAGGAAAATAATAATGGTAATTTCAAAAGAAGTTTTCAGGTGTAACACTTTCGGGGACGGTTAGTCCCCCGTTGATTGCATCTCTCTCTCTCTCTCTCTCTCTCTCTATATATATATATATATATATATATATATATATATATATATATATGTGCATTATGCATTTCTTCCTTTCTTAAACAAATATTTTTCTCTGTCATGTATGGTAATTATTCCTTTTTCATACAATTCTTTTGGACTTTTACTTCCTCCTCTACCCATTGGCTTCTACAGAGTTTTAGCCATGTTTCGCTTCGAAAAAGGGAGGACCGAAAGAAAGAATTGGAGAACAGAGGGAAAAGGACGGACCGGACTTAATTGAATGCAAAAGTTTTGGAATCCGAAGGAGCAGCATATGATGCGGAGGGGGAAAGAGGGAGGAGAAATTGCATTTTACCTCAAGGGAAATCTTTTCTTTCCCTTCATCTGCTTTCAGCTTTCATTTAAGAGGGCTGAACAGATTTAAGATAAAAAAAAAAATAGGTTTAATTTTTGTCTGCGACATTTTTACAAATCCTCTATTGTGAGCAGACTAATCTTAGCAAAATTGTTCTGTATTTTACGGAATGCATTCAGGGTGAACACTAAAATACTTCTATATCTTCAACAATTTTGAGAATTTGCTTTTTCAAGAGATGATAATCACACACCATTACACCTAGGGGAAGAGAGTGTAAGTAAGATCAAACTTATAAGGTATTGGTTAAGCCTTTCGTTTTGCGAAGAAAAAATTGTATACCATATATATATATATATATATATATATATATATATATATATATATATATATATATATATATATATATATATAATGTGTGTCTGTGTATTATGAGTTCCCACACACAAAGAATTAGATTATATGAAAGTAGGGGGTGAAGACAAGTTGGTAAAAGTTCTGAAGCATTGACTTAAATTGAGTTGTACGCCGTTTAAATTCGCAGGGGATGTATTTAAGCCAAAGATTTTTTTTCTGGACATTCTCGCAACTGTACATAATGATCGATTTATGCCTTTCTCGATAGTTACCTGCACTTTACTTCCCAGATCATTTAGAAAGTTGCAAGGTAGTTAAAATTAAAATGGACAATTGAAGATAATTTAATATCTCAAAAAATGTTTACAGTAAAACTTAATTTTGACTTTTATTTATAGTAAAATCAGTCTTGATATATCTTTAGTGACATCAACTTCGATACTAAGTAATGACCAAATGAAACAGAAATTCTCATTTGATTGAATTTTATAGTAAAGCTAGAGAATATAAAATTTAAACGGATTTAAAATATATTAATTTTAATCTTTTTGTACAATACCTAGCATTTTTGCTGAACGATGGTCAATTGGTAAGGGTGCTAGCCCTCGGTACCAGAGTTCGAGGGTTCGAATCCCATTGAGGCATGGATGTTCGTAGCCGTTCGGATTCTGCTTTAAGCTGAAGGTCCTGGTTTCATTAGCCCTCGTTTTGCAAAAAGTAGACCGTAGCACTCGAAACCAAACCAAGCATTTTTTCTTAACCTTGTTTGCATCTCTAATTCTTAACCCATTTGCAGCATACCATAAAATATTTAATGTTTTAATTAAGCAAAAATTATTTTTATTGCTTCAAAATGAATATTTTAAAACTTAATCATAAAGTAATACTTTTTCTTGTTAGAAATGCTGAAAGCTGACTAAAAAAAATCCACTCCTATATGCGCTTCCGTAATAACAACCAGGTAAATTCAGTCCATATAAATGCTTATGATGAATATTGATTAACCGATTCTTCCTAACTTCTTACAAAGACGAAGGATTACTGAAAAATTAAGGAAATTAAAAGAAACCAAAATGATCAGCTGGAGATAGCTTGCCTTTGCAAAATAGTACAAAAAATTTAAATCTCAATTTGGATTATGTACTATTATCCAGCATTTTAGTGACACTATTATCGTCTGTGATAGCCACAAGTAAAAACAATAAAAAAGTAACGACCGAATAAAACAGAAAAATCAGAGATCAAGTGAATTCTATGCATAATCAAAAGATTTTTTAATCTGTTAGATTTCAGCTTTTTATTTTGAGCTTTCCTGTGTATCGTCATTTCAGAACATTTATAGAGTTGCATGCTAATTGAATCTAAATAAAATGAACAATTAAAGTTGGCTTTATCTCTTCAAATATGTCCACTGTTGTTAAAGTTTCGATGTTTTAATAAAATCAAACCCAAATGTAATTTCTGTGATAGAAACTAGAGTATACATTAAGACAGAAATCACAAAATATAATAGAACAGTCCGCACTTGAAGGAAATATATGGATAAACTAGAGAATGTAAAATTTTAAAGGACGTTTAACCTGTTAATTTTTAACTGGTTTTTCTATTATGTCAAAAATATCTTTCCCTATCAATCTCACCCCTGCAAATCATGATCGATTTGTGCCTTTATCATTATCTCCCTGCACCTTAATTTCACCAGCATACATTAAGCTGTAAGTTGATAAAAACTAATTAAAATGAACTATTTAAGATATTTTTATCTCGCAAAATATATCCACACTGGTTAAAGCCTAATTTCAAAGTTTTACCAAAACCAAACGTTTTTTCATGATTTTCATGTATCTCCTGTGACACTAACTAGTTAAGACATTAAGACAGTAACTACCGGATAGAACAAAAATAAACCGTGTTCGAATGTACTCTAATAAACTAGGTGTAAGAATTGCGTCCGTCTCTGTCAGTGGTCTAGATGAGCGTTTGTTAAAGCAAACTTTTGTTCATTGTAAGACGCCGAACAATTGGAAATTTGGAGGTGTCAAGCAAGTCGTCTATCAACTCACCGATAGAGAAAAGGAATTGTGCTTTAGATGACCGAGTCGGCCAGATACCATGGGCTCTTCGGCTACCCCAAGGTCAAGGGTCAAAAAGGGGGGAGGATCGATCTCCCCTAAAACCAAGGTTTCCTGTTTGGAAAAGAGCGGGGCGGGTATGGCTCCCGGCTGAACCCTCAAATAGAGAGAACATGTAGTTGGATCCTGTCTTTGGATGAAAATTTGCATCCGCCAATAGTTTAATTTTTCTTTAAATGTTTTCTTTTGTAAATAAGTCAACCTTTGTTAAGTTTTAAACATCTAGGGCTCTGATTATGTAGCATCAAGTCTGCTTCACTCCACGAAACACATGCGAAGTCATACCCAAAATGATTAGGGTACGACTAACGACAGGAGCTAGAAAGATCGCAACCGCTCGGAGATATAACACCAGGGTATCTGGACTTTAAAAGGATTTTTAATTTTTAGCGGTTTTCGGTTTTCCAAATATATCATCCTCAATCATTATCACTCCTGTAAATTATAATCGATTTGTGCTTTTCACTGTTCTGTCAACAGCACTAAGCTGCAAGTGGATCAAAACTGATTAAAATGAACAATTGGAGATATCTTTATCTCGCCAAATACCTCCACAGTAGTTAAAGCTTAATTTCGACGTTTTACTAAAGTGTAACGTTTTTGATTATCTTAATGTATCTTCTGTGACGGCAACTAGTGAAGACATTAAGACAGTAACGACCGAATAAAATAGAAAAATCTGCGCTCGAATGAAATCCAATTACAATATAGATGGGAAATAGGAAGAAAATATCTAGTCTAGAAAGAGAGAGGGAAGATTTATCGAAGTATTCCACTCTCCCTAAAACGAGGTACGATAATAACAAAATAATTTAAGGAGCGATAGATAGATGGCTAACGATTCCGAACTTAACACGTGGTTTTATTAGGGAGGATGAAATAGATGGAAGGAGTAAACTGTACTTATTGCTCGAATTAGAGTCCCACGAATCTGTCAATTTTAAAGGTCATCTTTCGAAAGATAAAATTAGTTTCTTTTAACGAACGATGAAATTTTCCTTCGATAAATGATTGCAAGTTTTAACAAATAGCGTAGTTTCGTGAAAGCAATTTTCCTCTTCGATTTCGTGACGCCCTAGCGTGATTAAATTCTAAACACACACACACACACACACACACATATATATATATATATATATATATATATATATATATATATATATATATATATATATATGTATGTATAATAAATTAAATTTAAATTAAAATATTCTAAATTAATAAAGCTTAGATTCGATTTGTTTCAGTATGTATATATGTATATGTATATATATATATATATATATATATATATATATATATATGTATGTATAATAAATTAAATTTAAATTAAAATATTCTAAATTAATAAAGCTTAGATTCGATTTGTTTCAGTATGTATATATGTATATATATATATATATATATATATAATATATATATATATATATATATATATATTATATATATATATATATATATATATATATATATATATATATATATATATATATATATATATATATATATATATATATATATATATATATATATATATATATATAAACATACGTACAGTATATATGCTACGTGCTTTGGAAAGGACCAAGCCGCCCTATATTTTTCAAACTTTTTTTTCTTATATCCTCTATGCCGAATGATGGCCGGATGGTAGAACTTTGCTTCTCGGTACAGCAGATCGCGGGTTCAAATCCCGCTGCTTATGCGGTTGTTTGTAGCCATTTGGAATTGATTTTCAGCTGTAGGTCCCGGTCTCATTAGCCCTCGGGATCAAAACGGTAGACTACGGCGCTCAAGATTAAACCAAACCCTATATCCTATATTGAAAAGGATTTAATCGACTAG
>CM063497.1:225000-250819 GCA_032207245.1 Pardosa pseudoannulata
TTTAATATCACCATTTATATTGTATTTTTACGTAATCTAAATACAATTTTTGAATAAGTTTTTCTCTTTTTTTTCTTTACACATGAGCCAAAATGTTCAAACCTTTTATAAAGTCCATTTAATTTTAATGACCTTCACTCGTAATATACGGTTTACATAATCGAAATATTAAATTCTGAACTAATTCTTTCTCTTGTGTGCCCATAATTGTAAGCCAATGTGCTGTAAAAACGCTTCATTATAATCCGTAAAATATCGCATTCGAGCTAACAGTCGATAATAAATTTGTGCTGTTTACATCAATCAGATTAATTAGACTTTTCATTTGAATAATGCAGGTTTACGTAGCAGTCAATAATCTTATATTTTTTTTTAATTCTCCAACCCTATCCCCTTTTAATGCCGTTTTTGTTAAGCGAATGGAAATAAGTCTTAACGTTTCGTCCGAGTTTAACGAACGGCAGCAAAGAATTGAGAACATCAATCTTTTGGCATAATTATCTCTCACGCGAAGTCATTAGGAGTTTTAAAGAACACTTTTCAACTCTTTTGTAAATATTGCATGGATATTATAATAAATGGACAAAAGGTGATGCAAAGTTTGTGTTTTCGCAAGTTAGGGTCATTAGGGCCGCTCGAAACTGGCGCGCATCCTAATTGACGTGATGGATAGAGAGTCATTTCCAAAGGTATGCTACTCTATACATTCATATATATGAGTGTATGCGTGTATATGTATTTATATATATTTATGTATGTATATATATATATATATATATATATATATATATACATACATACATACATACATATTATACAGACAGACAGAGAGAGTGAGAGAGAGAGAAAGAGAGAAAAAGAAGGAGAGAGAATGAGTGATCAATTACCTGTAATTATAGAATAGATCTTCTGTACAATATACACATAAATAGATATATATCTTTGCGTATTTACACACACACATACACACACTCACACACACACACACACACATATATATATATATATATATATATATATATATATATATATATATATATATATATATATATATATATATATATATATATATACATGCGTATCATTTTTTTAAGTGCTTTAAATAATATTTTTATTTAAGTTTTTTTTCCAGTATGTGGAGAAAGATGCCCGAATAGATAGGGTGGTAATATTCGGTACCGTAATTTGTAGTTTTGAATCCCACTTTCGCATGGACTTTCGTAGTCGTTTGAATCGGTTTTAAGCTGTAGGTCCCATTCTCAATAGCCCTCGTTTTGCAAAAAAGGAAACCATAGCGTTATAGTCACATAAAGGGCAAAGCAAGCTATTTGTAGTTAAAATTTGCTATTTAAATGAAAGTTATCATTAATTATATACACGCTACCTATGAATATTGGATTTCGCATGTTCGATTCCCACTTCTGGTGTGTATTAATGCAAGCCGTTAACCGAAGAACTTTAAACAGCGTGTTTCGGTCTAAATATCCATCCTGTAGCAAAAATAATATGTAGAGTCCTAAGGCAAAGCAAGATTTTTTTTATTGTAGCGTTGATATTGTAACATAGAAGCAGTAGGACGGAAATTAGGAACAAGTGAATTTCGAAAATTAACATTATACGTTTTTGTTATTTTTAGAATATTAAAAATATAGTTTTACTCTTTCTTCTTAAACAAACTTAATTTTATTAATTCAAAATTATTTTGATTATTTCCAAAACATGACACTAGGCTTCTACTTGTACGCTGGTAAATGCACATTTGTGCCGCTATAGCCATAGTGTCTAAAAACGACTATTTCGCTTTGAACGGCTATTACCGTCATGCCACAGAATGAACTTCGCTTTGAAGGCTATAGACACAAGTGTCCTTCAACGTGTTAAAAGCAGCAAACATAAAATCAATGTTCACAAAACGATAAAGTCTGGTGGGAACGTTTGTAGTTCGCACTACAAACGTTCGAAGACGTCTCCCTAGTCTTGAATATGTTTTATACAGAAAGTCAACTCTGCTGGAAAAATGTATACTTGTGTTTGGAGAAAGTATTAAAATTAAAAAGGTTTTTATATCCTACAGAAATCAACATAATTGTTCGTAGTCCTTGTTATAACAAGAGCTACGAACCATGATTTTTTTCGTTCCGGTTTTACTCTGGTTCCACTAAAAAAAAATCGGTTCAGTTCCGGTTTTCGTTCCACCAAAAATAGCTATGTTTGGTTCAATTCAGGTTTTTTTCCGACAAAAATAACTGTTTCTGTTCCGGTTTTCGTTCCACAAAAGATAACTTTTAGTTCCGGTTTTCGTTCCGCAAAAGATAACTTTCAGTTCCGGTTTTCGTTCCGTCAAAAATAACTATTTGTTTTAGTTCCAGTTTTCCTTCCGCCAAAAATAACTGTTTCGTTCATTTCCGGTTTTTGTTAAGCTAAAAGTAACTATGTTTGGTTTAGTTCCAGTTTTTTTTCTAACAAAAATAACTGTTTTATTCAGTTCCAGTTTTTGTTCTGCCAAAAATAACTGTGTTTGGTTTAGTTCCAGTTTTTTTTTTTTTACCAAAAATAACTGTTTGGTTCAGTTCCGGGTTTCGTTTGCCAAAAATAACTGTGGATGGTTCAGTCCCAGTTTTTGTTCCGCCAAAAAAAAACTGTTTTGGTTCAATTCCGGTTTTTGTTAATTATTCAGTTCCGAATAATTTCATTTTATGTATATTCTAAAAATATAAATAAAAACAATTATTCTATCAAGGTTTAGAAGACTTTATTCCTTTTTTAATTGGTGAGCTATGTGAATCGACGCAATTAACCAGCATATATCGATACTAGCGGCGAGCCTTGGCATAGTTATCCATTATGAAAATCGCATTTGACAACTGAACTTCCAAATAAAATAAATGTACCTTCTACATGTAGTTTCATGAGAAACTGAAACAGAAAAGTACTAGTGAACATCAAAACGAAAGGAAAATCGAGAAACGATGTACATGCAATGACGATAATTGTACCGTTGAAATTAAATTAGAAAATATCGGTAAGTTGGTTACAGTAACAAAATCACTGAAGATACGTCGAACCGAAATCCAGTGCACTCCGCTTAATGTGATCGCGGTTATTGTTATCAATCGCTTATTGTTAACGAAATGAGTTGGTCCCGATTTCTCCATTTATTTGTATGTTTAAGTCATCGCTTTATGTGATCGTTACATCGTTTAGTGTTATCAGTTTTTGTACCTCATTTTAACTGGCGAAGGAATATTCACAATGTGTTCAGAAAGAACCCATTCTTTTCTTTCCTTTCGATGTTGTTTTACTTTCCGAGAATTCACCCTCATACATCTAGGGAAATGGGGAATAACCAAAGGAGTGGGTATTACACGTTCCTGGAATTTTTCAGAATTACGCACACCCTGCTGGTGATCAGCGGTTGACAAATAAGCAGAAGGTAAAACATTCTTATAGGAACTGAGAAGGAGTGATTTCACAGTTTATGCCTTACTCGCTTACGTGCAGATTGTGGATATGGAAGCCAGAAAGCGAAATGATTTAACATTAAAACAATAGATCGAAATTTTAAATCGTTATGACAGGTTACCAAAGATGAGTCAGCACAATGCCGCAGCGCAGTTAAACATTTCTCAGCCTCTGTATTACATTGAAAGTTTTGAAACGTGGAGTACAACACCGCTCCGTTGACTTTAAAAAACATTATTATTACGAACTATTTATCAATGAGCTTCTTAAAAAAATTGTATGCAGTCAAAAGTTGATCGATTTTTTTTTTAAATTATGTACGTAATTTTTATGTTTTAAAGAATTATATACAGTACATAAATATAAGGTGAGTTTTTCATTTTAATTTGAAATTTAGTACTTGTAAATTAAAGAGGGAATAATTTATCTAATTTTGCATATCGTTTATTGTTATCAATCGTTATTGCGTTATTATTGCGTTATTCGTTATATCGTTATTCACGGTGTCTCAAATTGATTACATTAAGTGGAGTTTACTCTACACTGATATATATTTTTGGTTCAGTTCCGGTTTTCGTTCAGACCAATTTAATGGTTTTTTTCCTGGTTTTCGACTCAGTTCCGGTTCGAAGCCCTGGTTATAACACCTTTTAAAATTTTTAGAACGATTTCAGTAGTGAACTCCATCGTCAAAATACAGAAGTAAAGGTTTAGAAATCCTGTCCGTGAAATTAAGAGATTATCTTGGTACAGAAATCGATGCTCGGATTAAACCAGTATTATTTCTGATTCACTGATTTGAGTTCTGATTTACTGTCAGACCAAAATAACTGGGTACAGTTATGGATACAGATGGGTTCAGTTCAGAATCGAAGTCCTGGCTATAACAACTTTTAAAATTTCTCGAAGGATTTCAGTCGTGGACTTCATCTCCAAAATTAAGAAATAAAGGTTTAGAAATCTTGTCCGTGAAAATGCGCGATACATAAATCAATGCTTGGACTACAGTGCCAGCAATATTTGAGTATCGATGGATTTAGAGTGACATTTATCACACCTTAGAATGACGTTAAACTACGCTTCGAGAATACCGGTGTAAAGCAATTGACTCTCGCAGCAGGGAATAACATAAATGCCCCAATTGGGAAATTCAAGAAAATGGAGTTTCATGGAAGAAGGAAAAATCAGTGTGAAACGAGTTTATTGTAAGCTTTGAACTACTATTTTTCTTTAAATTGAGAAAAGATCTCTGTCAATATAAAGTAATTTCGTGAGATCAGTTAAATATTTTTTATACATTATCTGAAGGAACCAGACAACCATTTAACACATTGTATGCGGAACACTTACTAGTACGTTTTCTGACGACTGATACTTGAGCGCGGGTAGCGTACTAGTACGGGTTAGTGTAACAATATGGTTTGTTTGTGGGTACAAAAATAACGGTATATACAGGAACGCGAAGCCGGATGTTCTTGTCTACTAATTAGATTCTGGAAAAATTGAGACAAATGAAAGCTAGTTTTTACATTATTAGTTTTATAGTTCCTCTTTTCATTTTTTTATAATGTAAAAATGTTTATATATAACATAATTCCAAAACATTAAAACTATATACAACTATTTCTATTTGATTTTTATATTTAAGATACTATTATAAATTTATCCACTAAAAATATATTTTTTGTTTACAAAAATCTTATGGTTGTTATTTATGCATTTCTATTTATATATTTGTTTATATATTTCAATATAATGTACGCGAAGTTGGTTAAAAAATAAATAATTTTTGATCTACTGAGATTTTAATTGAATAACTAAATTTGTGTACAAAACGCCCATTTTCGGTACAATTTCGCTGTGAAATGTACCCGCACACAATGTGTTAAGATTCAATTGGTAGTTTTTACTATGTTCGTAAAGATTTTGTGTCATAATTAAATTAGCATAAAGAATAAATTGCTGTACTATAAGACAGTTTAAGCCGCTGTAGGTATTGGCAAAAGCATCGATAGCATAACTGGATGGTAGTAGACATGGTGTAACCCTGAAATACCTAACTAAAATACTTCTTTATCCCTTCCCATTTTCAATACCTATTTCTCCATGGATGGATGGATGAATGGATGGATGGATGGATATAGAGATGTAAATTGATATAGATAGATGGATACAAAGATGTAGATAGGTATAGGTAGATATAGGATATAAAGATGTAGATAGACATAGGTAGATATAGATAGAATTAGATATATGCATCTTTTTATCTAATTCTATCTATATGATAGAATTAAATAAAGAGATGCAGATAGATACAAATATAGATTCACATAGATATATAGATAGATATATATATATATATATATATATATATATATATAGAGAGAGAGAGAGAGAGAGAGATATAGATAGATATAGATTTAGATAGATATAGATAAATATAGATATAGATTTATATAGATATAGATAAATATAGATATAGATTTATATAGATATAGATAAATATAGATATAGATTTAGATAGATATAGATAAATATAGATATAGATTTGGATAGGTATAGATACAGGCATAGATTCACATAGATATATAGATAGATACATATATAGATTTAGATAGATATAGATATATAGATAGATGTATGATCCGTATATATATTTACACACACAAACATATATATATATATATATATATATATATAATGTGTGTGTCTCGATATGGTTGAATTTTGTATAAATTTTAACACAATACGAGAGAAAAATGACCCATATATTCTATTAAAAGTGTGTTTTATTATGCCTAAAACTATTTTTTAGTTTAAGAAATTTATCACCTCGTTTACAAATTAATTTAAACATTCGTGGCAAAAAAAAGGGAAAAAAAGCAAACTTCAAGATTAAGTTTCTGTTAAGCTAAATATATTACACTCTTCTATTTTTTTTCTTCTTGTTTTCACAATTTGAAGATTGTTCTCGTTTTCATTATTTTGAAATATTTCTTGAAAATTTCGACGCATAAAAACTTTTGGCAGTTAATTTAGGAAAACGATGGTCATACTTTCTTTTTTATTATATTTTTCATCTAAGATCGGATGTAGAACTTTTTTTTCTTTAAAAAAATGTAGACATAATTTTGTTTTACTTATTTTTTTTCCGATTTCCTTCTTAAGGGAGCATTAGGATAATCAATACTGCTTTACAACTTCTCCGCTTTAATTACTGTAATTTATCATCTATCGAATTATTATAAACTAGTTAATTTTAAAATCCTCATTATTTATCCCTTTTTTTAAGCTATAGTAAAAAACTGTTTTTATATTTTCTTTCTAAGTGTCTTAGTTTTCATATTTTTAGAAACACTCGCTTCTCAATTAATTCTCACGCTAAGCTGCACTTTGTAAATATTTTTTTACTTTTTACAAACCTCTATATGAAAATGTCTAATATTTAAATTCTCGTATATGGATTTCAATAAATATATACAATAGTAAAAATCTGTAACACAAAACTCAAGTGTAAAGAAACGTTCCAAACAACCTTATGTTATTATAAATAGTTCTGGTTTGGTTTGGTTTGTAGCAATAATTAAATTTGCTATAACTATAGTTCCATTTTAGTTATAACAAAAGGCAAGTATACTGAAGGGTTTGGAGCATAGGAAGGAAGCAGTACTTAGAATGTCAGGACCAGTAGTGAAATATTAAGTCAAGATGAGTGAAGGCAGACAAAAAGACTCTGACTTGAGTTCCAGGCATTTATTTTTTAATAATTCAAAATTGCAAATATCATTATTCTACTTCTGCCCTGATCCTATAGTGGTTATTGGAGGTTTATTTTGTTGCGTTGTTTTTAAAAAACATTACGGTGATTAATGTGCAAATGAAAAAAATAACTACAGGAACGTCGCAGTAAAACAAAACAAGGATAGAGTGCTTAGGCCGGCCAAAGATCGCGGTGGCTCCAACGGAAACATTTTTTCCGATCAAAAAACGCGTCGGCAAGGGAGTTAAAACTTCATCTCTGTGTCTCTCCGTCCCTCAAAAATTATCAGGACTTCTTGGCTGCGCTCAAGCCAAAAGCGCCGAAACACAGCTAGCAAGAGCGTTGCCAGACGTTAAGAAAGACCGAGCTCTTGGGGAGAGCGAAGGGTTAACGCGGCTCTGACCAATGAAACGTCGAGACAAGGCGCGCGGAGAACAAAAACCCAATCGCAGTGAGGCGCAACTCCGGTGGTGAACATTCGCCAAAAACGATGCGGAGCGGAGCTTGGCAACACACCACAACGCGGCACCTTTCAAAGGCGCGGCTGTTTATCTCAAACCGAAAGTGATGGCTGCAGAACTGTCAGAATATGAGCCGATGGGCGCAAATTATGGTCGAAAGGTTTAAGGGCTGCGGATGCAGATGGCCAGAATTGGACGCTCGGTTCGAAACTTAATCTCAGATCGGGGGCGGCTCTGTTTGAAATTACAGACTGCACTCGTGAGAAAAAAGCAAGAGCTTCACCTGCAAGGGGTCATATGCGAAAAAAATGGCGTAAAATGTAGGTTAAAATATATTTACCCCACAAGGGAAATATGTAATGAAGGGAAATGAAAAATCTTCTTTACAGCAAGGTAACCAGTTCTGCAGAAATTCCGAAAGATGGTCAAATATTTAAGGAGCTGATCTTTGGTGCCTTAGTTGTTGGGTTCGAATCCCACTGGGGCATGGATTTTTGCAGCCGTTTAGAATCAGCTTTAAGCAGTAAGTCTCTGTCTCATTAGACCTCGTGTTTACCAAAATATTATACCATAGAGCTCCAAATCAAACCAAATCTGGAGTCATAGTTCTTATACTTTTTAAAGAATTTAAATAGGTGAAGAATTATATGTAATATTTATTGTTTACAAACAAGCAAAAATTATGAATGAAACATAATACTGGACACAGTGTGTCAAAAAAAATTTTTTTAAACAATTATGAATAAAGGCCTGCAGTTAATAAATGAAATATTAACCAATGAAATTTTAAAACAAATCTTAGTTATTTGACTGATTAATGTTAAAAATTTTGTATTTTTGTCTCTAAAGCTGCTATCCCCATTTTTGTGTCTTTTAAAAAATGTATGCACAAGGAAAAGTTACGATTTCTTCTACTTAATTTTTGAACGTAGTCAGCAGTAGTTTATTTTATTTTGCCTAAAAATTTTGCATAAGTCAAGTACATATACGTGCTTTTTATCTTTTGTTTCTCGACGCATCTGTTAACGTGTTAAGGACAAATAAGCACTAAAACAAAATACAGGGCTACGTATTTACCCATTACATAAATGAACTCAGTCTCTAGTCTGGCATATCATCAAAAATGTTTAAAATATAAAAATCAAAACTTTCGAAAAAATACTAAAAATTGTAAAATAATTCTATCAATGTCTCTAGTGTTCCAAGACCAATTTTTCTCTTTTTTACCCTTTTTATGCCGGAGACATTTCTATGGAATATACATAGATGAAATAATAAATCAAAATAGTTACGGACTGCATGAAGTGAAACAAATAGGAAAAATAAAAACCTTTGAATATCTCACTCTTATGAATGGTCAACTGTTCTTCAAATATTGTAGGATGCCGTTCATACTAAAAGCAAACCATCGTGTAAGAGATTTATTTGGTATCGCTTGTAAACTCAGCTTGTAAAGGAAAACTTTGCAGTGATGCACGATTTCAAGCGATGTACCTGCTGTAAAATTAAACTAATTTGAGAGGCTTGATAAATCAAAAAAAATGTTCAAATTCACGGAATTATAAATTATAGCAAAGGGCTGGTGTGTTGGTTGAAAGTGATACAGTCTGCTGCTTTGTTACACGTAGACCAATGAGTTTGGGATTTACAGTGTACCAAAAATTGTATGAAATTATTGACTGAATTTGAAATCTCTAAGTTTAAATAAAATTAGAGTTTTTATAGAAAATTTCATTACTTAGTTTGTTGGTATCATTTTGAAAACGGATTTGAAATTTTATTATTAATTTTGTATGTTTAAATTCTAAATTTGATATGGGCTAAAATGAAGAACTTTATTGATTACATAAATTGAAGAACAAATAATTCACCCTAAATTTAAAAAAAATTATAGAAAAAACATTATTCAATCTAAAGAAAAAATATTCTATAAAAATTATTTTTCTCTCTAAATAAAAGAATGCATACTATAGAAAAAATCCTATTTACTCTAAAAAATTCTAAAGAAAAATGATATTCATTCTAACAAAAAAAAACGTAATTTAACCACTCTGATATGTAAATTTCCTATATAGGTAAATTTTATTAAAAAAAACATTTGATTTACTCTAAAGAAAATACATGTTATTCAAATGAAATATTATTTTAACTCTGGTTTTAAGATTCTAACATTTCTACTATTGTAGAAATTTTAGATTAATTATTTTATATAAGTTTTATATAAGTTCATATAAGTTATATAATATATTATATAACTTATATGAACTTATATTAAGTTTTATATGTCATTTTATATAAGTTTAATATAAAAATAATTATTTAGAGAACACCGTATTTTTATTTAAATTTGAAACCGAGATCTACTGCCTAAAGCCGATTACGAAGGGCTATTAACTTCCATGCCAGTAGTGGGATTCAAGTTCCTGGACTCCGGCACCTTTGACAACGTTCAACCCCCTTCAGCTAATAATAGCAGATACCGAAAATGTAGAAGCTTTTTTATAAAAATATTTCTCACATTGTGCAGCGAGACACTAGGGCTTGAGAGGTTTCAAGAGTACAGCGATGATTTTATTAAATACTTAGGTGCTTGGTATTATATCGTCAATATGAAATTTTCCATTTATCATGTCTCCTTTTTTTCTTACTTTATCTTAATTACCACTCAAAATTTGTTGCTATTTTTTTCTCGTAATTATAATTCAGGTTCTCTTTCACACTGTTGGTTTTGTTTTTCACTCTTTGAGCAGGCGTTCGCCTTAAAAATGATTCATTGGGATTTTTTCTTCTACGAGCAGATCATGTATACTTTCTACTCTAGAAAGGGTTGCATGTTGCTGATATAAGAAGGTGTGGAAGTAAGACTCTTGATTTTTTCTTTTTTGAAAAGGTAAAACTCGGAATATAACAATAAAGGGTTACAAAAATATTCTGCAATGAATGTTTTGAGTAGTAGAAAAAGAAAATTATCTTTTTTGTTTTAATCACATGAGATCAATCTCTCATTTTGTAAAGGGGATACAAGACAAAGGTTAATTATACATAAATATTGTTAAGAATGCTGTAAACACGTAATTTATGTGATGTCTCGCCAAATTGGAGAGATATTGGCTCCTTGGCGAAGGTTGAGGAGACTCTTTTTTCCGCCAAATTTGGTGATATATCGCCAAATTTAGTGACTTGGAGACATTTGTTACCGACCGCCCCCCCCTTCTCTTGATTTTACTAGAAGTTTGTAGAAATTTCCATAAACCTGAAAGCTATATAAAGGAGCCGTAAGTTCTCGTAAAAAGTCAATTCTCGATCAGGTCTGGTGAAAGTAGGACGTGTGTTAATGCTCTCCGTATTGCTCTAAAAATGTTCGCCAAAAGGCTGCCAAGTTTTATCGCCATCCATTATTACTGAGATTCCTTTGGCGTGTTAAGAAGTTGTTACTGTTTTTCTCTTAGTCAAAGTCTATTCAATCAACGAACTTTACACGAGAATTTCGCAACAATATTTTCCTTATTTTTCTGAAATGGTAAATTGTAACTCCTCAACAAGTTGCTAAAAATATTTTTTGAATTAGAGTTCCTAATTACATAATGAGCTTATAATCTGTTTTTCTGGATTACTAATTTGAGGTCCGTTACACATAAATATTATCTTTCTTACTTTGAGATTATATTTATAATTAGCTCAATGGTTAAAGATATATTCAAGATATATTCAAAATTACTTTTTTCTAATTACATAATGAGATCAATCTATATTATAAAACTTATTTTAAAACAAATTCCGTTATTCATAAATACTATCCTTCTTATTTTAAAATGGTATTTGTATTTACTTCAACGGTTTGTTAAACTTTTGAAAATTAACTTTTTTTCAATTTACATAAAGAGATCGATCTCTTTTTTTGTAAATTGGATAACTAAACTAAAGTTAGTCATACATAAATAATTCCCTTCTTAATTTGAAATGGTATTTGTAATTACCTCAACGGTTTCTTAAACTTTTGAAAATTAACTTTTTTTCTATTTACATAAAGAGATCGATCTCTTTTTTTGTAAATATGATTACTAAACTAAGGTTAGTCATAAATAAATAGTTTCCTTCGTAATTTGAAATGGTATTTGTAATTAGCTCAACGATTTCTTAAAAAAATTTTTGAAAATTAACTTTTCTATTTACATAAAGAGATCGACCTTTTTTTATGTAAATTGGATTACTAAACTAAAGTTAGTCATACATAAATAATTCCCTTCTTAATTTGAAATGGTATTTGTAATTACCTCAACAGTTTCTTAAAAAATCTTTTTCAAATTATTTTTCGTATTTGCATAAAGGGAACAATCTTTCTTTTTGTATAAAACAGATTACTAAACAAAGTCCACTCGTCACTCATAAAAGTTCCGTCCGCTATCCCCTTAATTATCCCCTTAATTTTAAAATAGTATATTTATCAACCGCAATGGATTCTTAAATCTTTTCAAAATTATTTTTCCTAATTACATAACGACATTAATCTCCCTTTTTCTGTAAAATGATTTATTAAACAAGGGTCTTTTATGCATAAGCATTATTATGTATAATGTTTCTGTGTTACTTCGAAATGGTATTTGTAATTAATCACTTCATCGATTTCTTTAAAAAATAATTTCAAAATTACTTTTCCTATTTACGTAATGAGATAAGTCTTTTTATGTAAAAGATAGAACTAAACAGAGGTCCTTTGTACATAAATATTACCATTCTTACTTTGAAATAGTTTTTATAATTACTTCATCAGTTTTTAAAAAAAACCTTACCAAAATTACTTTTTTAAATTCAAATAATGAGATCAATGTCTCTTTTTCTGTAAAAGATATTATCCTTTTTAAATTGAAATAATATTTGTAATTACTTCATCGGTTCCTTTAAACAATTCTTTTCAAAATTACTTTTTCTAATCACATAATGAGATCAATGTCTCTTTTTCTGTAAAAGATATTATCCTTTTTAAATTGAAATAATATTTGTAATTACTTCTTCGGTTCCTTTAAACAATCTTTTCAAAATTAATTTTCCTAATCACACAATAAGATCAATGTCTCTTTTTCTGTAAAAGATATTACAATAGAAAAATTCGTTTTACATAAATATTATCCTTCTTACATTAAAATAGTGTTTGTAATTATCTCGAAGATTTCTAAGAAAATCTTTTCAAAATTATTTTTCCTAATCAAATAATGGGATCAATATCTCTTTTTCTGTAAAGGATATTACTATAAAAAGGTCCGTTTTACTTAAATATTATCCTTCTTACATTAAAATAGTTATTGTAAATATCTCAATGATTTCTAAAAAAAATCTTTTTAAAATTACTTTTCCTAATCAAATAATGAGATCAATGCCTCTTTTTCTATGAAAGATATTACTTTAGAAAGGTCCGTTTTACATAAATATTATCCTTCTTACATTAAAATAGTGTTTGTAATTATCTCAATGTTTCTAAAAAAATCTTTTCAAAATTACTTTTCCTAATCACGTAATGGGATCAATATCTGTTTTTCTGTAAAAGATATTACTATAAAAAGATCCGTTTTACATAAATATTATCCTTCTTACATTAAAATAGTGTTTGTAATTATCTCAATGATTTCTAAAAAAAACTTTTCAAAATTACTTTTCCTAATTACATAATGAGACTAGGGACTATGTCTTTCCATGCAATAGATTATTAAACAAAGCCTCATTTTACATGAATATTTTACTTTTGTTAATTTTAAATAATTGCAATTACTTCAAAGGTTTCTTAAAAAATCTTTTAATATTTACACTCCTAATAATATTATAACATGTGTGCCTCAAAAAATTTCAGATTATTTTACTGTAAAAAAAAACTAAAAAGATTGACAAAGACTGAGTTTGTGGGTAGTCTTTTGCCTTTCACTGAAAAAGAAAGTTCTTTTCGAGAATACATATAAATTCTACAAATTATATTTTAGTTGTCACTAAATAAGAGTTCTAGGCATTAAGGGGGTCAGGAAAGATTTTGACTTCATAAACTTATATTGTCAATTTAGCCTTCAATTTTGCAATTTTTTTATTTGTGTCTCCCTTTATGAATCTTTAACGTGTAAAGCACGAATGCGCAATAAATTCGAACACTGGATGGGAGATTTACGCATCGCATTGATTCCACAAATGGATTTCACGCCCCCTTCTGCTGGATCATTTATTAAACTTGTATCACGTTCGGGTTCATCTGGCGAAAGCTGCAGAATATGTACTCTCAAAATCGATTTCTAATAGTTAGTCTTGCGCTGGGCATGAACGCTTTACATTACGTAAACAGCAGACACTGCGCCGCGATGCGTGAGAAATAGTATCGAGATATTTATTCTACCCCTCTCTATCTCCCTTTTTATTTCTTTACTCTGCAAGAAGATGATAGTCGATTTTTGCGGGATTAAACGTGCCAGGAAATCAAAACGAGATTAACACGATGAAACCGAAATTGAGTAAATATGTCATAAAAGAAAAATGCTAAACCTTCTAGAAAGAGAAATAAAAATGTCTAATTCCACCACAATTGGATTAAGCTGTTCGAATCGAATCGCATTTCTTTTTCGAAGATAGCTTCTTCTCTTTCATATGCCGAAAAAGAAGAATAGGGAAGCTGTTGAGTGATATATATATATTTGGGACAAATGAAATATTAAGGTACGTTTGTCCCACCCAGCAGTTTTAGGTGTACCTACATTTCCGAAGTTCTAGTGTTAAGCAGTAAATCCTTATTTCATCATCAATCGAAGAGCAAAAATGTAGACCGTAGTGCTCCCAAACCAAACCAAAGGATCAAATCCTGGCAAAGACAGTCGTGGACAATTTGAATGAGTTATAAAATGTTTACTCTCTAATTTGACCTAATGTTGCACAGAAGCGACTGTAACTTTCTAAATCCAACCAAAATCGTCCTGTATAAAATTTGAGGACTCAACGCAAACAGTCCGGATTTGTAAAGAAAAAACTTTAAAAAAAAAGTAAATGTAAGTTTATTTCATAACGTTTAGCACTGTATCCTTTTGTATGAAATACATACTGCTGTCATAAAAACTGATTGATAAAATATATATATAAAACGAAACTAAAAGCAGAATTAAGTTTTATACACTATGCTCATCCATTTATTATTACTTTTCTCTCAAATCGTGGACATAAAAAGAAAGATAATATTTACCGTGCCAGAGTGCAAACCTATTTGCTATTCCCCAATTTGCAATTCTAATGATCTCTTTTCATGCATTTTGTTTTCTGTCTCGTGTGTATATTTTTAAGAAAAATTTTAAATAAAAAAGTGTTTTTTTTCTTTGGTAAATTTGATAGCTTTCTTTTTTATCGCGTCCAGAAAGAGATACTGTAAATAGATGTTAGGTTTGTACGAGAAAAAAAAAACCATCAAAGAGTGCATTAATGGACAATGAAATATTTTGAGTGTGAAATCTTGAAGAAACAAGAGAAGTAGCAGGAATTTAAAACGTACAGCACATAGTTTTTTTTACTTTTATTGACACAATGAAATATTTACATTTTACTTTTGAGTAGAGTAAATATGAGTGTTGACAATAATTAGTAATAATTTTTCTTATAAAATTACGGCAAAAATTTGAATTGAATGAAGACAATTTTGAATATATTTAATTAATAAAGATTTTTAAAATATAAATACGATTTCGAATCCTAATGCTGGAAAGGTTGTTCATAGCCGTTTAGAATTTACTTTATTGTGTAGCTCCCTGTTTTAAAAGCCCTCATGATCGAAACAGTAGACCGTAGAGCTCCAAACCAAACTGAAGATACAATCCGAAAATTTCCGAATTGATACAATTTTGCACATTTCAAAATGCATATTTTCATAAATATAATATCCGCTTTAATAAATAATCATAATAAATATAACAATCATATTTTAATTATATAAATATATCACAATCAAAATCATAATCATAATAAATATCAAAATCATAATAAATATAATATAATCGTCTTACCAAACGTCAACTTTTGAGTGTTATTTTATAATTCCCTAACTGGTGAAAAATGTGCAGATATTTGTGTTGAAGCAAAAAAAATTCAACCGATGGAGTTGTTTATTTGAGTTCAAGGTATTTTAGTGTTTAATCGTTTAAAATGTTTTTTATCACACAAGAAATTCACGTATTTTTCGACAGGGAAAAGGAAACTCAAACTGAATTTTCTAAGTGTCATGTAGCAGTTCAATAAGGCTTTAAATTTTCAGTTAAATGTAAACTTGTACACATTGAAAAATTAACGGAATGACAATAATTCACGAACACATGCGACAATAAATAGTTATAATATTTCTTATGAAATTACGGCAAAAAATTGAAATGAATGAAGACAATTTTAAATATATTTAATGAATAAAGATTTTTAAAATATAAATACTAAAGTTTCGGGGCGTAACGATGGCTGAATGGTAAATCGCTGCTCTTCGGTACCGGAGTTCACGGGTTCGAATCAAAATGCTGACGTGATTGTTCATATCGTTTAGAATTAGCTTTGTTGTGTAGCTCCCGATCTCAAAAGAACTCTGATCAAACATAAAAGAAATATTTTTGGGTTTTTCCGAGATTCTCATCCATATTTTCATGGATTTTTTATTTGTTAAGAAAAGTGAAAAAATGGATAAATTCGTTAGTAATTTTTTGAGAAAATTGGACTGAAAATTATTTTGCGGTTAAAATAACCCATGCCGGTCATTCTGGTATTAAACGTTCCCATAATCGAACTCATTTCACAAAATCAGCACATTCTGATACGTTCTTCACCATCTTTTAGATCATTTATGACATTGTAGAAAACCACTTTTAGGTAGGTGTAGTTTTCTAGGGGCTAAAGAATTTGAAAGATTAACTCTTCCATTCCATTAATTCTTATTTAAAAATTGCATTATCGTGCCAAAACACCACAAAATTTTGAACTAAAAAATAAATATAATAATGAATTTTATTTTTGTGATCTTCCACCGTTTTTCACTAAAACAAATGTTTTCGAGCTGGGTAAAAGTTAAATAGTTATCTTCTTTAAACAACGAATTATTTTAGATGTTTCACCAAAAGTGATATTTGATATTATTCAAAGCAGTGTTTTTTTATTCGACAAATTTCTAAGGATTTTACCTTAGGTATTAGATAGAATAATGATTTACTTTTTTCTACATTTTAAATTATTTTGTAACATATCATCCAATGCGAAAGAACAAATGCTTACATATTTTATTTACTTCGTACCTAAAGAAATGTTTTATTTGGTACTACGCTCTAGTTATTTGTAACAAAATTTTTTTTCAAGCTTAATACAAGCATGAGGATTCAAATTACATTTCCCCTGTACAAAGTAAAAAATTGTACTAACGAAAGAAATTTTAAAATTTTCCTCTGAAAAAATGCTTTAACTAAAGTTTATCACATTTTATTATTTGCATAAAAACGAACTGCTCTAAAGACTTTTACTAAAAGTGATATTTGATATTTAAATATTTTTTCTTTCCTCATTTAGCTATGTCGAATGAATAAAAAGATGTGAGAATGAAAAATATTGTTTATTTTTCTGCTTCATGAGATTTATTGCATTTGCTACAATAGCATAAATACATAATGATTACAGTAACCAAAAAAAATAGTTTTAAACTGATACTATATCTTACTTATTTGCATAAAATCACCTTAAAATTTAGTGTAAACATGCAGTTTTAACTTATGTTTTCTTCATGTGAAATCGGATAGTCAACAAATAAAATTAACTTTAAAAATTTCTTTACGGAAAAATACATAACAAAAGTGTTTATCACATTTCATTTAACAGATAAAAGTTGACGGTTTTAAAGAAAAGAATAAAGTCTAAACATAGAATCAAGTTTTTTTATTATCACTGTGATTCAAAATAGTAATATTAGAAAGTCATAAATAATAAAGCAGTAAAAATAATAAAGTAATAGTAAAATTATTTATACAATGTGGTTCACACTCTGTTCTTCGATATTTGTGATTATTCACTATTAGATAATACATATGTTACTCGATAATGTCTCAAAAGTAATTAAAAATTTACATAAGTTAAATAATCTTACTTGGAAAAAAAGACAATCTTAACCCCTCTTGTTAGGCGTTCCATGCCATACCTTTGATATATTGATGTCCGTGCGTTCACCACATGCTGTAAGGGTATTCATAGCGTATATGTAACCCTTGTTGTAGAATACAATTTAGTCATTGAGGAATTTACATTGTATATATACTTGAATTTATTAAAATATAATATTTTAGCTCATTGTGTAACTGTGAACAATTACCTCTCGTCACTGGATGATAGTAATTGAGTTTAATTCGTTGTTCAATTAATATGTACCACACGTTCTTGAAAATCATTTTACTCATTGTGAAGTTAGCATTGTATACATACTTCATGTTATTAAAATGTAATAATTTAGCCATTGTATACCTTTAAACAATAACATGTTGTAACTAGACGACATTTATTGAGCTCAACTCATTATTGAATCAATGATTTTCATCTGTTGGATAGCATTAAAAATATTTTGAGGATGTTAAAATGTAATAGTTTACCCATTGCGTAACTGTAAAAATTATCAATTGTCACTAAATGACAGTACTTGAGCTTTAGTTTTTGTGGAATTAATATATACGAGGAGCATCCAGAAAGTAAATTACCCGATGTTTTTCTCTTTAAAGTAAACTTAATTAGCCGTGTCAATTGCGCATGCTTAACAGATGTATGACGTATCATTCATATGCCAGCTGGACAGGTCCCAACTCCTGCCAGAAGCGTGGTAACAGTGGTCCGAAATGGAAACTATAATTCCTTCTGCCGCGACAAGCCGAACGATGGCTGATTGGTTAGGGTGCTGGCCTTCGGTACCGGAGTTCATGGGTTCGAATCCCACTATGGCATGGATGTTCGTAGCCGTTCGGAATCGGTTTTAAGCAGTAGGTCCCGGTCTCATTAGCCCTCGTGTTGCAAAAAGTAGACCGTAGCACTCCAAACCAAACCAAACCTCCCGCGCCAGCAAGGTTCGGTCGATGATCTTGAATGCTCAAAGCATTGCACCAATTGAAATTCATCGTCAGCTCTGCCAGGTCTATAAGCCGAAACTGACACCCGAACACAAAATTCAACGCTTTGGAGCAGCACTGACATTTCTGCTACGGTGTCACAATGACGGCGACGAGTTCGTCGACAGGACGTCACGGGCAATGAAACTTAGATTTCGCACTTTACCCCAGAAACTAAACAACCTTTCACTGCATTAGCTTCATAATGGATCTTCGGTCAGCATAAAATTCAAACAGACGCTGTCGGTACATAAAGGGATGTGCATGGTGTTCTGGGACAGGAATGCTGGTTCCATTCACAGGCGGCAGAGTTCTACGACAGAGGGATACCAAAGTTGATCCCACAATACGACAAGTGTCTCAATTCTGCTGATGGCTATGTTGAAAAATAGCTGAAACATTGCTGTCCATGTTGGAAATAAATATGTCCGTGAAAGTGTGAGTTATTTTTTTAAGTAGGGAAACTTACTTTCTGTATGCTCCTCCTAGAACTCGTTGTATAATACAATTCTACTCTTTGTTGATATAATATTATATAAAAGTTTTGGTGTTATTATAAAGTAATATTTAAGCAACTGGGAAAAATTCCACCTTGCTAAAGAATCAGGGGACGAAATGGAAAGCATGCTGCCCTTCTTTGCCGGGGTTTATGGGTTTGAATTCCACTACTGGGGTGGATATCTGTAGATGTTCAGAATTGGCTATAAGCAGTATGTCTTGGGGCTATTAGCCCTTGTGCAAAAAAAATAGGAGACTATTGCGTTCTAAACTTAAAAATTCGAAAATCGAATATCATGTATACATAATTTTTTTATTTGAGAGTAATAAAATATATAATTTAATAGACATAGAAGATAGTTACGTAGTCTCACAAGTTTTTACATAATATTTAAAAAATTGTGGTATAAAAATTTATGTCTAGATGAACAAAATCACTTTTTCAATTAGAAAGAATGTTCCTTTTCGAACTAATATAATATAATTCTGTAAAATAAAGTATCGGGCGTCCTTCTTTAATGTTCTTTGCTATCGTTGTTGCAAGTATATTATAAGCAAAAACTAAAAAAATTCTCTTAACTGCAAATTTAATTGGTTTTAAAAATTTGAGTGTTCTATTCGTCATATTTATTTTTAGTCTAATTGTTCTTATATTTTCCATTTAAAGAAATCTGCAAAAAAAAAAAAAAAAAAAGATAAACTGCAAAGAAAAAAATTAAAATCAAAAGCAGAAATTAAAGCTTATGTGTATTATATTCATCCATATATTAGAGATTTTTTTAAATTGGGGGTGTAGAAAGAATAAATATTTACCATACCAGCGGCGAAAAGATCTTTGCTATTCCCTCGTTTGCAATTCTAATGATCCTGTTTCAAGCTTTTGTTTTCTGTCTGAGCTATACGTGTGTGTTACTCGAATAACTTTTAAATATAAATGTTTTTATGGTATACGTTTGAGAGATTTTTTTCTTTATTCTATCTTATTTAGAAAGAGTTACTAAGATAAAGCATGTCTGCCTTAAAACTTAAAAATCAACAAGTGGTGTATAAACGTATGCTGGTAAAATTACTACCAGAAAAATTTCTGGAAGTGGATAAGGGAGCTTAATTTCATATATATATATATATGTATATATATATATATATATATATATATATATATATATATATATATATATATATATATATATATATATATATAAGCCCCTAAAATCTATCTAAAATCATCCCTGTTCCTCATTCATTATTCTAAATCTATATATATTAATATAAATCCTATATTCTGAGCCATCCAATTAGAACGAGTAAATTTTTCATTCCTTCAGCCGAACCCTGAAATTCTTTCTCGGATTCTCAAAGTTAAGACTGATAATGCTGTCTTAATAAGAAAGTAATAACTTTCCCAGGAAATATCTGTAATGAACAGCATTAATAGTCATCCTGAACCCCCTCTCCCTCGCTGTGGGGTGTATCCCTGAACCAGCACGAGTTTCAGTGGTCATTCCCTTGTATTTCTTTGACTGTTAAGCATGTCTTTTTAGCAGATCTTAAATAAAATTTACGTTCGAATGGGAATTGTCGTTCTCTTCAATGTGGCCTGCATATCACTTCAATAGTTTAGATGTCTGGGCACCTGCTTGCCCAGCAAGTTCGGGTACGTGAATACAATAGATTCTTAATTCGATGTGACAGGTGGATTAATTTTCGCTGTGATACATACATACACATACATACATATACATATATATATATATGTGTGGGGGGGGGTGAGTGAGTGTATATGTGTGTATATATGTGTATGTGTGTATATGTATGTGTATATATATATGTATATATATGTGTGTATGTATGTGTGTATATGTATATATATATATGTATATATATATATGTATATATATATATATATATGTATATATATATATATATGTATATATGTATATATATATATATAAATATATATATATATATATATATATATATATATATATATATATATATATATATATATATATATATATATATATATATGTGTGTGTGTGTATATATATATATGTGTATATATATATATATGTATATATATATATATATATATATATATATATATATATATATATATATATATATATATATATATATATATATATATATATGTGTGTGTGTGTGTGTGTGTAATAACGACGAAATTAAATCCTCTGTACAACAAAGCCCTTATTATTTTAATTGCCCGAGCTTACTAGGCAGTGAGAAAACCTAAGTAATGAGCCTAATTGCGTGGTAATAGTGTCTATATGAAAAGAAGCAGCGAGTCTAACGAGGAATTTAACTTTTATTGGAGATCTAAGAAAAATACATGTTTCTCTGGCGAGATCAGAGTAATGAAATGATACATGATAACATTACAAGGAGACAGCAGCTTAATTAGCATATTTAATATTCAAAAAGAGAATTAGATCATTGAAAAACAATGAGTCATTCCACAGGGACATCTAGAAAATGTGGCGAGTGGATAGAAAATTAGCATTTATTTCAGAGTTATCTTTGGCGATTGCTAAAAGCAGGTTAGGTTATCGAACACTCCTTTAAATAAGATATTTCATGGCTGGGTAAGTATATATCAAAGAATGAGAAGTGGGAAATAATAAAATTAGAGAGATATTCTAAGTGTAATAATTTTAATGTATTACATATATATATATATATATATATATATATATATATATATATATATTATATATAGTTTTTGTTAAAGCTTTTTCTCAAATCTTGCATGTAAGAAAGGGATAACTAATATTTATGAGACCAATGAAGAAAAGCTATTTGATATTCCCTCATTTGTAATTTTAATGATATCATCTCAATCTCGTTTTTTTTTTGTCTGATAGGGTTGTTTGCACGAAAAGTTTTTAAATAGAAATGATTTCTTAGGTCATATATTTAGTGGCTTTATTTTCTCTATTCTGTCGTATTGAGAAAGGTTTATTAAGATAAAGCATGGTTGCATTAAAATTTAAATTATCAAGTAGTGCATTAAAGTAAGCTGATAACATTGCAAACACAAATATTTTGAGGGACAAATAAGGTCGTGAATAAAACAAGCATTAATTATTGTTTTTGTAATAGTTTCTTATCAAATCGTGTGTGAAAGAAAGAACAAATTATTGACCAGACCAGAAACAAAAAACTGTTTGTGTTATTCCCTCATTTGCAATTCTAATGATTTCATTCCATGGTTTAGTTTTCTAGATAATGTGTCCTTTTTCACGAAAAACTCTTACATAAAATGCTTTAACAGTGTACATATAACTTTTGTAACTTTTATTCTTACATTTTAAGTGTATTTGTCTCTAACCCTCCAAAATATATTTTATAACAGAATTTCCAACATTTAAGTAAATAATTTGTCTAAAGATTTCTTTTTAATTCAACTTTGAATTGTATTTAACACTGACAAGCCGAACGATGACCGAATGATAGGGTGCTGCCTTTTGGAACCGGAGTTCTTGGGCTCGAATCCCGCTACTGGCATGGATGTTCGTAGCCTTTCGAAATAGGCTTTAAGAAGTAGGCCCCGGTCTCATTAGCCGTCATGTGTAAAACAGTAGACCGTAGTACTACAAGGCAAAACCAAATTAACACTGACATATCTGTCCAACTTGGACAAATATACAAAAATTGGCTAATAATGAAAGTGTGCCCTACAATCAAGCTTTAGGTTTCTTCTATCGTCTTCAAGTCCAAAGAAGTTAAAAATCTCTAATCAAAATTATTCAGTTTTTGATACAGTGGACTCCATTTAATGTGATCGCGGTTATTGTTATCAATAGCTTATTGTTATCGAAATCACTGGGTCCCGATTTTCTCTATTCATTTGTATGCTAAAATTATCCCTTTATGTAATGGTTACATCGGTTAATGTTATCAGTTTTTGAACCTCATTTCAACTGTCAAAAGAATATTCCCAATGTATTCAGAAGGAACCCAATCTTTATTTTCCTTTCGCTGCTGTTTAAATTTAACTAGAATTCTCCCTCTTCCACCTAGGGAAATGGGGAGTGATCAAAGGAGTGTGTAAAGCACGTTCCTGGAATTTTTGAGAAATACGCACACCCTGCTGCTGGTCAATGGTCGTCAGATAAGCAGAAGGTAAAACATTCTTATAGGAACTGAGAAGGAGTGTCTTTACAGTTTATGCCCTGTTAGCTTACATGCAGCTTGTCGATATGGAAGCCAGAAAGTGAAATGATTTAACGTTGAAACAAAAGATAAATTTTAAATCGTTATATCAGGTTACCAAAAATGAGTCAGCGCAATGATTCAGCGCATTTAAACATTTCTCAGCCTCGGAATTGCATTGAAAGTGTGGAAACGTGAAGTACGTCACCGCTCCGATGATTTTAAAAATTATGATTACAGACAATTTATCAATGAATTTCTTAGAAAAAATTATAGACAGTCTACAAATGATCAATTTTTTTAATTGTGTATATAATTATGTTTTAAAGTACATAAATATAAGGTGAGTTCTTTCATTTTATTTTGAAATTTAGTACGTGTGTATTAAAGGGGGGGGAGTAAATATATGTAATTTTGCATATCGTTAACTGTTATCAATCGGTTATTGTTATTAAAATCACGGAGTTTCAAACTGATCGCATTAAGCGGAACCCACTGTATATCAATTTTTCACTCATAGACAAAGAGACTTATTAAGCAAACACACATAAAAGATTTTTATCAATAATAAATTTTTCACAGATTAAAAGGTCTAAAACCCTTATTTTAATCAAAATATTGAGTAAATATTTCTTGATTACATTTCTCTTTCAACGTATGATTCACGAATAACCCAAATAAAGGGAAGGTACATAAATAAAATTGAAATTTCCCATGGGATTCGAAAGAAGATATTTTGCACTTATTTTCCACTTTTTGGTATCTTTTTCAATATCTTTTATACCTTCAATACTTTTTCTTCTTTTACATTTACAAAGGTTTTTATAAAAATAAACCAATCAAATCATTCATTGTTTGTATTTTCTATGTTTTATTCTCGTTAATATTTATTCCCGCTTAATTTTTCAATTATTTACAAATTTACTCTATTTTAAACAAAATGAACTCATTCTCTTTTTTTTCCATTATCATCCATTCGATCTTTTTAATCAAGCTTAGAACGTTGCTGTTAGGTGCTGTAAAGATCTCCTGGGAGTATATTTAAAAAAATTCCCGTTTCATTAATTTTTGTTCAAAAATTACATTTTCTCTTCGAAATCTTTAAAAAGTTAAGAAAGTAAAAATAAACATAAACAGTAAATTTATTTTTTTTATTAGTTTCCGCCATTTTCTACTGAAATGATTCGTGTCGACTCCGTGAAAAGATAAATTATAAATTTTTAAGAAAAGATTAGATGTTTTGCTAGTCAATATATTTAATGAATTTCAAGTTAATTTTTTCTTGTTTCATTAAAATTATAATGCACAATTAATAATCTCCGGGGAAAATTATATTTTATTCTATTTTTATTTTTCAAATTATTTGTAGCTGTTTTACAGATATTGTAATTCCAATCTACAAAAGCTTTAATCTGAGAATAAATATATTTTAATTGATAAAATGCATTTCTTATCAATATACAAAGCAAAGGCTTCTTACTTTAAAACAAAAAGCTTGAAGTTTAATTAAAAATAGGATATTTAACAAACAAAATATTTTTTAAAAGAAATATTCTTGTATAAATTGAGTACTTTTTAAGTTTCATAGGAGAGTGTTTATGTGACATTTTTAAAGGAGAAAACTGTCATCTAAATATGCATTTCAATATTTATTAGCATTCGAACACGGCGAGTATTTCACAATTTCACAGGTTGCTATTACTACAGTCATACTGTAATGCTTTATTCTGAACATTTCGATGTAGACCAAGTGATGGCAGAATGAAAAGGTGCTAATCTTTCAACCAAAGTTAGTAGGTTCAAATCGAATTATGGAATGGATATTCGCCGTTCGGAATTGGGTTTAAACAGTAGGTCCTAGTCTCATTAGTCCTAGTGTTGCAAAAAAGGAAACTTTAGTTCGCCATTGTATTTCAATAAAAATTGCTATATAAGGTGTTTGCTTACATAAAAAGCCCCTTTTATAATTATTTAATTTCTTTTGAGAAAATACGTAAATGCCACACGAAGCCATGAAGTATATATTCTTCTATATAAAATACAGTACTTAAAGACGTATCTAGAGATAACTTGCACTCCTTAAAAAAAAGAGATTCAGTACACAATTCCTTTTTTCGAAAAAAATTAAGTGAATTTCTTTCATGATAGAGAAAAATGTTTTAAAGACTAATGGGTCTCTAAAACTAACTAAACTCCTCGATGCAGTAGACCCTAGTGGGGCAAAGCCAAACTCCGTTTTCGAGACAAAGGGCTCTGGGGTTGGAAGCATATGTTCAGGTTAGGTTGTGAACCTTACGCGGAATCCCCAGTGTTTAGTTCCCAAGTATGATTGGTCCTCAGTTTGT
>CM063497.1:250919-270919 GCA_032207245.1 Pardosa pseudoannulata
AACAGTATATTCTTGTTTAAATTGAGTACTTTTTAATTTCTTTAGATGAGTGTTTATGTGACATTTTTAAAAAAAAATTTTAAATTATTTAATATTTATTAGCAGTTTGAAAAGGAAGTATTTCATTTATTTCAATAAAAATGCTATATAAGTTCTATGTTAATGCTTTATTTAAATTTCGATGTTGACCAAGTGATTGCAGTGAAATTCTAATCTTTCGAAAATTAGTAGTTCAAATGAATTATGAAATGGAATTTCTTTCGAGATGTTTAAAAGTAGGTCACTCATTAACTCCTCGATGCAGTAAGAGGAAAAGCCCAAGTTTTCTGAAAAAGCTTTGGAAGGTGTTTGTTCACAAATCCCTGTTTTAATTATTTTCAGTTTGTTCTGAAGCGATGAAATAACCTTGTATCTGTTAATCGAACATCGGACCCGTGTTGTGCGAGCGCGAAGCCACACTCCTAAGAGGTCTAAGGACTGTTCAATATAAGAATTCCACGATTTTGTTACCTCTTTTTGACTTTCCAAAACTTTTATTTCATACTAAATTTTCTGAAATTTATTTTAGAAATATGTTATGTATTTCTTTAATAAACTAACCTTACTTATAAAATTATAAAAAAAGATTTTAAACATATATATTCTTATGACTTGATTTTTCTTGTTCGGTAAAACTGTTCTCATTGGTGCGCATGTTAAATTTTAAATTTGTACTGAAAAACATACATGTAAAATTGAATGTAACTAAAAAAAACCCCATAATTTTAAGCACATTTTATATTTGAAGCACATGTTTATAATTTTACTCCTTTTTTGGGGTCATTTTGACATTACTTACCTCTCTAAAACATAGCAATAAATTTAGTTCAATTACAAAAAAGCATGATTTTTCTTGTAATGCTGAAAGTTTTGGGCAAAAATATTCAATGAGTTTTGATAAAACTTGAACGCTACATTAAAAAGTTGCATTCAATTTTAAATATGCATTTGCAAAAAACCAACTTAAATTAATAAATAAGCAACTGTCAAGCAGTAAAGTGTATTTATATTTCGTAACTTTTAAATGAAGCGGAATTTTTTAGGCCATTTTTTTAATGCTTAGAAGTACTCAATCTATAACATAACGTTTTGAAAAATGGGAAATTTCGAAGTTTTAAGGGTACTGCAACCCCTTAAAAACTTTATTGCGAGTCAACCTGAATGGAAATAAAATAATTGAAACTTTTTTGCTAGTACACGTGACATACACACATGTTTATTATGAAATGCAATCGTAAAATTAGTCCTTTATTTTTTGTAGCATATAGGTTGACGTAAGATGAGCACTATAAAGGATCATCAAACGTTTATCTGTACGTGTTGAAAAATCAAAGAATACAGTTACCGATTACTTTTCCAGAGAAAGAATTCTTCGATTTCTCGTCTAATAAAGAAATTGATTTCAACCCCTTAAATGACTTGTCAAACAAAACCAAAAGAAATCGATTGAAATTGTTTGCTATCACAGAATAAATTAGAGCATTCTTCATCTTAAAAAGAATCCCTAAACAGATTTCGTTGCATGTTGCATTTATGTTGACATGTGACGAGGTTTAAAATTTTAATACAAGTTGAAAAATTAATTATTCCGTTTGATTTGTTTTTCTAATGAAAAATTTCCGCGCTGTAGCCGGATGGTTACGGCTCTGATTTTATGTACCGGAATTCGTGGGTTCGAATCCCACTGAGGCATGGATATTCGTAGACATTGAGAGTTGGTTCTACGCAGTAGCTATTGGTCTTATAACCCCCCTCGTCTTGCAAAAAGTTGACAGTAGCACTCCAAACCAAACCCGAACGATGGCGAATGTAGAGCGCTGCTCTTCGGTACCGGAGTTCTCTGGTTCTAGTCCTGAGGCTGTCATGGATGTTCGTAGCCTTTCGGAATCGGCTTTAAGCAGAAATTCCTGGTCTGATTAGCCCTCGTGTAGCAGAAAGATACACCGTATCACTCCAAACTAAACAGAAACCAATGCCAATAAGGAATACGTGGATATCTCATGTATAGCTAAAGTATTTCAACTAATGAAAGTTATGCTGAACCAAACTATATCTGCTGAAAACTTTTCAATATTACGCTAGAAAATAACGCATTCTTCAACTGGTAAAAGAAAGGTACCTGAATCCATTATTTTTTTAACATATACAGTGGGACGAGATTTTAAAAACATTAACACACTTTGAAAAAGTAACGGATTCAAAAACCGACTCGTTTTCACGATGTAGAATCTGTGGGCTTCACGAATTTTTTTAACCGGTTAAACAGTTACAGTTTCTGTTGCACATCAACCGGAAACAAAATAAATCAGTTGAAAATTTTTATAAATCACACAAAAATTTTAATTTTTATTCATCAGGGAAACTTAATCTATTAAGTTGACAGGTTAACAAAAACATTACTATAAACAGTTTCTTTCTTGTTACATGAATCATTTTAATCAAGTTATTTGAAAACATCTCAAATTTGATATCTATTCTGCAGCCAAAATTAATTCTACATCGATATGTGAAACTTATGTCACGATCATTAGCATTTTCATTTTCTGTAAAAATCAAACTTTTCTTTGAAAAAAGAAAAATAGTGAAGAAGAGAACTTAAATTTTAGAAAAAAGCAGAATTAAAGCTTTTGTAGGATTTTCATCCTTTAATTAGTGTTTTTCACTCAAATCATGAGCGAAAGATGAAAGATAATATTTACCGTATCAACGACTAAAAGTAATTTCCTATTCCCGAATTAGCAATTCTAACGACCTCTTTTCACGCTTTTGTTTCGTGTGTGTGTTTTAAGAAAAACTTTTAGATAAAAAAATCCTTTTTTTTAAGGATTGATAATTTTCACAGTTTATTTTCTAATTTTACTGCGTTAATGAAAGGTTTCTAATATTTAAAAAGGAGAGGAAAATGTAGTATCAGGCAGCGAATCAACAGAAAATGGAAAGTTTAGAGTTGGAAAATTTGAGAGAAGAAAAGAAAGAGCAGAATTAAAAATGTCGTTTTATAGTTTATTTAATAGTTTTATAGACATTATGAAATATGTTTATTTTAAGGATTCATAATGCAAGATAATTCAGTGAGAATTTATTTCTTGAATTGCGAACAATTGCATAAAGTAATGCTATTTATAAAGTGCAGATTTTTACAGTGGTTGTTCTATGCTCATGTCTATTGTAAACTCAAAACCTAGCCTGTTTTGTTACGCTTTTCAAACGATCTCACAAAGTTATTAGTTCCGCAGCAGGAATCCAATACACGAAACGTATAAAAGTTTTATTTACCCAATGAAATATACTTTTTTAATAATGATTAGTGTATAATGATACAGTGAAAATTTCAACTTTTTATCTTATCACATATTCCAATGTCACCTTAAAAGTGAAAGTATTTTTATAGATGTTTTATGAAAGTAAACTGACCAGCTAGCACTAAAACGTTCGGTATTATTTGGTTACAAGTCGGTAGTTGGTATTTGGTTCAGTGTACATTAAAACATGTAAAATGAAATAACTGCATTTAATTAGAAAAAGGTCTTACATGCTAACTAAAATTTGCTATCTAAAATATTCAAGTGTTGGCCTTCCATTCATTCAACGTAGAAATATTTCTACTTACAACTTTTGAATAAATATAGGTATACACTGGCTAGGGAACATAAGTGATCTTCCTTACAATTAAGAGCATGTATAGAGTCAGCGGCAAGCGAGAAAGAGTTGGCAATAATTTTTACTTCAAACATTGTTTAACACGAGATTGCTACAGTATTTCACGATTAATGTTCGTGTTAAAATGCCAGGGAGTAAATTATTTTTTTCTCAGTAAACTGTTCAACTGCATCCCATTTTTTCTCAGTTCGGAGAAAAAAATGCAGTTTATTTCTACCATAATTTTAAATACAGCTCTTGTGTACACTTGGAGCTGACTGTAGAGCTACATCACATCTTGTTGATTGAGTGATAGACTGCATTTTTTACTCGAAATTCCGAGAAACATGTGATACAGTTTCACAATTTACTGGGGATGAGAATCTATAATAATTACCGGCTTTAAGATGTCTCGTGAAAAAATGTGGCATTCAGTTGGCATATATTGATATACCGTTGGCTCAACTTACTATTAAGTTGACATTCAGTTGGCTATTGTTAGTTCCTCCTAACATCATGCTGGCAATCTGACAGAAACAGCCTATAGCTAGCTGTTGGTCTTTGTTTAGTAAGCATACCATAAAGGGGTTTACCCATAGACTGCAGTACTACTTAAGCCCATCAAAGTTCTTATCTGGATAAAAGACTCATGAAAATAAGCTACTACAAATTATTAAACATTGTTTTCACTCTTAAATGGTTACGTGAAATCTGCAGTTTATCGAGAGAAAAATAATTATGTAGTATTCAACTCTATTGGCATAGCCACTTCTCCAAACTGGATTTATTCTACATTTCATACAAATATTTTACCATCTTTAAAACATGCCAAACATTTGTCTATTTTACAGAATTAAGTTTAAATTTTCTTTAGTTATAGTACAAATATACTCAACTTTAATGTAATTTTCTTTAATTTAAAACAGATAATATATATTTTCATCTTAATTAGGTTACTGTAATTAAGATAACTATTGACAAAAACCAAGAATAGTTTCTTACATTCCTCCATTTATTACTGTTTTTTTTATTAAAACATGGGACTAAAAGGTAAGATAATATTTACCATAGAAGCGACAAATATCTATTTGATATTCCAACATTTGCAATGCAAATTATCTCGGTATTCTTTTTTCTTTTCCGCGTGCATTTTTGTTTTAAGAAAAAGGTTTGTAAAAGGCTTTTATAAGACCACAAAATTAGAAAACTTTTCTATTTTTACTATAATTGGTTAAAAAGATAGAAAAAATATCTATTTCAAGAAAAAGCTGTATTAGATTCATAAATAACGGAATATTTTCAGACCAAAACTTGTAAATGCAGGAGAAGTAGAGAGTTTATTAAAAAATACAGGGTATACCAAAACGATCACATAAACTCTGTACAACTAGATTCCTCGTTGGGAGTTCATACAAACTGCTCAAAAAAGCGTTGCTTTACGATCCATAGTTTACGAGAAACATACGAAAAGCAAAGTATGATGTCACTACCGGAGCGAGAAATGATATTATATTTATGTATATTTATATATTATATATATTTGCATTTATGTATATATTTGTTTATTTGTCTATTTATATATTTGTTTATATATTTCAATATAAAATACGAAAATTGATTAAAAATTAAATAATTTTCGATCTATTGAGATTAAACTGAATAACTAAATTGACTCGCAAAATGCATGCTCCCGTTACAATTCCAGCCGAACGATGGCCGAATGGTTAGGGTGCTGGCCTTTGGAACCAGAGTTCGTGGGTTCGAATCCCACTATGGCATGGATGTTAGTAGCCGTTCGGAATCGGCTTTAAGCAGTAGGTCCCTGTCTCATTAGCCCTCGTGTTGCAAAAAGTAGACCGTAGCACTCCAAAACCAAACCAAATCAAACCCATTACATTTCCGCTGCGAAATATACCCTCACACAATGTGTTAGAAGTATAAACTATAAGTATCAAAATACTTAAAACAGTACACAAAACTTTTTTGCACAATTTGCTGTCGGAATAATCCTAAATTTGCCATATATGACAACTTTGCCATATGTTACTTGGCGATGATAAATATAGATAAAGAGCTAAATTGTGCTGGCACCCTAAATTGCACTCAAGCCTGAAATTTGTTATTTTCTTTTTTGAAAAAAATTAAATATTTATTTTACATATCATTATAAATAATTTGATATTACGTGGTTTTTTTACTTAGTTAAGAGACTATTCCATGTTTATGAATAATCTGTACATAATATCAAATAAAAATACATTTTTACTTGCATTAAAATCTCCTAATTTAACATTATCATTTCTTTCAAACGGGTGCAAATATTTATAATCTAATTAAGCATATATATGAACGAAAAACGTATTTTGCACACAAACATTATTATTTACCTTTTGCACAATTAAGAAGACAAAATAACATGCATGAAATACGTTATCTATATCTTTCATTAAAACATCTCTTCTTTTTTTATTTAAATGAACTACGTAATTTTCTGCGTTTTCGAAACGATTTGTTTTAAAGCAAAATAGAGAAAAGCAAAAAAAAAATAATAATTGCTGTTTACGTTTATATTTTCTTACAAAATTTCACCGTGTTTCAGCGAGAAAATCAGCTTTTGAATAAGAATTAATGAAACGGAAGAGTAATCTTTTTAAAAAAAAGAGAGTTAAAAAAATTTCAGTCCCTGGAGAAACTAAACGCAATATTCTGCGAAGAAAATTATGGAAAAGATGAAGGGAGAATCAGGATCCTATTTTGCAAAATGAGTTCATTTAAAGCAAAGTTTTAAAGACAAGTGCAACGAAATTGTGAATAATTGAAATGTTAAGCGAGGAGGAAAATTAGCGAGTTTAAAACTCATAGACTCGGCTATGAGATAATGAATGTTAATTTATTTTCCCTACGAGAATCTCTGGGAATATTTTTAAAAGAAAGAGTAAAGCTAATTTCTATAATAGGTAATTACACGTGTACGATACAAAATACGTATGATATGCAAAGCAAGTCGGATGTATTTATTTTTCTACGACTCACCAAATTATTTATTTATTTATTTATTTATTTATTTTTTGCAAAGTAAAGTAGGCATTATAATCACTAAAATTATTGCTCGGTTTCAATTGAAATATTCCTTTCGACCATATCTGAATCCAATTTAACTACTTTAAATGACTAATATTCTATTTGCCTGTGAAGCCCGAACTCAGTCCGGGCAACGCAAATGCAATAATTTTGGAATTCCCGACCAGGCTTCGGGCAAGAGAAAAATTCCAATAGCCCAAATTTACTTCATAATATGTATTTTGCCATTTTTTCAATAAGCGACGATACTTTCCTGATTCAAGACGGATTCAAGAAATTTTTCGCCGTTTCTCGGATATTGTAAAGGATTTGTGAAATTCAATTAAAATAATGAGACATAGGATTCATGATATTTGATATACATAATAATATTGTTGTATGAGTACCGAGGTACTTTCCCACGATGATCTGCACGCGCATGCACAGCTGTGGGGGAAATTTCCTAGAGAAATTTAGGATTTCGATTGTTCACGTCGAGTTTAGGGACCCCCGCAGAGAAGGTATAGATTACGGAATGGCAGAATAACGGTTAAGCTCGCACAGAGATGTAACCGTGAGTTAAGGGGGCAGGGGTTAAAAATAATGTCAGCTTGCACAAAAAGGCTATTTTAATGAGCCCACCTGCACTCCCGAAGGGGGAGCAGATGTGGGAAAATTTTACGAAACAAGCGATTGGCAAAGAAGAAAAAGGGGCGTTAAAACCGAGGTGAGGAGTTGGGAAAGAGAGTCAAGAAAGGAGTTGAAGTCGGAATTGAAGAGAAGTGGGACATCAAAAATCCCAAGCCCCGCTCACCAGCACCGACTCGTCCCGTGCGCCCGAACACCCGGACCGACACACCTCATGAGAAAAGCCTCTGCCTTATCCTCTGTACTGTGGCAGCTGGTCACAAGAGAACCAGAGAGGGTCGGTCATTCTCAGGACCCGTGGTAATTTATTCCCCTGAAAAAAGCAGGAGTTCAAATCCCAGAGGGGTTTCGGATTTTTATGTCCCTATATACATCTGTGTGGAATGACGGCTATCATTGATTAGTCCGGTCCACTGACCACTCCCTTGCTCTCAGCCCTTTTTATCCCCCATCTTTTTGCGAGGGGTCCTTCAAGAAGAAGGCAGTTGGTGGTTGGGGGCTTGAGGGTGCAGAATATTGTTTCTCTCTCCCAAACGGTGCTGTTTTATATCATGTATATATTGTACATAGTCGAGATAATAAAGTCTAGGACTTTAAGCGATTGTTTTTACTAAGCCCCCACAAATACAGATGTATGTATGTTGCAACGCTACAGTACCAACTGAAGGACTGATGAAACGCGTGAGGAAAGCTCCTGCCTGCTCCCCTGTGAATTTAATGGAAGCAAAAATAAAATATTTACAACTGTCATTTAGGCCTCTGTTAGTAATTTAACCTTGTGATTAAGTAATAACGCATTATAAAGAGAATTGTAATAATTATGGTGTAAATATAAGACATAAATAATTGATGATTATGATATATGATAACCAAGGATAAATTTGTAAATGAATGTACAGAATAAATGTCTGAATCTCAATATAAAGTATTATACTCTTACTGCCATTTTCCTTTGTAAACGAACACTGGTGTTAAGGTTGTAAGTACATTACAACAGGTCTATTATATTTATTTCGAAAATTATGCCATTGGATTTATTTTGCTATAATTTGAGCAAAAAATACTGCATTCCATTAATATTTCTCATATATGTGAAAATATTAAATATAGTCGTTTCTAGGCATTTTTGAATAAGTTGAAACAAACCGAATTGAAATAATCGAAATAAAACTTGTAAATCTAGACAAACTTTGCTTTTAGTATCATAGCATTTTTAAAAAAACCAAAAAAGGTTAAATGCATTTTACTGAAAATACTGTTTTGTAAACTTGAACGCACTGCAAAACACTTTTGAAAAATTTTTTTGAACAGCTTTTCACAGTCAATACAATACCGACCTACGGTGGAACTCTACCTGCTTTTTCATTATTTTATTATTTCATTCGGTATTTATCACATGAGAATGAAAACTTAAACATTACTTTTAGTTTTTTTTATTCAATTTCCTAGTGTCATAGTGTACGATGGTCAAATGATTTAGGCGGTGATGTTCGATACCGGAGTTTTCGGGTTCATATAACACTGTGACATGGATGCTCGTAGCCATTCGAAATCGCCTTTAAGCAGTAGGTCCTGGTCTCATTATCTCTCGTGTCTCAAAAAAGGAGACAGTAGCGCTCTAAACTAAACTAGTTGTCATAGTTCTTATACTTTTTTAAAAATTTAAAGAGATGAAGAATTACACGTAATATTTATTGTTTGCAAACAAGCAGAAGTTTTTAATGAAACTTCTTTTTATAATACTGGGCACAGTGTGTCAAAGAAAAAGTTTAATTTTTTAAACAATTTTTCACTTTTTAATTTATAAAAAAAACTTTTATTTTGAAACAAAGTAAATTCAACAAAACAAATTAACACTTGACATGCTTGTATACTTCAACGCCAACTTAATTGTGCATCGGCGTTTTTTTGTAAATCGCGCTAAAGTTTAGTTATTCAGAAAAATCGCAGTGAATCGAAAACTACTTTGTTTTTATGAACGAATTTTTTTATTTTACACTTTAATATATACTGTATGATTATTTAACAAAAAAATAATATTTATACGAAATCACAAAAATAAACGATTTTTTAAATTTTACAATGTATTCAAAAATATATTTTGGTGACAACTAGAACTATTTAATACCAATTCTGTATTCAACAATAAAAAACCAAGCTTCAAATTGACAACACACGACTTGTAGGTTCTGGAGCTAGGAATTCGATTAAAGACAAAATAACGCAACAAAAGTCCGATTCACACGACAATCATAACTTGTGAAAAGAAAAAATGTAAAGCGTTGCATAGCAACGCAATCAACACGCATGTAATGTCACACATAAACATAATTATACGTATTTAGTAGATTTGTGGTGGTTAGCTGGTATCCACCACAAATCTACTAAATACGTATTTTTACGTGACCCACGCTCCAGTCACAGACTGCAAAAAATGTAAAAATACGCTGCCTGCATGCAAAGAGTTAATAAAAAATAAAGAACAAACAGTAATAATAAAATAACATAAGGATTTTAAAGAATGGTAATAATACAAAAATATGATAACGTAAAAAATAAGAAAAAATCTTACATTTAAATTCGTTTAAAGTTTGTCTTTATTTCAAAATGAATGCTACTTGATTTCTTAACATTTATATTGTATCACAAACGTTTGTACTTTCCTTCTCAGTGGAAAACAAACTGCAGTTTCAAACAAATGACAAATTGTAAAGAAAAGAGAACTACATTAAAAATAAAGAGTCAAGGCTTGTGTGTCATATTAATCCAATTAAAATTTCTTTTCATTAAAAGCATGGGCATTAAAAAAGAAAGATAATATTTACTGTATCGGAGTCTAAAAGCTATTTACCATTTCCGTATTTGCAATTCTAATGACTTCTTTTCAAGCTTTTGTTTTAGGAATCTGTTTTAAGAAAAACTTTCAAATAAAAACGTGTTTTAAGCCTCGGCAAATTTTATAGCTTTTTCACTTTTTTTTAATATTTTGAGAAAAGATTCGCACTAAAACCGTAGCGTCAGTCAGGGAACCAACACGAGAAGAAAAATAGAAAAAAAAAGAAATGTAAAGAATAAAAAATGCATTCTAAAGATACTTTTATAATTTTGTTGACATTCCGGAATATGTTTATTTTACTGATTAATAAGGTAAGAGAATGCAATGAGAGTTTAATTTGTTCTCGCGGGGAGCAAGCTTCCGTGCACTCCTCTACACTTTTTTATTTACTCTTTATAAAATAAGGTTTTAATGGACTTTAGCGTTTTAATAAAAAGAACCCATAAAAAGGTAATCAGACATCCGTTTGCAAACATGTTTTTCTATTCATTTTATTATACATTATATATCTGTCGTTTATAGAAAATAATATGTAATGACTAAATATTGTCTCCATCTTTAGCGATTTAGCGACAATATTTATCCCATATATATATATATATATATATATATATATATATATATATATATATATATATATATATATATATATATATATATATGGATGGATAGATAGAGATAGAGATAGATATAGAGATAGAGATAGATAGATGCATAGATAGATACATATAAATAGAGATAGATAGATATAGATATAGATAGATATAGAAATATATATATATATATATATATATATATATATATATATGAGGATCATCCAGAAAGTATGTTTCCCTATTTAAAAAAAATGGAACTCACACTTTCAAGGAAATATTTATTGTCAACAAGTACAGCAATGTTTCAGCTATTTTTCAGCATAACCAATACCAGAATTGAGACACTTGTCGTATTTTGCGATCAACTTTTGTATACCTCTGTCATAGAACTCTACCGCCTGTTAATTAAACCATCCTTCCTGTCACAGAACACCCTGCACATCTCTTTCCGTACCGACAGCGTCTGTTTGAATTTGGTCCTGACCGAAGATCTACTATGATGTCAATGCATTGACTGCTGCTTGGTTTCCGGGGTAAAGTACGAAATCCAAGTCTCATTGTCCGTGACGACCCTGTCGAGGAACTCGTTGCCGTCGTCGTAATATCCTAGCAGAAATGTCAGTGTTGTTCCTAAGCGTTCAGTTTTGTGTTCGGGTGTCAGTTTCGACTCATAGACCTGACAGAGCTCACGATGAATATAAATTGGTGTAATGCTTTGTACATTCAAGATCACCGACCGAAAATTGCAGACGGCATTAGAAGGAATTAGAGTTTCCATTTCGGACCACTGCTACCAAGCTAGTGGCACGAATCGGACTTGTCCAGCTGGCATATGATTAATTCGTCGTAGATCTGTTACGCAAGCGCAATTGACACGGCTAATTACGTTTACTTTAAAGGGGAAATCATCGAGAAACTTATTTATATATAGTACGTTTTCTACATGTTGGTTTTTTACATTTATAACAAATATTTACAGTTTTGTTTCCACACTTTTAAGCTTAGTTATTATTTGCGTAGACACAGATTCTTCAATATTAATGTTTCATTGATTTTTATTAATATTAAATTAGGAAATTCAGTTTTTGTTAGTAGCGTTTTGAGAAAATAGGACACAAAATGGCCTTTGGGTCAAAATAACTCATTCCGATGCCCTAGTGTTACAATATAAGTATTTCTAAAAATAATAATAATTCTATTTATAAAGTTTAATTGCTAAAACATTGGTGTAGTTGATTAAATGCTCAAAAAATAAGCAAATTGTGAAAAATGAATGTTAGGAAATAATACAAATTCCCTCGGCATTTCTTCCGCACATCATAGGCGTTTAACTGCAAAGATAATGCGGTAGATTTTTCAACAAAACCGATAATTCTTTACATTTAATTTAAAGAGTAGCAGAAACCTCAGAGGGCTTAAAACTCTAATTCAAAGATTTCCTCGAGTCAGTCGAATATAAAAAGAAACCAAAATAATTTCCCTTGCCCCTTGATCCGCCAATCGGATCTCAGTGTCTCGGGGGTTCTATCAAAAGCTTGAAAGACGATTTTGCTTCCTCTCAACTCGAATGATTTTTCTAAACCAATGCGGTTTATTGTTATAACGTTCGGAGAAGAACGACAGGATGGATCTCGGGCTTTAGTGTTGAGCTTGTGTAAAAGAGAAAACTATATGTGAAATTACTAATAAATAAATGGTGTTTCTATCACCTTATGTAGCATTCTTTGTAACCAATAAACCTATAAATTTAAACACATAAATCAAGTGTATAAAATTACCTGAATTGCCCAATTTATTGTAAAGAAATTTAAAACTGTATAAATATTTCAAAAACATTTGCACATAGAAATATTGATAAAGATTATTTATTATATATGTTTTTGTGTGTATTTGTGTGTATATATATATATATAGATAGGTAGATGTGTGTATATATATATATATATATATATATGTACATAAACAGATGTGTATGTATATATATATATATATATATATATATATATATATATATATATATATGGGTCCTGGACGGATTGATCAATAAACCACTTAGATTTGCAAATACAGACCATTAACCCTCTAAGCAGATCGCACGTACAATTCCTCCAAACCGATGACGTCTTCAAAACGTACAATTTTCGACCTCCAAAAACACTCTGAAAATGGTTGTAATGTACATTTTTGCTAGTACTTTCCCCCATGGAGTTTTCCGGTAGGAGGATCAGGTCGATTGTTTAGAAACTGAACCCCTCTTTGACTGATATTTATTGAGAGATGCACCCCTACCCTCTGAAACACAAAGACGCCGATAGCTTTTCATGGCTTTGTAAATCTCTATTTCGAAGTATTTCGTTTTCGGTAAGAGATGTATCTCTAATTGCACCATTTAAATATCTTCGATGACTTCCGTAACAAAATATAAATAAGTATTTCAAAGAATATTTTATTTGTACTTTTAGAATCAAGTATTTCTTATGCGATGATCTTCGAGACTTGAAGAGCTTTATGTGTATCAAAAATTAATTATCTATAACATCTATTTATATATCTATTTATAACCTTAAGTAAAGGTACAATAACGAGGGTGGGTTTCCTCTATTCCATTCTAGTCGATAAAGGGTGAAGGAAAAAATCATAGAGCGTTTTGGCCACTGACACCGTAAACCTTTAGCGTATTTTTGGAGACTTTTTTTCCACGATGTGTTCCGCTTGGAGGGTTAATTGAAATATAAGTAAATGATTAACGTAAAAGAAGCTTAGATGAGCTTTGCACTTAAGGACCATGCTCGTCTACGTTCGACTTCCGTCTATATCTGCTTCCTACTGTAGAGATTTCTTGTTGCCAAACTGAAAAAGAAAAACTTTGAAGAAATTTCGCTTCGCTGAGCAGGACCAATTGTATCCCGCCTACATATACACACACACACACACACACACACACATATATATATATATATATATATATATATATATATATATATATATATATATATATATATATATATATATATATATATATATATATATATATATATATATATGTATAGAAATAGATACATGTGTATATATGTATAGATATAGATAGATGTCTATACATATATATACATACACATACATATATAGACATACATATATATAGACAGATGTGTGTAGGTGTATATATATATATATGCACAATGTATGTATAACGTGGAAAATGTATATTCTCCAGTTACAATTAAATTTTAGCAACTCTTAAATTTTAAATGCCCAGTCTTGCTGGGTACGCATTTATATATTTTGAAGTCGTGCCATTGAAATGCAGCAGAAATAATCTTATATAAATCGTGGTTGAACTACATATAAGATTATATAAGATATACATTGTTCCAAAGCGAGATATCAGAATTATAGGATACATGGAAGCACATTTATATTATAAAGTTCACCCGACAAGGAGAGATGAAACGAAAAATTTCCCATGAGAGTGTAGCTTAATCAGTGTTACAGCCAGCCAGGCAGGAATTTAGATTTTTATAAAATTGAACCGGTTTTGTTGGGGCAGGTTAAAAATGTGGCAAGTGGACAAAAAATTGGCATTTATTTCAGAGGTAAATCTCCGGGACCGGTAAAAAGAATTTTAAGTCATCGAACACTCGTTTAAATAAAATATTATACGGCAGGGAAAAAGATATGAAAGACAGAAAATTGGAAAAAGGAGAATCATACACATATATTTAAAATGTAATAATTTTGATATTTTACACACATATGTATAATTATGTACTATATCAAAATTATTACACCTAATGTATCTGTATCAAATTCTTTTTTGCCCCTTCTTATTCTTTCATACCTAATTTCCATGCCTCAAAACTCATATTTAAAGATACTTAAAGAATTGTTTGCTTACTAAAAATTAATTGTATCTGTTTTTCTAAACGAATGCTAGAATAATCGCCACAATTTCCAGCTGTCCCAGGATACACTGGACATTGGTTCACTCTTCCAAATTCTAAATTCCTGCATAACGCTGACTGAGTTGTCGGTATCATGGGAAAAAATCAACATTATATTGATTATCAACATTATGTTGAACATTATTATACTCACTGTATGGCGAAATATGTAATAGAAGTGTGTTATCGTGATCATCCGATATGGTCTTGTCTTGCAAAGACATTCATTTTTAGTATTACTAAACTTCAGTCTTCGTTAGACTTCGCAATTTCTTTTCAATAGGGTCACGACCGTAGTGTATATATTTATTAATTAAAAGTTCTATTCCCTGTATTAGACACTTCACAAATGATACTTATTCCTAAAAAGAACGATATCCTTTAAATATATTTTGGCGAAATATTTCCCACGCATCCCTCAGCGAACTCGCCAATTCCCCAGTTAAAGAACCGTTACGATAATTTCAGTTTGACTTCAGTTCATTTATGCCTACGTCATACGGGATTTAATATTTAGTGTTCACGAAAACATTTTATTCCCTGTCATACCCTACTTGAGAAAAAGATTTGAGTCATTTCCAGTTTTAAATCGGAGAGGAATAAAAAAAAGAACTCAAATTCATAAATATAAATTGCGGTCAACTTTTTGAAGCCGAAAGTATGTTCTGCCGAAAGAGCAACTGACATGGACTTTGAATCGAACTGACGAGAAAGGATTTTATTGGTCAGTCCATATAGTCAAGGTTTTTACAGGATGGATGCAATATGAAATTCCAGCTCCTTTTGCTTTTTGTCAATAGAATATACATATATATTACTTTTTGAAATATTAGAGACGGAATATTATTTCAAAAAATATGGTTTGTATTTTGTAAATCCAAAAATAAATAACCCTGTCCCGAAGATGAATTCAAATGATAAAAAAGTAGGAAAGTTATTGGTAGTTTAAGAAATGATTTATGGGAACGTATTTTTATGGAAGTTATTTGTTCTGGGTGCTTTAAGTGCTAGTGTACTCTAAATGGCATTGCGTCCTGTTTTGAGAAAATAAAAAGTTTTTTTTATCATGTAATCCCTATAAACTAGTTCCAATTTTAATATGAGATATATATATATATATATATATATATATATATATATATATAAAATATAGAGAGAGAGAGAGAGAGATATCGACAGTATATTATATATAATATGTATGCATATATAATGTGTGTATATATATATATATATATACATATATATAAATATATATATATATATATATGTATATATATATACACACATGTATATATATATATATATATATATATATATATATATATATATATATAAGCATACATGCATGCATGCATGTACATATACATATAAACACATGCATACACAAACACACACACACATACATGCATGCATGCATGTACATATACATATAAACACATGCATACACAAACACACACACACACACATATATATATATATATATATATATATATATATATATATATATATATATATATATATATATATATATATATATATATATATATATATATATATATATTTATATACATACACACATACATATATATATATATATATATATGTGTGTGTGTGTGTGTGTGTGTATGTGTAAAGGAATAGACAGGTGTTGAGAATGAAACGATTTTTCAAGTGATGAAATGAAGTGATCAACGGAATGAAGTGATGCTGTCCAGATGTGAAATAAAAACGACGCTGTTAGTCACAGGAGGGCAGGAGTTACACATACTATAACCGTTTGTGTCGGAATAAAGAATTTTGTTACTTGGCGTTAATGTTCCTTGACTCGGGAATTCTTAATTTTTTACAAGGTGCGTGAGAGAGAGATTATAACAGCGGTTTTGTTGTGGATTGTTAAAACATCATCGTGACAATTGCATAAAACGACATAAAGATTGTATGGATTTGGTTGTTTTCATCAATAAATACGGCTAGGTTCAAATAATGGAAGAAATTGCCCCGTAGCATCTAATAGTCCAATTTTTTTGCAATGTCATAAATTAATGTCTATAAGTTTAATTTGAGTTACAGTTAAAATAGAACTATTTTGGTAAAATTTTAAAAGATTTAGACTTTAGAGAGAATATTATTTTGATATATTACCCACGCACCCACACACATATATGTGGGTAATTGGGAAGGTATAGATCTATGATGAGATATACACAAAACTGGATCAACAAACCTACACTTAATAATTGTAAACAATTAATTATGATTCTTTAATTTAAATTTTATTCATAATAATTTTCATTTTTCCTCTCCCGGTAAGCTTCGGCAAATGCAATTTTCCGTACAAATAGTTAACAAGTTTATCGATTTATTTCACACTTTTGTACTCTTTTTTTTCATAATCGAAAAGAAACAAAAATCCGAGATATAATTATTATAAGAAATACAAAAAGTAATAATCGCTATACTAAATCGATCGAAAAAACAATATTTTTCATCCGTAGTTAGTTAAAAGGAAAACAAAAGTGGTAACATCAATTTAGGTTAATAGTTAAATGTGGAAAGTTAAGGAAACATTTCGAAAATCAATTTAGAAATCTAATGAAGTCTTACGCATCTTAAAATTTGAATACATATACATATGTGTATTCAAATGTATTTGAATACATATACATATAAACTTCTAATGAAGTCTTACGTATCTTATATATTCAGAAATCTATTTTAACCAATAAGGCAATTTGTTTCAACGTCACGAACTACTATAATGCCCTTCCCAGTCATTTTCATGTTTACAACTGCCAATAGACAAACAATAAACTGCCCTTCCGTTTGAAACTAAAGTCAGAATTGTCACAATTTGAGAATTTGCCCTACTGCGTGAAATCGCCTTATTACATCTTCATACGACCAAAATTAAAGGATATATTAATCATTGCCCACCAAAAATGATAATTCATTTAGCCCAAATTTATTTTCATGTTCAAGAGTTGCTTATGACGTCATAAATAAATCATAAATTAAGTGGTTTTTACCAAATATCTTTTTAACGGTTTGGAATTTAGCATCAAGACAGGTATCACCAGAACGGAAAAAAATTCAGAAATTTATATTTGTAAGCCTCATCTTTGTAGAATCATAATTAACGAATATATTAATTAAAAAGAACACCTAATCGTAATTATTTTAGTCCATTTTGGCGATTTGAGGACCATACGATCGCAAGAATTAGCTGTTCATGACGTCACATATAAATTATTTCATATCTGAATTTTAACAGATATCTTTTAATTGGCTGACAGTTTGTGGTCGAGATAGGTATTTCCTGATTCAGAAAATTCTGGGAAATTTACTTCTCCAAGTTTTATTTTTGCAGGATCAAACTTAACTCGGATATGAATTAAAAACCATCCAAGCGACTGATTCTTTTCGTATAAATACGTGTTTTTCTGAGAAAATGATTGACGTAAAAAGTCATTTATGACGTCATATCAAAGTGCATTCAATGGCGATTTTTACTCTATAAAATTCTGACTAGGAAGAGTTTAAAGTTCCGAATTTACAAGAATTAAAAAAAAAATTGAGAAATTTATTGCAAGTCGCATTTTTGTAAACCTTTAATTTCAGGAAAAATTAATTAAAAAAAACTCAAAGTTTTAATTCTTTTAATCTAAAAATGTTTTTTTTTAAATAAAATGATAATCGTTTTCTTGAATGGCATCATTTTTTATTATTCTTTTGTGAATATTTTATTATGTACTGTAAAATGTTATTCTTTATACTTTTTATGCAATAATTAATCCCCGTTTCTTAAACTTATGTTTTTAAATTATAGAATAAATGATGATGCCCTAAAAATGCTAATAAATGATTTTTCTAAAGAAAAAGACACGTATGCAAATGTGAGTATGAACTTTATATAGGGATTGCTATTACTCTTTTTACGTATGGTTGAAGTATGTTATGTCTACATTGAGCAAAGTAATAATTTTCAATCATTATTATTATTGTTATTACTTTTCTAATATAATTAAAATACCTTTTATAAATATGAATCTTTTCTTTGAAAAAAATGTACTTCATTTTTCATTATTCCTTTTACTGCATTTCGCATTTTAAAATTTTTTCGTTTTTTAAAAAAACTTTTATTTGACATTAGTACAGTAAATGGCATAAATAATATAACCAAAATCAGCAAGATTCATCCAGTTTTGAAGAAACAAAGTGGAATGGTAAAATGAAAATGTTTAAATATTCTTCTTTAAAAATTGTTCGAAAGGGATAATTTCTATTTTAATCTAAGTAACAGACACTAGTGTATATGGATTGACTTATAACCAAGAATACATGTTAATCGAGAATTCTATCATATATTTGGGAATTGATTTAGCCATATGTAAGTTTTTCTGACTATGGTAATTAGGTAGAATCCCAGTTCCGGGGGTTAGCCACCATGTGTTTGGCTCTATTTTTGTACAAGTGATCGCCAAATTGTCGCCAAGTGATATTTACAATTTTTGCTTCGTTTTGTATTAAGTTTATAATCAATTTCAAAGCATATTTTGAACAACAAAAGGTTTGAAATTTTGTTAAGAAAAATTCAAATAAAAAAAATAGAAAATAAAAAATAGAGCAAGGTTTGCCAGAAAACTGGGTTCTAGAATTTGGCGACATCAACCAGGCTTGGAGTGCCCACTGAACTTGGTTCGGATGGTCCCCACCGCCCCGCCCTCCCGTATGAACTGGGATGCGGCCAGGAAGGGACTCGTTTGTTGTGACATCACTTTGACATCAGCTTGAGGACATTATGGGATCAAACGACAAAGCTGACGTATTAGTGACGTTTCAAAGAACATGCGAACCGACTCGCAAAGTCAAGCGTAATTCCTAATAAATACAGAAGGTGTTATTTAAAACCAGTACAACATTAGTATAGAACCCGATTGGCGACGTTTTACATTTATATCTAGATATAAAAGATGTAAATTGAAAATAATTGAAAGTTAAATTTTATGCAAGTTTTTGTCTGACATCTGGATCTAAAATTTTACCACTATTTTCCTTATTGTATTGTTATTTAAAATTCGTTTTAAAAAATTAAAGTTCTACAAAATGTGAGCTATCGTGTATATTTCAATACGATGGCACAATTGATCCGATGCTTGAAAAAGTCGTCAAAACAAAGTAATATTGGAGTCCTGTACTAAAACCGTTCCTTAACAAGCCATACATATTACATATACATAACAT
>CM063497.1:275919-287973 GCA_032207245.1 Pardosa pseudoannulata
GTATGTTTGTATAATCAAGTATGTGTGCATATATATATATATATATATGTGTGTGTATATATATGTATGTATATATATTTATATATATATGCATGTATGTATATATGCATGTATGTATATATGTATGCATGTATGTATATATGCATGTATGCATGTATGTATATATGTATATATATATATATATATATATATATATATATATATATACGTGTTTGTGCTTGTTTATGCATGTCTATAGATGTATAATTATATGACTCGTATTTTACGCCGATATATATTTCATTAAATTGTAAGAATTTAAATGTAGAGTAAAGACATTTAAAAATGATTTTTACATTCATTTTAAGCCTTATTATAATTTCAGTCAGCAAAAATGGTATTTAAACCTCCTCAGTAGTCTCAAATATGATTAATTTTTTGGTCAGTTATAAATTAAAAGCAATCACAAATACCTTCTCGAAATTTTAGGTGGAAATGTTACATCGTTTCCTAAAGAGAAGATTTAATGCAGTTGAATAGGAATGAACATATGTAGATGCGCTCTGTCCTCGTGATAATTTTAAAATTAACTGACGTTATGATATTTACTCACTGATGAATAAACAAATGGACCTAAATCTGGCTTTGAAAATGTATTAGAGATGGTAATTTTAAAACCTGATGTAAAATAAGGTAGAAAATTTGAAAACTCTTTCATGCATTTTAAATATCATTTAAAATTACTTTTCAAAATTAATCTGAGAGACATTTATATTTATAATAAATAAATTTAATCTTTTAATACATTTTATATTGTGATGTATTATATGTATTATGTGTAATGAATTCATGTACTGCCTTCGTTTCTATAATAAGAAATTTAATTTTAAGATAATTAAACGTATATGAATTATTTTCTGATTGCGATTGACATAAAAATTATGTAACTGCTTTGGTCTTTTAAATCTAAATATAATCTTAAGCAGTTTAAATTTAATTTAAAAATGGATTTTTTACTGAGTTCAATGTTTTTGTTTTCCGTATTTTATAGAACTCTTGATACGAATCTGACATATATATTTATATATATATATATATATATATATATATATATATATATATATATATATATATATATATATATATATATATATATATGTAAGTATATATATATATATATATATATATATTATATATATGTATGTATATATGTATTTATGTATGTATGTATGTAAGTGTGTGGGTATATATATATATATATATATGTATATACATATATATATATATATATATATATATATATATATATATATATATATATATATATATATATGTGTGTGTATATATATATATATGTCTCTGTGTGTGTGTACTAATATTTAACCAAACTAAACAACCAATTATAATTGTGTTCTAGAATAAAATACTGACAACCTTATCCAAAACTTTTCAACGATTGGCGAAATACCTTTACTTCTTCTACATTTTTGGTAATCTTTGGTGACTTTGAGAACACCAAATTAATTTCTGTTTAGCTCAACTAATCTTATGTAACTGCTTTACTTAACTTGGTTTCAGTTATAGCATATTGATGTGATTATTATTAACATACAATTTGGCTGTTATGTACCCTCACGTCTTTAAATAAGCTATTATAAAACAGTTTGGTGGGAGAAAATTAAAATGGAATACATAAATTAAAACTAATTAAATTAGTTAATCAACTAATTAATTAAATGGTCTATAGAAACTAAATCATTCTCGAAGATTTTGACATTTTACTTTTATTGTCTATCATTGCTCTTTATCCAACATGGATAACATTCTAAGTTTGTAATAGGTCAAAAATTCTCTTATATGTGTGTGTGCGTGTGTGATATACTACACACACACATATCACACATACACATGTATATATATATGTATATATATATATATATATATATATATATATATATATATATATATATATATATATATGCATATATATATGCATATATATATGTATATATATATATATATATATATATATATATATATATATATATATATGTATTTATGTATATTTATACATTGTTGACGCATTATATATATGCAAATTTTTATTTAACTGTTATATAAATACCTATAAATTTAAAGTGAATATTTAACTTTCAAATTGACTTTTACGTTTTAATGTATTATCATTTCACTTAAGTTGAAATGATTGGAGGATTTCTTTCCTTTGTATTTCATTTCAAATTGAATTAATGTATCTGATATTTAGATAAAAAAAATAATTATCCTTCTCAATACCAACGTTGAAATATAATATCACTTCACATAACACGAAGAATTAATTCGATTAAAGCATCATGAATTACGAAATCGAGAATATGAACAACAATCGAAGCGAATGCAAACGAAAAAACACACGCTGTGTTGATTTTGCAATTCTCTTTAATCATGAAATAGGTTCATTGATGCCTAAATTAATGAATTTCGTAAATCAAACAAAAAATTGTAAATGTAATTTAATCGGTTAAAAAAATTGAAAAATCTTCCAAGCTATTCATATGCAATTAAAAAGTACTTGATGCAATTTAACTTAAAAGGCATTTCTATTTACACATTTAATATTTTGAAACATTTAGCGAAATATTTGTTTAATTTATGTATGATTTCGATTAGCCTCTTTTTATGCAACGAAAAGTGTACGTTTTGGAATTCATTTCAAAACTAATTAGCATTATTTGGTGTTTTCCCGGTGATTACACTTTATTATAGTATATTTCAAAGTAATATCGCAGATTAATACCCTTTTTTTCTCTTAATAGGTAATATTTACTTTGACTGTAACTATAAAACACAGAGATTCAAAGTTTAAATATTTCGAGTGGGTCTTGTTACTCTATTTTGTCCTTGAAAATTATTTTAAATACATTAATTAATATTAAACAATAAAGTTAAAGTTAATAAACATTTTAACACATTTCAGTAAGTAGGGTTATTTTATATCTTAAAATATTTGAAATAAACCCAATAAAATGTCTCCCAAAACTTCGAAATGTTTTAACTATTCGAAAATTTTATGCTATTAAGATGCGAAAGATTAAACTTAAGACGGTAAAAGTAAATGAAATGTATTACTTACTGTTAGTTATAAACATTATATTTGTTTAAATGAGTTCAACATCGGATTGGTGTGATACACAAATTATATATATATATAAAATATATATATATATATATATATATATATATATATATATATATATATAAACATATATATGTGTATATATATATATATATATATATATATATATATATATATGTATATATATATATATATATATATATATATATATATATATATATATATATATATATATATATATATATATGTATATATATGTAATGGACAATTTTGCCAAACACAAAGATAAAAAACACATTGTCTTGGGTGCAGTCGTGAGTAAGGTGGTGAGAGAACAAAGAAGAGATTTTTGTAAAAAAAAGCATCAAAGATTTATTTAGAAAATAATTCCAAAGGCTTCTTGTGTGATAAAACCATACATGACAAGTTATAGGTGTATGAGCTTGTCAATAAGGGGTTTAGATATTAGTCATGTGCTAACGTGTTAAGAAGTGTCACTTAGTTATATGTAAAGGGCTGACAATAGCAGAAAATAAATTTGGCGTTTTCGTAAGCGCAAACGCACAAAAAAGAACTAAAGATAGTCGCCAAGCTTTCCCGTTAAAGCATAGAATGCTCATAAGATACACTTATAATTACGTTGGTTAATATTTTTAGGTTAAAAGCATCATTATACACAAACATACATGTATATATTTCTCTCCTAAAAATTAGGAGTTTTTTACCATATTCTAAAGTGTCAGGCTTTAATAGATGCAAAAGATTAATCATAAGGCAATTTACCATGTTATATGTATATATATATATATATATATATATATATATATATATATATATATATATATATATATATATATATATATATATATATATATATATATATATATATATATATATATATATATATATATATGTATATATATGTATATGTATATATATATATATATATATATATATATATATATATATATATATATATATATATATATATATATATATATATATCAGGTCCAAAAGGGGGTAGAAATTATGGGAGTTACAAACGATTTTAAAAAGGGAACTCTTTTATAATAATAAAATAAATGAAAAAGACCCAAGCTTGAGTAAACTTTTGGAGTAATGCGGTCAGGCTTAGAGATATTTCACAGGAAGTTGATGACTAATCAAGTGAGAAGTTCAGTTAGCGCTTGGACTTGGAGCTGTTAACACCTTTCCACGTTTAGGTTTCGCCACAAAGAAATGAAAATGGCACAAGCCATGCCTGAAACGGATTTTTTATGTGTTTGTGTGTGTGTGTAAGTAATATTTACGACTTCATGAAAAAAAGTGATGTAGTAGAGAAATACGGAATTTTATTAAAAGGAATAGCAATTGTCGAACAGATAGCTCGAATTCTTAAAAGGACAAAATTTACTCTAATCCCAATAAAGTTTAAATCAATGTTTTCGTTATCGAACAGAAGTGTCATACTTGCTTTTGCTCAAATAGTATCTGGATAATAAAAGAGAACCTCCTTCTCCACTCAATTTTACTCTTTCAAACAAAACTACTAATTCACGAATCGAAGAAAAGAAATAAACAAAGAGATCTATCGAACACGAAGAAATAGAAATATAATGCTGCATAAGTACTTAGAATATTAAAAAAACAGAAACCCAGTTTTCGAGAGACACTCTCGAAGGAAAAAAAATAGTAACTTCGAACGTGAAAATGCATGAATATCAATAACACAAAATTTGCATTTGGAAAATGAGATTTTTCTTAAAAGAAAATTTTTTTCTTTTCTTATCCTTTGAGAATGCCTGTCCGGAAAACCTTCGATATATTTCCGTTATTGGGTGAAAATGGAAAATCATGTGTTAGGAAAGGAATACTTAAGGGAAGTAAAAAACAAGTATGAAGACTGCATATATAGAAAATAGTAAAAAAGTTTTTTTCCTTTAATAACAGATACACGGAATCCCAGAGATGTTTTTATCCGTAAGTGAAACTCTTTCTTAAAATCCAATTCGAATGTTTTGCGGCTCCCCCAGTGAAACAAACAGCTGTTTCGAAATGAAATTTTGTAGCTGATCTGTGATTTAATGTTTTTGCTCTGGCATATGTGATGTATACACTCGAAAGCTATTGAAATTGTAAAACAATAAATAACCTCAACATTATTTTATTTATAAATATCTTCCTTTCTCTTAATATCCATATAAACAAAATTTTATAACTTAGGCTCATTAGACATAAATTTTATACTTTTTAATCAGTTTCATATGTTATAAAGAATTATGTAAATCCGTTTATGCTATGATATTAATATACATATTTATATAAGTGTTTATATATTTATATATGTATATGCATGTGAGTATTTATATCTTTATATGTATGTATGTATATATATATATATATATATATATATATATATGTGTGTGTGTGTGCGTGTTTGTATGTATATACTTATATAAATATTTGTATATAAGTATATGTATAAATATATAAATAAATGTATTTTTATATATATACCTATGTATGTTTACATAAATATATACCAAACATACATATATAGTGAATCATAAGCGACTGCATTTTTATAAACATTTGTTAAACCACATATATAAATAGAAAAAATGCGCTAGAAAGCACCTGCATCCGAGCTATCGAACCCTTTGTCTGATCTCAGTTTGCCGATGCTGGTAGAATTGCGTGGGAACTGGTGGCTCACCATGGAGTCTCAAAGTCTGGAAACCACAAACACACACAAACACACATACAAGCACCCACGCATGCATATATATTTGTGTGTGTGTTTGTGTACGTGTATTATATAGGTATATATTATATTTTAGTTCTGCTGTATTTATTGTAAGATATAAATCGGAAGAGAAACACTTGTAATTGGAAATTTCTTACTATGTCGTTTCATTTGTTTTTGTATATATGAATACACACAAAACATATATATATATATATATATATATATATATATATATATATATATATATATATATAACCCCAAAAAGTTGAAATTAATAGAGTAGAGAAATACGCAAGCTCACTTAAGCCAAACCAGGTAGCGTTGTAGATAAAGCATATGTTTATTAGAGTAAGATTTGCAACCGTACAATTCCAAATTAGAATTCAAATCAAGATCTTGATTCCGACCGAAACGGCTTACCTGTTTTAGTAAAAACAGAATCCTTCACTTACTCACCTTGTTCTTTAGAAGAAAACTGCTAATACCATCCCCAAATCGAAGAAAATGATTAAAAAACCGGGATATGTCGATCTATAGGAAGTACAGAAATAATACTGAATAAGGACTTCAAGAATATTAAAAAAAGCAGAATCCCAGTTTTTGAGAGACAATCTCGAAGAAATAATTATTCTTTATAGAAAAAAGTATCTTCGGACAAGAAAATGCATGAATATAATAACACATAATTTGCATTTGGAAAATGAGATTTTTTTTAATAAAAAAAAAGTATTTTTTCTTCTCATTTTCTAAGGATGCCTGTCCGGTAAACCTTCGATATATTTCCGTTATTGGGTGAAAATGGAACGTGCTAGGAAAGGAATACTTAGGAGGGAGTAAAAAAGAAGTGGGGAGAATGCATACATAGAAAATGAAAAAAAATATATTTTTCCTTTAATGACAGACATACGAAATCTAAGAGATACGTTTATCCTGAAATAAAGTTCTTTCTTAAAGTCCAATTCGAATGTTGCGCGGCTCCCTCAGTGAAACAAACAGCTGTTTGGAAATGGAATTTCTAACTGTACTGAGATTTAAAGTTTTGGTTGTCGCATATATGATGTAAATACACGGAAAAATTATTTGCAATAGAAAAAAAACTTTTTTATGAATATCGACTACTTTAGCTAACTGTTTTCATTTAACAGACTTTTAATTTTTTTTATTTGTTAATTACTCTGTTCAATAGGTTTTTATATATATTTAATCACTTTGTCTGAAAGTTTCTTGCGTTATGAGGACTTTATTTAAGTAAATTATTTTACAGTATAAAGATTATATATAAATATATATATATATATATATATATATATATATATATATATATATATATATATATATATATATATATATATCTAGAATTACAATAACAAGTAAATTATAGGAAGATACATTCAAGTATAAAAGTAATTTGACATAATAGGAATATTAAAAAACCCAGTAAATAAGATATATAAATTTGTAAAATAGTAATATAAAATCCTTTTAAAAAGTCTAAGCTGTAAGTCATATATTAAGAAAGATAAAACCTGTAAAAATCTATAAATTAATATACATACATATATACATACATACATGCATACATACATGTCTGTCTGTGTATGTATATTTACACATATATTTACACTTGTATATATATATATTGTATATGTATGTACATATATATGTATGTGTGTATGTATATATATATATATATATATATATATATATATATATATATATAGTAGGGTAGTTGGAAATTACGTGAGTTATAAACGATTTTAATAAAAAAAGCTCTTTTATAAAAATAAAATAAATGAAAAAGACCCACCTGTGTGTACATGGTCAGCGCGTGGACATGGATCTGTCAACACACTCACGCGTGTCTTCGACGAATAAATGAAAATGCTTTAAATGAAACGACGATTTAATAAACTTATTATTATCAAGAAAGACTGTTTTACATTCGCCTTAGTACTGGATCACGATATAGATATGATCCTTCAAGAAGTTAAATGAGATTTACCTTTGTGGCAAACGATTTGATATTGTAACCTTAGAGTTGTGTGATCAAGGCTCTAGCCATGAACAAACATCCGACGTGTTCATTAATGCTGTAACGCTTAAAAAAAATTTGTGGTCGCAATGTCTTCAAAGTTTCAAAATGATATCTACCTCTGGGGAAATGGCAGGCCAGTTGTAAGTGTGTTCTACTTGTAGCTTCTAAATTATTAGAAACCACTTTAAGTTTCCCTAGGGAATAATGATATATGCACCCCTTTAAAATAAGGTCAACAAGTTCAGTGTCGTTGTTTGGGTGAATGCTTAGAACGCAAGATCCTCAGCATTATTAAAAGAATTATTTAGACATCCATGACCCATTCTTTGTCCATTTAACCGGGAAGCCGGAAGGGTGTCACGAAAAGATTGACCTGGACTTGTGGATGGATGTTTAAAACACTGATACATATTCTAATCTTGAAGATGTGGACTGTTCCTATATTTTATGCACACTTTTTATATAAAAAAATTTAAATTACTTTATGTAAAAAATCACTCAATACTTAAATAAAATATATACGTAACAAAGAATAATAAAAATATTCATAAAAGACTGATTAATTTTTTTCCGTTAAAAATATTATTGCAGTACGTACAGTGTTTATAAATACATAAAATCATGTGTCTTATAAAGAAAAAAAAACTTTCAGTATAATTGAAATTCCTTTGCAAACGAATATCGTTAAAGTCCCCGCTAGTCAATAAAAGTCTGCAGTTAAAGTTCAAAATCCTTTTTAAGATAAAAAAAATCTTATAAATATTTATTATAAAGTCGTCAAAGAATTTTAGATTTTCCTCTTCCTCGGGCATTCTGTTATCAGATTCACTTGACACGTGATGCCGTCATCGTTTGACATCATTTTTTCTTTCCAGAAAACCATTCAAAGAAAATATCCAACTCATAAATTCAGTTTACCATCTGAGATGTCACTTAAAGAGACTGGCTTTCCCCATGAATTCTAATGAGAAAATGCCTCGAACGAAATAAAAGTTTTTTTTAAATAAAAAAATAACCCATTGAATTACAGTTTTCATTTAATCAGACTTTATGCAAACAAGAGGTTTTTTCTTTTTGTCTTTCTCTGTTTGTATTTTGGAATATTTAAATAAAGAATTAACTTTCGAAGAAAGAAAAAAAATTTTTTTTTGTTAGTCAATTATAGGTTTGAAATACTTTGACGCTTTAATTTATGCTTTCAATAGTCTGCCCGGATGGGAATCGTAGAGGGAAGTTTGGAGGGAACCTGCTGCCAACAGAGAGCATTCTTTTTGTAAAATATATATATTTTAAAGAGACAAACAAGGAATCTTTAGAATAACAGATAACGACCAAATATACAAAAAGATTTTTTTCTTTCATTAAAATCAAGTTAGGTAAGTCCTACATTTTTCGAATAACAGGGTTCTTTAACTGCACTGAATCCTACTTTTTGCATGAATTTTTATCTTATACTTTTTCAAAATAATACTTTCCAGTTTAATGATTTTCTTATTGAATTAGTAATTTTTAAAAAACCTCAGTTGCGTTAATTTTGCATATTTTTTGATAAAATGTTGTTGATTTTCTATTCTTGTATTTGTCATTAGCCACGAATGCTTCTGAAAATCCAAAACTGTTTTTTCCAGTTACAGAGGATTTAATATTATAAAAAGAAAAATTCAGTTTCTAAAATATTGAATGATGTTAAATAATTATCATTATATAAATGCATATATATGTGTGTATATATATCTATATATATACAATATGTGTGTGTGTGTAATATGGGTGAGACTCATTCAAAATCACAACACAGTTCATTTTTTGTGAGATACATGGAATCCATACGTTGGTGGGGTCCATACAGCAGGCAAGCACTTTTACAACCTCGTGCACACAGACAATGTGATCCTGCACATACGCATTTCAAGTAAGGAATTCTCGTGTAAAATGACTAAGAATAATCCCTAAGCACAATGGATCACGTGATAAAAAATACCCATGTTTAAATAGAAAGCGCTAACTATTGGCTAAAGTAGTACAGACAGAGTCTGAATCAAGTCTATAGCGTGTCTGGAGGAAAAAATCAGAATTACCGCTCAAAGCCTCAACGGACTTTATGAATAAAAGTTATTAAATTAACTTTAAAATATGTAAATAAGGTATTTTAATATATATATATATATATATATATGTATGTATGTATGTATATATGTATATATATATGTATATGTACACACACATATGAAGTAATAATGGATAATTTGAATAGACAGTATGTTTTGTATAACATTTACCTATGATATTTTATTTTCTCTATATGAAGGTGATATGTAATCTAAGTTTTGTACAAACCATAGACGACCCGACAGACGTTGTTCTGATTTAACGCTGTAAATCTTAAAATTGTAAAATATTTTTAAATTAATTATAATTTCGACCCATTTGATGAAAAAGTAATGAAAATAACTATTTTAAAAATGCTTGACACCACCATGCGTACAGTCATCACAAAATACGAGCAAAGCATGATTAAGCGAAATTTTAAAATATCATTTAAATGATCATAATGGTAAAAATTATATAAATAAATTGGTATGTTAACCTTAAATTTCTTAGCATTTACCACCTCAGGCGCATATAGCACATTGTTACTAATTTTGTTTTACTAAAAAAATAGACAAAGTATTTTCATCAATATTATTTCTTGGATTTATCTCGTTTAATATATATATATATATATATATATATATATATATATATATATATATATATATATATATATATATAAAAATGGGACTTTCTTAATAGAAGGAAATGTGATTCGGGAATTCCCCCGTGAGTCGGCTCTGTCTCTTTGAAAGACGGCATCTTTTCACTCGTTCACTCTTTTCGATTTCTTTTGTACCTTTCAGTCGAGCTTTTTCTCTTGCACAGATGATGCGTCACATTTCGTTACATTTACATCTTATTTTTTCCTGCAAATGCATCTTGTGCGTTTCATGCAATCTCGCATTTTATCGACTATAACGTAGGAACGTAGTATTATAGTTGCATTTGAGGATATTTTAATGAATATTTTAAGGGAAGAAAGTACTTTATAAAAGGGTATAATAAGACCATATATATATATATATATATATATATATATATATATATATATATATATATATATATATATATATATATATATATATAACCAGTGAAATTATTTTTCTCCCATTACAGACGGAATTTAGCCCCTATTATTCAGATTGACCGGATGACGAGTTTTGAAGACGAACACACTATTGATGATTTATATTATTCCTCTACGACGTTTATTCTTAATCCTTACATGTTCTAATTGTTAGTGGTGTGCACAACTCTGAACTCCGAGTGGGAGAATTTTGGCTTTCATAGCAACAGGGATATTTACAGAAATTTGTCTGGGGAGGACATAAAGATTTTACTATTTGAAAGGCTGGCATCCACGTTTTGGTGGGAGAACCCTTGGCAAAGAAATTTTAGCCATTTTACTTAGAATCGACGCTGACTCGAGAGCAATCTTCGATCTACAAAGCAGAGAAATGGCGAATATTACAGAAGAGTTTTCTGGCAGAAAAAATAAAGGAATTATACAGATGTTTACATGGATTTTGAATTCACGTACACTTGATTACGAGACTAGGGTGATGACCATTAGGTTAGGGATACTGTAAAGTTTTTAGTGTGCGTGAGTGCGTGTGTGCGTGCGTGCGTGTGTGTGAGTGTGTGTGAGAGAGAGAGAGAGAAAGAGAGTGAGTGAGTGAGTGAGATCCAGAATTATGTAGAGTAAGGCGAATGGAAAACAGTCTTCTTGATAATAATAATTTTATTAACTCATAGTTTTTTTGTGAGAGCAACTTGCGCCACTTTCATTTTTCGTAGCGGAGCTAAACGTGGAATAAGTGTTGACAGCTCCATGTCCACGCGCTGATTGAAACTTATCTGTTTGCAATCTCATCAAATTCTTCCAAAATGCTCCCGCCTGACCGGATTATCCTGAAAGCTTACGCGAGTTTCGGTCTTTTTCTTTTATTTTATTATTACAAAAAGAGTTGCCTTTTAAAATCGTTTTTAACTTACATAATTTCTACTTAATAATTTACATAATATATATATATATATATATATATATATATATATATATAT
>CM063497.1:288073-293073 GCA_032207245.1 Pardosa pseudoannulata
TTTATATCTCAATTTCCAGGTCAAATCGAATGGATACTACGCAGACGATGTTTAAATAATAAGAAATGAATAAATGAAATATTTAAAGTAATGGCGTCATAATGATAGAAAAATATCATTTTCACCTATTTATTATGTGATAAATTGAAAATATTAATCTCCTGCTTTTAACCGAGGAAAACTACGCTTAAAACAATTACTTGGGATGACGTCACATTGCTGGAAATCTAGCTTCTTTTATTTAGTTATGATGCGATAAATTAAAAAATTAATTGTTTGGTTTAACCGGGGAGTATAATGCTTGGGATGATGACATGAAACGCTCGAAAAAGGAGGAAGGAATGGATTTCGAACGTTGAAAATTTACAAAAACCTTCCTAGGAATATACTTAAGAATTTCACAAATTTTCACGGCGATTGGATGAATGGTTTTTGAGTCTATTGAGTACAGACAGACACAAATTCATTTATATATATATATATATATAATATATATAATATATATAAATAAATATATATATATATAAATATAAATCATATATATAATATATATATATATATAAATATTATAAAGAGAGAGAATATGAATATATAGAGAATATATAAAGTTGTATTCGTTACATAACTTAATATATTACTTTTAAACAAAGATATATTTTTTTTCGTGCATAATATTATTGTCACAGTATTCAGTTCGGGTCACTGACATATTTTTATTTCTGTTATAACGATTTAACAATAATTCAGTTTTAATATTCATTATTTATAAATATTGAACATTAATAAGATGTGAAATTGTGCAAAAAAAGAGTGATAATTTGACAATAGTTTCGAAGAACTTCTCCTGTTTACTAAACATTCCGGACTACCAGAAAGCTGATCACAATAAGGCGATTTCACGCCGTAGGGCAAATTCTCAAATTATGACAATTCTGGCTTTAGTTTCAAAAGGAAGGGCAGTTTATTGTTTGTCTATTGGCAAACAGGAAAATGTATGGGAAGGGCATTATAGTAGTTCATGACGTTGCGACAAATTGCCTCATAGATATGAAAGTGGATCACTTTATATCTCAATTTCCAGGTCAAATCGAATGGATACTACGCAGACGATGTTTAAATAATATAAAATAAGAATTGAATAAACGAGATATTTAAAGGAATGACGTCATAATGATAGAAAAATATAGCGCTTTCAGATATGTATTATGTGATAAATTAAAAATTTTAATCTCCTGCTTTTAACCGAGGAAAACTGCGCTTTAAACAATTACATGCAGATTAACGGAATGACGTCACATTGCTAGAAATTCTTGCTTCTTTCACTTAGTTATGATGCGATAAATTTAAAAATTAATCGTTTGCGTTTAAAACCGGGGATATAATGCATGGAATAATGATATGAAACGCTCGAAAAGGGGAAGGAATGGATTTCGAACGTTAAAAATTACAAAAACCTTAAAGGGATATACTTAAGAATTTCCCAAATTTTCACGGCGATTGGATGAATGTTTTTTAGTCTATCGAGTACAAACAGACACAAATTCATTTATATATATATATAGATAATAAGTAAAAAATGCAGGTTGCATCTACAATCAACGATGTTACTTTCAGGCGCTGCTATTTTCTAAAAGGTTCTTATTTAATGCCGAAAATCTATTAGTTTCAAGAGACCCTAATAAGCCTCGATTACCCGAAACTCTCCTTAAACCGAAGTCGGGTTTTTCTTCACTAACTACTAACATCAAAAATATTCTCTTTCCGTACATGTACTTCTATAGATTTCTTTATTCGCACATTGCTTTTGCCTGCAAGGCGTCCATTCCAAACTATGAGGGCAGATAAATATTGTGGGTTACATCACCCACGTGACTTCGAGTATTAAATGACGGGTTGACACAAGTGACTATTTAAGCAAATGTCCACTGTTCCACCATAGTAGTTTCGACGGAATTTTCGGAGCTTTCGTAGCTTTAGCTTTCGTAGAAGGTTTCGAGTGATGCTTTGATATGTTGATGAAGAATCGAAGTTAGATTGAATTTTCCAGTGTCATGCTTGTGTTCTCGAGATCGGGGGCGGTGCTAATCGTCCGGTACCCCACTTCGTAATGAGACAGAAAGTCTTATTACTTTATATAAACACGTATACATACGTATATATATACGCATATTTATACGTACATACATACACATATATATATAGATATATATGTACATATATACACATATATATATACGTATATATACATATACATATATATACATATATTATATATATATATATATATATATATATATATATATAAATATATATATATATATATATAATATATATATATATACATATGTATGTATATATTTATAAATATATATGTGTAATATATATATAATATATATATATATTATATATATATATATATATACATATGTATGTATAATTTATAAATACATATATATATATATATAAATATAATTTGATACATAAGGCATTTTGTAAATTACATAGATATTTTTGAAAATACATATATTCTTTAAATATATAATACATAAAAAATTATTAAACATATAAATTAGGAATATAAACATATATGTAATGTAAAATATATGTCATATAATAAAAGTTATCTATTACATATCTTTAGAAATATTTATATAAACATATATATATAAATAAATATATACATAATATATTATTAAAAACATTATATTACAATGTTATAAAATTCCTTTATTTAATATTTAAGATTAACAACAAAATATAACTGTAATAATACATTCATATAAATTAGAAATAAATATATAAATTTAATTCATTTAACAAAATAAATACAATATTTAAATATACATACAACTTTAAAGATATACATATATAATTTTTAAACTATAAATATAACTATAATTTTGTTATATAACTTAATATATTACATTTAACAAAATTATATTTTTATATAACTCTCTAAATTTTACATATCATTCGATTCATTATGTTTATATATTTTCTATATAAGCGTATTATACATTATTCATTTTTTATAATATGTCTTATACAATAAAACTTTTTTTATAAAATATAAAGTATAATAAATTATACATATTACTATATATTAAAAGTAACAGATCTTGTATATATATAGAATATAAGCACATTATTACAGCAACAGTGCTAATTTGTTGGTATAATAAATGTTTTCCAAAATTAAGGAAAATATTATAACAAACCACATATTATAATAAACAGAAAACAACATATACAACCATATGAAATATGAAAATAACATATAAAAAGATATTTTTCCATAAACTGAAATTTGTACTTTATGTCAGAAATTGTGATATATTCATTGTAAATAAAAAATCCAAAAATGTAATTTCAAAATATCTCATATAAAAATGTATAATTTTAAAAGAAATGAAAGAAATCATTATATCTCATTTATAATAAAAAATTTATATTATACGCAACGATTATAAAAATAAAGAAATCATAAATGAATTATTTAAAATAAAATGGTGTAAAGAAAAAAACATTTTCACCTATGTTATTAATAATTAAAATTTTTAATCTTCTGCTTTAACAGAGGAAAGCGTTTAAAACAATTACTTAAATCATATTGTATAAATAATGCTTCATACTTATATAGATAAATTAAAAATTTAACTTTCATTTAACCTTAAAATAATGCTAATAGTAATATTCGAAAAAGAAAAATATTTCGAACGTTTAAAAATTTATTCAGATAATCCTAATCATTAAATTTTCACCGATTATAATTTTGACTATTATAAGACATACACACACAAATTCATTTTATATATAATTTTTAAACCACATATATAATTACATATATAATTTTAAAACTTCTTCCTCTTAACTCTATCACATTTAAAGGATATCTCTACGAGTAATATTCAAAAGCAACAATATACTTTTTTACGATTTTTCAAAATTTGACTTAACTCCTTCAATGTTTTGCCCGTACGCCGTACGGGCACAGCTTTCGGGCCTTTACTGATTTGCCCGTACGGCGTACGGGCAATCTGATTTCTATTTCGCTTGCACTGTTTCGGCCGTATTTTTTCCAATTTTAGTAACAAATTATTCCAGTAAATGATAGTTTGCAGTTTATTGTATTTTCTACTCTGATTGGTTCAAAAGCGCGGGTTTTTTCGCACGTTTTGTATCAGAAGACGAATTGTTATCTTTCAGTGTATAGCTTTCTGGTTATATTTTACTAACCGCCTGATAATTTTATTGATGTAAGAGTTGAATAATATTTTTACTTTTAAATAATGGATAATTCAGAGCGTATGGAGCTCATTTCTTGCGATTCGAACTGTGACTCGGAATCAGAAACTGAATTATCTGTAAATGATAGCAGCGAAAGTTGACTAGATGACCTGGATAGTAGTGACTCTGATAGTAGTACAGATGGAATCAGTCAAGCAAGACAATTTTTTTAAATTAATTGTGATAATCCTTCGGATCCGCCTCCTAGATTCGCTTTCGCCGGAATTCCAAAAATGAACTTGGATATCGACGAGACTAAAGGTAAACTTCAGTTCTATGATGCTTTCGTAGAAAGAAAAAGAGTTGTAATAAATGCTTAAAAATGTTAGAAATGTAAATTTTAATAACATATCTTTACTTAACAATGTAAAATGAACAAAAAATGCAATAAAAATGTGAATTTTTTTGACCGAATTCTGGAAAAAAAAATGAAACTGTCAAAGGGTTAAGCATTTAATAACATCCCAATTTCTATAAGTAATCAAACTGTTCTGCAACATATAGTAACTAACGTAAAGATTTCGTATGTCTTTTGTAGATTAAACCTACGTAATAAATTTTGTATTTTTTATAATGATTTGAAAAATCGAACAAATTTACTTTGATTATTTATCCTAGCTTTATATTACGCACTGAAAAGAGAAGGCGTGAAATCGGGTATGTAATTAAAAAAAATTCTTTGCATTTTAACGAAGCAATGAAAATATTTACAA
>CM063497.1:313073-314869 GCA_032207245.1 Pardosa pseudoannulata
TAATAGTTAAAGTTGCTTTCATAAACTTCGAATACGTTTTTCTCAGAAAGGTATTTTTAAAATGTCGATACTGGAAATGGGATTTCTCAAAAAGCTCTAAAAATATTTTGTTGAAAATTATTATATATGTTTTTGATAGTATTTACTAGTAAATGACCTAAAAGCTTTAAATTTGAATAATTTTTAACGATGTTACACTCGTAGTTAGCTATAAAGGTAATGAAAATTCGTTAAAAATTCAACGTGCATGATTTTGAAGGGCCAAAATTGTTTACCAAATGTAAATTAAGCAAAGCATTTTGGGTGATTCACTAGTCCAGCGTATAAGAAATGTGTTGCGTCAAAAAATATTGAAATAATTTAATTTATTAAAAATTTAGACCTTTTACAAAAAAACCCGATTTTTTTTACTAAATTGTCTTCATTTATTAGAAATTTTATAAAAACTTCTCCAGGTATAAATTTGAAGTGCAATTCTCTATGATAATATAAAAAATAAATCTAAAAATGTAAAAACATGAACTAGTTTCTAAGTTTAAAGAAAAAAGTTTTCCGAATGTAGACGGATAACTTAAGAAAACTCTGCTGCTATTAAAACGGCTTATGTTAATCAAAATATAAACAATATCGTATAAAACAGGCATGAAAAATGCAATGTAAAGTAATAAAAATAAAGTAAATAATATAATGTAAAATGAAAATGATGTAAACATAGAATGTAAAATTTTGTGTCTGTGTAGATGTTTGTAATGCAAAATAATAAGACTGAAAAACTGGGCAATGTATTATAATTAAGACTGAATATTGTTGCGAATTTGTTTAGCGAACTGTAAAATTAGCATGGGACTCTATGAATATCTCATCAAATTGGCGAGATATCGGTTTGTTGGCGACAGTTTTGGCAACCTATTTTTGTCGCCAACTTCGTCGCCAAGTGTCGCCAAACGTTGCCAAGTGTGGTGTAATGTGACCATTTCCGGTTCCGGTTTCTGGAATATTCCAGCAGTTTCGTCAGGTCTATATAAGGCAGGCAGAGTCCCTTGCAGAGAGAATCGTTAAGTGGATCTCTCGGGTTTACAGAAGTACGTACGGTGTGTTGTGTTTCACCGGTGCTTGTTGTTTGATGCGGAAAGAGGTACTTAAGCCCGCGGCATTTTGCTCGAGTTGTTCCGAGATGACGTTGTATCTTTGAAGTGGACTGCCAATAAATCATTGCTTTCGTGCTGTAGTCCATGCAATCCCCGAACCCAGTTTTTGAAGTTCGTAACCATATAAATAAATAATTTGAGAATTTTAAGAGTCAATAATAAAATTATATAAACCGTTTGTAATGATGTAAAAAATACTGTAATAATTATTGAAAATGTATAAAAATTAAAAAAAAATTGTGAAATAGATGCTTGTAGATAAAATGTAACACGAGTCAAAACTTAAGAAATCTGGAAAATCCTGCAATATTGCAGCAGTAGTATGTATAAAGTGCGGAAATAATGTTCTAAATAAAATTCGGCGGTACATATGGGCCACCATGGCATTGGCAACCATAAACCCCCTTTTGGGGATTGTTGGCGATAAATCAGTATTGTGTCGTCTTATCCAAAATCCATTAAACACTAACGAAGTTCATAATAACGAACGTGAAACTTCCGGCTGCCGCTAAATTGTCAATTGTACCGCCAAAATATCTCCAAATTTGTCGCCAAAATCATCGTCAAAACTAAAGTTGCCAAAATACGCATAGTTAAAGTTTGTAGCAACATATAAGTCGACTTCACGCAGTAGGGCAAATTCTCAAA
>CM063497.1:319969-322469 GCA_032207245.1 Pardosa pseudoannulata
TATTCATTACTTGAATGATACGACATACGCGCTTACAAAACAACATACTTAGTACTAACAAGTAGATCGCGAACAAGAGTCGTGTTTCGGAAATACTCGTTCCGAGTCATTACAGTCTGCCCTCTCTCAAAATCGCTTAGATCCGTGGCCTTTCCCATCTCACACAGAAGTAAGTGAAAGAATGATTCTTCAGACTCTACAGCAGCAGTTAATACCACTTCCACTTTATCACGTGCCTTCCACGTCATCCAGGCGAGTTCATTGCAAAATGAAGGGGTGTCATAATGTTTTGGCTCTTCAGTGTATATATATATATATAATATATATATATAAATATATATATATATATATATATATATAATAATTTATACATACATTTAATATATGTGTGTATACATATACATAATTTATGGATATATATTATATATATATATATATATTATATATAATATAATATATATATTTTCTATTCTATTTATTTTATTTCATATTTATTAATATATATATATATATAATATATTTTTAATTATTATTTTCATTATTATTACTTTTAAATTTAAAAATTCTTATTCGCTTTTGAGTCCGGGTTAAACTCTTCACCAGGGCACCCTTGCATGCCGTACGCCGAATAGGGTAAGCTGCTCCCTGAAGGCGCTCAATCTTAGCTTGTACCTCCGGCACGCCCTTGGCGAACGATGGCGATTGGCTAGGGTGCTGGCCTTCCGGTACCGGAGTTCGTGGGTTCGAATCTCACAGGGGCATGAATTTCGTATCCTTCGGAATCGCTTTAAGCTGTAGGTCCCGGTCTCATTAGCCCTCGTGTTTAAAAAAAGTAGACCGTAGCACTCCAAACCAAAGCGGCACACCCTTAAAACCGCGCATTGCCCTGGTGGATCCCTTCAATGAACTGTGCAGATTCATCCAGACGGCTCTTTCCCCAGGGATAGTCAAAAACCCCATCCTATTTGTCCGAAATGTATCCAAGATCACGTTTATCCGGCACATATTCTTAGGTACCTAGGCTTGTCCTACTACAACCTATCAGATTTTCCTGTGATAGTGTATGACTTTTAAAGGTGGATAAACTTGTAGATCTCGTCTGGCAGTGGTTTAACTCGGAAGTTGGCAACAGCAACGTCTAACTTCCTGTGTTTTATTCTTTTTCAGAAAACTTCTGTGAAAAGAGCAACGAATGTCCGTCGAATTTTGTCTGCACTGAGCTGGGATCTGGCAACGTTCTCTGTTCCTGCAAAGAAGGACATGTACAGAACGGATGGACTTGCAACAAGAGTGGGTTCTTTTTTAATTGCTTTGACTTCACTTCAATTGTATGTCAATTGAAATTTTGTAATCGATTTTAACTACCTTCCTAGCTAGCTCGAGATCTCAAATTTGTCACATAGGTTCAGTTTTGATGTCAATGCAATATTCAGACAGAAAAAGAAATTAGATTGGGGAAAAAGAATAAAATCAGCTGTTCAGAATACTTGGAACCTCAATGGCAGAGAATTTAAACTAGTATCGCCATCTATTGGCAAACGGCATAACTAAAAACTCAAACTAAAACCTAAAAGTTTTTTGGACAAAGTTAAAATGATGATTTCTGGTTCAGAAAAGAATACACTTATTCATTTTTTATGCTCTTGTAAAATTTTAAAGATTTTGTTATATTTTTAAAAATGTTTTAAACGTTTTAAATAAATGCTTTAAGTAGAGTAAGGTGGATAATGTAGGAATAAATTCGATCCATTAGTGTGTAGTTATCAGTTGCAATTTTTTTACTGTGTTTTTTGCAGCAGCGGAGTTGGCCATTTTAAAGGCCCCTTCTCACTATGCTCCACTAGAAGTCATTACCACTGTGTGGAAGGGGTATGGCTTATATCGGTGTAGACGATAAAATGGCATTGGTAGAGGGCGGAAAGGTTATCCCACATATGATACACTGCAAGCCATTACCACTGTGGGGAAGAGGTATGGCTTATATCGGTGTAGACGATAAAATGGCATTGGTAGAGGGTGGAAAGGTTCTCCCACATATGATCCACTGCAAGCCATTACCACTGTGGGGAAGGGCTATGGCTTATATCGTGGTGGATGATAAAATGGACTTGGCAGAGGGTGGAGAGGTCCTCCCACATATGGCCCACTGCAAGCCATTACCACTGTGTGGAAGGACTATGGCTTATATCGTGACAGACGATAAAATGAACTTAGCAGAGGACTTAGCAGAAAGGTCCTTCCACACCATGGTCCACTGCAAGCCATTACCAACATCTCGAGGGGTAAAGCTTATCGAGGTCGGAGATGGTAGTTAAATAAATGTCCTTGGTGGAAGATGGAAGATGAACAATTTTTCTCCAAAGATCAAAGACAACCTGCATGTGCCATCAAATTGCGCAGCAGACTCTATGGCCTCATCCACGCGCTCTGTTCAATGAGTGGCCCAGTGTGTGGATGAAACCCGTGAACCATCGTTCAAGATCGCCATCAGGATCTATAC
>CM063497.1:332469-340837 GCA_032207245.1 Pardosa pseudoannulata
TTCATTCTTCATGAGCGAATTTCGAACTATTTTTTCCCCTTGAAAAATAATACCAAATGTTAAAAAAAAATAAGATTCACGGGTATCGGAGAATACGGACCAACATTGCTAAATGTCCAAAAAATGATATGTGCAGGTATAGGAGAATATTAACAAACATTGATAACTATGAAAAATATGATATTCAGGTGTATCGGAGAATATTAACCAACATTGCTTAATATCCAAATAATGATATTCGGGAGTATCGGAGAATAATAACCAACATTACTAAATATAAAAAAAATGATATCCAGGGGTATCGGAGAATGTGAACCAACATTACTAAATGTTAAATGATATTCGGGTATTGAAGTACTGACCAACATTGCTAAATAAATGATATTCAGTATCGAGAATACTTAACAACATTGCTAAATATAAAAAAAAATCAGGGGTATCGGAGAATGACCAACATTGCTAAATGTCAAATGATATTCGGGGTATCGGAAAATACCCAACATTGCTAAATATAAAAAAAAATAATATCCAGGGATATCGGAGAATACTGACCAACATTGGTAAATATCAAAAAATTGATATCCAGGGGTATCGGATAATATTAACCAACATTGCTAAATATAAAAAAAATATTCGGGAGTATCGGAGAATATTGACAACATTGCTAATATCAAAATATGATATTCAGGGGTATCGGAAAATACTGACCAACATTGTTAAATCAAAAACATGATATCCAGGGTATCGGAGAATATTTACCAACATTGCTAAATGTCCAAATGATATTCGGGAGGACATCTAATACTGACCAACATTGCTAATATAAAAAAAATTTATTCGGTCTATTCAGAGAATACAGACCAACATTGCTAAATCAAAAAAATTATCATGTATCGGAGAATACTGACCAACATTGCTAAATATAAAAAAATTTATCCAGCGGTATCGGAGAATATTAATATTGCTAATTGTCCAATAAAGTATTCTTTGGACAAATACTGACCAAAATGCTAACTATCAGAATATGATATTCAGAAGTTTAGAATACTGACCTACAGTTAGTGTCCAAAAATGATTTCGTTATCGGAAAATACTGACCCTGCAATCATGATAAGTGCAATATGACTCAATCATTAATATTTTTTTTTCTGGAAAGTTTTTCTACAAAATTACTGCTGGCAATTTGGCTTTAATGCCATTACAATCTATATTAAGATTTCTGGATTGACGTCAAGGCTAACAAACAATTTTTAAAGCAAGTGCCAAAGTTAACTGTCACCTGCACATGTCCTCCATTACTGAAGAAAGGAACAAATGGTGTCTGCGATAAGCTAGGTAATATTTATTCTGTTAACTGGAAAGTTTTTCCACAATCCCATTTCTTCTTCTGCATTTTCACAATTAAATGGGTAGAGTTTGGAGAATTTTCTCCAGCGTGGCTAGGATTGACGATGAATAAAACTTATGCAATGTAAAGCAAGTGCAGTTAACTGTACTATCTGCCCCATTGCTGTGTTTTCTAAGCTTGGCGCTTGTTTTGGCTGATTTCGCAAGATTTTTCTGGCGGTGTATCAAACCCGCATTGCTTGGTGATGTTACACTTAAGTTAAATTTATTTATTTCTGGATATAATTTATTATTACTTGAGCTGTTTCTCCCGCGTTCACTTTGGATATATATAAATATATATATATATTATAAATATATATATATATATTATATATGTAATATGTATAAGAATATTTGTCTGTGTGTATATATATATATATATATAATATATATTTATATATATATCTAAAATATTAATATATATATATTATATATATATATAAAATATATGCATATGTATATGTATGAATACATATGTATTGTACATGTATGTATATATATAATATGTATATATATATATATATTTGCATATGTAAATGTATATGCATATGTATTGTATATGTATGTATATATATATAATATATGTGTATATATTTATGAATATGTATTTATATATTTATATAAATATATATATATATATATATATGATATATTATGCATATATGTAAATATATATATATATGTGTATGCATGTATGTATAATATGTATAATATATATATTATATGTATGAATACATATATATATAGTTATATGTATATATATATGCATATATATGTCTATATATATGTATGTGTATGCATGTATAATATATATATATATATATATAAATATATATATATATATATATATATATTGTATGTATAATATGTATGTATGTATAAGTAAATGTATGTATGTATGTATGTATATGTATATATATGTATATATATACATATATATGCATATATATATGTATATATATAACAATATATATATATGTATATATGTATATATGTATGAATATATGTATATATATATATATATATATATATATATATATATATATATTTATGTATTTATTAAATATATATGTATAAATGTAATATATAATATATATATAATGCATGTATATATATAATGTATATATATATATGTGTGTGTGTGTGTATATGTGTGTATATGTATGTATGTATTTATATATATGCATGTATATATATATATATATATATATATATATATATATATATATATATTACGAGTAAAACAACTATCTAAAATTCCCTTTTCACTTTTTCTCTTTCCTTCATACCTCATTTCCGAGCCGTGTAACGTAAGATCAAAAGGAGTATTATTCACCAACTTCCATTCTTTTTACTCGTCTACCCAAACTAACGCTACAATAAATGCCCGCTTTCCATCTACTGACATCATTTTCCAGCTGTCCCAAGAAGAATAATATCACTCCTGAAATGTCTGAATGGAAAGAAAGAATTACAGTTCGGAGCCCTAGGTTAAATTTGTCTAGGAAAATACCTCGGCACTGTTCCATTATCACAAACATTGACAATTGTTTTATTTCTTTAAATTTTATTTCTTAATTTCACTGTGGAAATAAAACTGAACATCATATATGAATGTAGTATAATAATGCGTTTTTTGCTGATATTATTAGTGTCATACACTCAATAGCCAAAACTTTATGACCCCCTGTCAATAACGAGTTGGTGAACCTTTGGCGCGCAACACAGCTTCCACCCGCCTTGGCATGGATGCCACAAGTCCTTGGTAGATGGCCGGACACAGATTGTGCCAGATGTTTGAACAACGGTTACGCAAATAAGAGATATTGCGAATGGGTTGTCTTTGAAGTCTGAGATGCCGTCCCATGACATCCCAAATGGGTTCTATAGGATTGAGATACATTAACTGGAATTCAGCACCATGTTCCTGAAACCACTCCGACACAATTTTAGCCTTGTGACACGGGGTGTCGTGTTGGAACATTCCGTTTCCAGCTGGAAAAACAGAGGCCATGTAAGGGTGCAACTGATCCGCAATGATGTTCAGGTACCCTGTAGCATTCATGGTCTGCTCTACCACAAGTACAGGTCACAGAGATGCTCCAAAAAAAGGTCCCCCAAACCATCATACCGACACCACCGACCTGTGTACGACCTACTGTACATTGAGGGAGCAACTGTTCGCCTGGAAGACGGTGTAAGGGAATTCCTATACCGACCCAGCTTTGCGCCATACGGTTAACTGATAACAAGTCGCCGCAACGTAACCACAACACCACAGGGTGCTGCTGACCTACAAGAGGCTCCGTCGTGGCTCGAAATTAATGTAGACGACCCCAGTAAGGAACAATACCACTTCGGCAAGTTCGGGACATACTGACACTGCCATAGGCGTAATAAATGACAAGCCGTGATTCGTCTGACCAGCCAACTCTCTCCCACCGATCTATGGACCAGTCGCGATGTTTTCGGGACCAGCGTAGGCGCAGTTGGCCATGTGGCTTAGCACACGAGTGGGACGTTTTCTGCGTAGCCCCCTATCCAACAGTGTGCTCCGATACTATTCTACTTGGCCCTGCATTGTAGTGGGTTGTCAGCTGAGCCACTGTCTGGATCCGGTTTGGCTTCACCATGCGAGACCTTTTTATCGGATAGCGTGTGGACGTCCAACACCATGTCGTCTACTGCTGGTTTCACCATCATTCATCCAATTTGCATAACAACTGTAGATCGCGAACCACCCACGAGTCGTGCAGTTTCGGGAATACTTCTTCCGAGCCATTACAATCTGCCCTCTATCAAAACCGCTTAAACCCGCAGCCTTTCTCACCGCACACAGAAGTAAGTGAAAGAATGATTCATCAGGCTCTCCAGCAGCAGTTAAATAACACTTCCACCTGATCACGTGCCTTCCACGTCATCCAGGCGAGTTCATTGCAAAATGTAGGGGTGGTCATAATGTTTTGACTCTTGAGTGTAGAATCTAAAAAGTAATAACAATTTTGAAATAAATATAATCTTTAACTAGGAAACTTAACTGCATATGATGTGGCTAGTAATATATAAATTACTTTATTACTAATGCATTTCATGTTGAATACATTAACAGCCGAACATTCTTACACCGGAGAGCTGAGTATTTTGAAATCCAAGTACGTCACAAGGGATACAAAACGAAGGAGCAGGAGATCTATCGACGAAATAAACATGCTGATGTTGGAAGCGGATGTACAAGATGCGGTAACAACTTTTTTATTTCCTTTATAATAATAATAGCCGAAGTTATCTACCCTTGAATTTATGAAGCGGTCGAATCCGGAATGGATAGAGGCATCCATATTGAACTGGAGGAGTTAGGATTAGCAAAATTCAAAGCGAGTCAAGTTTATTTTCTCCTAAGCTATACATCCGATTCTAAAATAAATGGATATAAATATGGGTAATATCACAGCGAAAAATACTGTCGTTTTTAATACGTTCGAAATCCACCTCTTCCCTCCTTTTCGAACGTTTAATGCCATTATTGCGAGCCCTATTTTCTCCCGGTTAATAGCAGACGATTAAATTTATTATATAATAAAGAGTTAAAAATATTTTTTTCTAGACTCTCATTTAATCATTTCTTATTTTAAATTATTTAAATATCTTCTGCATTCTTTTATCACTGAACTTAGATATGACGTATAATTTGTAACGAAATAATTTGTAACGAAATAAAATTGAGCACTGTTCGACAAATTAAGACTCCTTACACACTTAAAGGCGATACGCACATATACAGGGTGTTTCAAAAAATATGACCGGTATATTTGAAAAATCAGTAAAAACTAAGCGGACAGTGATAGAAATTCACAGTTTATTACAATATGATTGGGACAATAGTCAATTTTCATGCAGAAACTCTTTCAAAATTAGTTACAATATACCGCAATAGATGGCGCTGCAGTCTGGAAAAATCTAAACTACAATAATTTTCCAGATATCTACGAGGCTCAGCAATAATAGGGCGTAGTCTCAGAACGAAATTATTAGAAACCCGTGTGTCTCAGGCCAGGCAATCATCTGTTCTAAGGAATAATCCATTTTTTCAAAGCAAACGTGACGCTTACAGCAGAAAGGCAACTTACAGATTCGTGAATTCACAAACTACGTTTTCTTCTATATCTTCAAACCACCTGCATCGCCATCTGTTGTTGAAAATTGTAACTTTTTTCGAAAGTTTGTCTGCCTGAAAATTTAGTGTTGTCCCAAGGATATTGCAACAAACGGTGTATTTCTATCAATGCCCGTTTAATTTTTATGGTTTTTCACATATATCTGAAATGCAATATGCTTGGGACAATACTCAATTTTCAGGAAATAAACTTTAAAAATAGTTACAATATTCTACAACAGATGGCGCTACAGTCTAGAAAAAATCTAACTACGATATTTGTCCTGTGGGGACTCTTAAAAGACCAGGTGTACCACCTCTGTCCAGAAACAATTGAATAACTGGAACAGTAGATCCGTTCCGCACGTGAAGCCATCCCTGAGACGTTTACACGGGTTTCTGATCATTTCGTTCTGAGAATAAGACATATTAGTGCTGCGCATGGTGGATATAAAGAGTGGATCGGGACAGCCAATGTTGGTGCTTCACTTCCGGTAGAAAATTGCTTGGTTCACTGGCGCCATCTATTAACCAAAAACCTATTTAAGTAATCGTGAGCTCGTGTCGAGGACGAAAAGAAATTATAAATATTAAAGAAGGCTTACTGTCGAATGAAACAGAAATTACATCAATTAATACAGATTTTGATCACACCTATTGCAGCTCAAATAAATAAGATTTATTTGTTTTTATTTGTATGATCTTTTACTTTTGAAAATCGTTAACAATAACTGGTAAAAATATTCAATCACATTGCATTATTCAGATAATGATTGTTCTCAGTCTGAAATATATGTTTGGTTTGGCTTGGTTTGGAGCGCTACGGTCTACTTTTTGCAACACGAGGGCTAATGAGACCGGGACCTACTGCTTAAATCCGATTCCGAACGGCTACGAGCATCCATGCCACAGTGGGTTTCGAACCCACGAACTCCGGTTCCGAAGGCCAGCACCTTAACCAATCGGCCATCGTTCGGCACTCACTGAAATATAAGTTTCTCAGTCTGAATATAAGTTTCTAAATTATTATACTGAATAAAACGTTTTCAGAAAATTTTTATCTTTAAAAATCAGACTCTTTACTGCTCATTATAGACAGCTTGAGGTATAAAGTTTATAATTGCAAAAACTGATTTTAAAATAATAAAAAAAATTGACAGTTTAAAAATCAATTTTAAAAATTATCAAAAATGTAAAAAAAATATTAGAAATGAATATTAGAAATAAAATATTAAAACATTAAAATAATAAATATTAAAATTAATAACTTTATTAAAATAAAATATTAGAAATACTAGAATTCTCAAGCTCATTTCTTAGTAAAACTAATTTTATAAATTTGAAACGACAAAAACTAACGCAAATAAAAATTTAAAATTTATAATTCAGGTAACAAAAAATAAAAACGAAACAGAAAATAGAAAATTGACTGAAAATATTGTCAAAAATGTAAATAAAAGAATAAAAAAAAAACTGCCCAATATATTGAGTAGTTTTAGTTAATATATTAGTGAATAGATGGCGCCAGTGAGCCAAGCAATTTTTTACCGGAAGTGTAAGCATCCAAAATTGGCTGTCCCGATCCACTCGAGTTTACAGATATCCAACCAGTGGAGTTTTTTACTAAGTTTTTACTGATTTTTCAAATATACCCGTCATTTTTGAAACACTCTGTAAGTAATTAGTGTATTTACTTCATGGTTGTGTGGCAGTACACTAACTCTCACACTTTTTTCCAGATTGAAAAAACTTACAAAGGGACTGTACATGACGGAGCAACTGTGAAAATAGTTCATTGCAGGTAAGTTGGATAAAATTCTTACTATTCCCCCATCAGTTGCGGGTAGTTTTTCGATCCCCCCTACCCTCCTTTCAAGGCAAAAAAAAATAGTTTATAAAAAGGGATACAAACGAATATTTTTGGAAGAAAGTTTATATTAATTTTTTTTTTATGTTTGCATACCTTTGTATCACAGTCGAATGCCAAAAATCTTTATATCCTCGAGGACGTAAACTGTAACACCTTCAATTAAGTGTTTATATAAAAATACAATAAAATAGCATAGGTAAGATTAACAAACAATACATATTTTAAGACAAAATTAATACGAGAAAAAAATAATAAAATTTTTAAGCAAATAACAATTGTATCTAAGTTTGAGAAATATAATAAAAAGTGCTTATATTTCCTTATAAATGGCTGAAATTTTTAATTTATTACAAATTTATATTATATAAGATAAATGCTTTTTTTCCTTGCCTACTTTGTAACTTATTTTATTAATGATTCATATTGTAAATGTTGAATGTAATAAACTGTTATTCCAGTATTATGTAGCCGAACGATAGCCGATTGGTTAGGGTGCTGGCCTTCGGTACCAGAGTTCGTGGGTTCGAATCCCACTATGGCATGGTTGTTCGTAGCCGTTCGGAATCGGCTTTAAGCTGTAGGTCCCGGTCTCATTAGCCCTCGTGTTGCAAAAAGTAGACCGTAGCACTCCAAAAAACCAAACCAAACCAGTATTATGTACATTTAATGATTGCAAACCCTAATAAATTTCTTTATGTATGCGATGAGCTATTTATAAATAAGTACTTTTAATTTCTGAATAACGATTCATGCAAAATTACTTGGAGAATTAACAAAAAACATTTTCAAATTTTGTTAATTAAATTATTTAAAATTTAATAACTAAGTACCAAAATTTAGGAGGCTAAGGTCCAGGGCCTAAAAAATTAAATCGGTATAAATAGGCTGCATAACAAAGAGAAAAATACTGTCGTCTTTAAAACGTTCGAAATCCACCCCTTTTGCCCTTTTCGACC
>CM063497.1:340937-358437 GCA_032207245.1 Pardosa pseudoannulata
GATTTAGTTTAGTTAATTTAGTTATGAGAAGTAAAGTTGTTTCGGTTTTGAAATTGTTAAAAAATATCAAAATATTCTAAATCATACAAGATGTTTGGGTTTGGAACATTTTGTTTTTGTTCTTATCATTTTCTGGGATTTAGTTAAGACGGGTGCAGTTATTTCGGTTTTGAAATAGTTTAAATGTATCAGGATATTCTAAGTTAATTGGTTTGGAACATTTTTTTGTTCTTTGCACAAGGGAGGGGGATCCCCCCTCACATGTTAGATTCTTCATAATATTAGTGCTTATTAAAATGATATATATTGTGTTTACTCTGTTGACACATATCATAAATATTACTAATCTGTTATTTATTTTTTAAAAAACGTAAAAAATTATGATTATGCTAATTTTATTTTATTAATAATTTAAATTGTTAATCTGTTGTTTCCTTTTAAAGTTTTGTTAATGTTGTGTTTCAAGTATGCCACGTGACCGCCGCCATGTTTTTTTTTTTTTGTGATCTTTCAGAAATCACGCACCGCCGCCATGTTTTTCTACTTGGCGACTTTTCAAATCATGCGTTTTTCTAATGGTCGCCAAAAAAAAACATGGCGGACGGGACCGGCGGCTATAATGCATCTGTTCCAATTATTTATTTTGTTGTTGTTGTTCGGAGACTTTTTGCAGAGTCAAAGGATAGCTAATTGAGTGACTCTCTTGTCGTTCTTGCATTTTTCACCTCCTTTAGATCATGAGCGAGTTAAACCGCCATTCGTTTAAAGACTAGGCCTGTTTCTCCGAGACATTTTTACAAGATATCGAATTGTTTGGATTTTACGCTCCATACTGAAAATGACTGAACGCCCATCAGGACGTTGGGAGTTTGTCGACCCACGATACTTTGATCCTTGGAAGTAGTTCATAAAAAGTTTCTAGATTTTATACTAAATTTAAACAAAATTAAGAAGTTGGCCAGGTTAGAACTAACTCTGAGTTGTCACAGGTTACTTCTGATCTTGTCTACAGGTTTGAGCACCCTCTAGGTCAGTGGTTCTTAACCTTTTTAAGCCGCGACCCAAATTTGAGAAATATGTTCATGTCGCGACCCAAAAAAAAGTCAAAATTTTTTCATTGCTTTATTTTAGAGCGTATTTTTAAAAAATCTTCAATCCTAAGATGATGATTTTTTATCTTATTTCTCGGTGTGTAATTTTTCTGACGTACTGCAGGATAATTGTAATACCTGGCTACTACCAATGATCCGGTATAGTCACCCGATATGCCGGATGCAGTATGTTGTCCGGATAACTGTTGCATTCCTAGATAAATTATTTTTAAAATTTTGTATATACCATATGTGCAATAGAGAATAAATTGTGTAACTGTTACATAAAAGACAGTCTTACAACTTTCAAGTGCGTAAAATGTATAAAATAAAAAGTACTTTATGAAATATAGTATACATTTTACCTTAAGGTATCCGTCTACGTTGAAAACGTCATTTTTTTGCCAAAAATCATAATTTCAACTTTTAGGCTTCTAAATCTGTTTTTGTTTTGTCTCTACGGCATTTTAAAGAAAAGTTACAGCTGTTTAAACATCAGTGACAGCTGTCAAAACAAAACGGAAGTAGCGACTTCGGAACCGGAAGTTGTGAATTTAAAGCCTTTTAAAGAGCATTTTTTGGACAAAACTTTTTAAATTTTCATGAAGATTAGTTTAAACATTTTTCTAGTATTTTTAATAATTAGCAACTTGGCAATTAGAAAGTTTTGAAGCAAGAAAGTGTGGGGAATTTTAAACATGTATTTTAATTTTTTAATAGTTAAAGTTGCTTTCATAAACTTCAAATGCGTTTTTCTCAGAACGGTATTTTTAATAAAATGTTGAAACTTGAAATGTGATTTCTCAAAAAGTTCTTAAAATATTTTGTTGAAAATTATTATGAATGCTTTTGATAGTATTTACTAGTAAATGACCTAAAAGCTTTAAATTTGGATAATTTTTAATGATGTTACACTCATAGTTAGATATAAAGGTAATGAAAATTCGTTAAAAATTCAATGTGTATGATTTTGAAGGACCAAAATTTTTTACCAAATGTAAATTAAGCAAAGATTTTGGGTGATTCACTAGTCCAGTGTATAAGAAATGTGTTGCGTCAAAAAATATTGAAATAATTTAATTTATTAAAAAATTAGACCTTTTGAAAAAACCCGATTTTTTTTTACTAAATTTTCTTCATTTATTAGAAATTTTATAAAAAACTTCTCCAGGAATAAATTTTTTAAGTGCAATTCTGTATGATAATATAAAAAATAAATCTAAAAATGTAAAAACATGAACTAGTTTCTAAGTTTAAAGAAAAAAGTTTTCCGAATGTAGACGGATACCTTAAGTAAACTCTGCTGCTACTAAAATGGTTTATGTTTAACAAAATATAAACAATATCGTATAAAATAGGCATGAAAAATAAAGTAAATAATATAATGTAAAATGAAAATGATGTAAACATAGAATGTAAATTTTTGTGCCTGTGTACATGTTTGTAATGCAAAATAATAAGACTGAAAAATTGGGCAATGTATTATAATTAAGACTGAATATTGTTGCGAATTTGTTTAGCGAACTGTAAAATTAGCATGGGACTCTATGAATATCTCGCCAAATTGGCGAGATATCGGATCGTTGGCGACAGTTTTGGCAACCTATTTTTGTCGCCAAGCTCATTGCCAAGTTCGTCGCCAAGTGTTGCCAATCGGTGGGTCACGTGACAACTTCCGGTTCCGGTTTCTGGAATATTCCAGCAGTTTCTTCGGGCCTATATAAGGCAGGCAGAGTCCCAGACAGAGTAGAGTCGTTAAGTGGATCTCTCGGTGTAAGAAGTACGCACGGTGTGTTGTGTTTCACCGGTGCTTTTTGTTTGATGCGGAAAGAGGTACGTGAGCCCATGGCATTGTACTCGAGTTTTTCTGCGATGACATTGTATTTTCGAAGTGATTGCCAATAAATCATAGTTTTCGTGCTGTAGTCTTGCTTAAGTCCATTCAATCCCCGAACCCAGTTTTTGAAGTTCGTAACCATATAAATAAATAATTTGAGAATTTTAAGAGTCAATAATAAAATTATATAAACCGTTTGTAATGATGTAAAAATACTGTAATAATTATTAAAAATGTATAAAAATTAAAAAAATTGTGAAATAGATGCTTGTAAATAAAATGTAACACGAGTCAAAACTTAAGAAATCTGGAAAATCCTGCAATATTGCAGCAGTAGTATGTATAAAGTGCGGAAATAATGTTCTAAATAAAATTCGGCGGTACATATGGGCCACCATGGCATTGGCAACCATAAACCCCTTTTTGGGGATTGTTGGCGATAAATCAGTATTGTGTCGTCTTATCCAAAATCCATTAAACACTAACGAAGTTCATAATAACGAACGTGAAACTTCCGGCTGCCGCTAAATTGTCAATTGTACCGCCAAAATATCTCCAAATTTGTCGCCAAAATCATCGTCAAAACTAAAGTTGCCAAAATACGCATAGTTAAAGTTTGTAGCAACATATAAGTCGACTTCACGCAGTAGGGCAAATTCTCAAATTAGGACAATTCTGGCTTTAGTTTCAAACGAAAGGGCAGTTTAATGTTTGTCTAATGGATGTTGTAAACATGAAAATGAATGGGAAGGGCATTACAGTAGTTCGTGACGTTGCGACAAATTGCTCTTTTGCTTATTTTAAGCTAAATCCAAAGTAGAAATTGCATTTAAGTGTGATACTTACCATTACACGTTTGGATAAAAGTATTTTGCCTTTCAGGGATCGGATGGAAAACGTTGATTATGGAAAAACCTTTCATGCAGGTGCAGTGGAAAGCTCCGTAGCCATTTTCGGGAACACAAGTTGTGGCATTTCCGCACAGTTTATCCTTGATATCTTCGTTACCACAAACGTCAGTTTGGTCGAATACAACTGAGAAAATACAAACATTTTTGCATTGCAAAGGAGAATCATATATTACTTAACTCTTTGTAGTTACTTCTTAGGTACACATGTTAAAACTCTACTCGAATAGCACTTAGTTATCGGACAATATCAAAAGTGTCTCCCATTCCTAAATTATATACATGAATATAAGTTTTTGATATTTAGAAATATTAGTCAATATTCTCCGATACCCCCGAATATCATTTTTTTATACTTAGCAATATCAGTTAATGTTCTCCGATATCCCTGAATATTAATTTTTGAAATTAAGCAAACGTTGGTCAATATTCTCCAATATCCCTGAATATCTCTTTTTGTAATTTAACAACATCAATCAATGTGTCTGATACCCCTGAATACAATTTTTCGATACTTAGCAATATCGGTTAATGTTCTCCGATATCCCTGAATATTAATTTTTGAAATTAAGCAAACGTTGGTCAATATTCTCCAATATCCCTGAATATCCCTTTTTGAAATTTAACAATATCAGAAAACCTGAATATAATTCAAAAATTATATTCAGGGTTACCTGATAACCTTGAATATAATTTTTGGATACTTAGCAATTTTGGTGAACATTCTTCAATATCTCTGAATATTAATTTTTGATAATTACCAATGATTCTCAATATATCCCCGATATCCCTGAATACCATTCTTTTATATTTAACAGTGTTGATGAACATTCTCCAATATCTCTGAATATTAATTTTTGACATTTAGCAACGTTGCTCAATATTCTCCAGTATCCCTGAATATCACTTTTTAAAATTTAACAATATCAGTCAATGTGCCTGATACCACTGAATATAATTTTTGGATACTTTGTAATTTTGGTGAACATTCTCCAATATATCTGAATATTAATTTTTGAAATTAAGCAAACGTTGGTCAATATTCTCCAATATCCCTGAATATCACTTTTTGAAATTTAACAATATCGGTCAATGTGTCCCGATACCCCTGAATATAGTTTTTGGATACTTATCAATTTTGGTCAATATTCTCCAATATCTCTGAATATTAATTTTTGGCATTTAACACGTTGGTCCTATTCTCCAATATCCCTGAATATCACTTTTTGAAATTTAACAGTATCAGTCAGTATGCCTGATACCCCTGAATACAATTTTTCGATACTTAGCAATTTTGGTCAATATTCTTCAATATTCAGATATCATTAATTTTGACATTTAGCAACGTTGGTCAATGTTCTCCGATATTCCTTAATATCATTATTTTGATATTAAGCAATTTTGGTCAATATTCTCCAGTATCCCTGAATATCACTTTTTGACATTTATCAATGTTAGCCAATACTTACCTGATATCCCTGAATATTACTTTTTGATATTTAGCAACGTTGCTTAATATTTTCCAATATCCTTGAATATTACTTTTTGATATATAACAGTGTTGGTCAATATTCTCTGATATACTTGAATATTATTTTTTCATATTTAGCAACGTTTTATAATATTTCCCCGATAAAACCTGAATGTCATTTTTTGTTATTTAGTCTTGTTGGTCAATATCTCCGATATCCCTGAAAATTAATTTTGAATATTTAGCAAAGTTGAAAAATATTTCCCAGATATTCCTGAATATCATTTTTTGTTATTTAGTCTTGTTGGTCAATATTCTCCGATATCCTTGAATATTAATTTTTGATATTTAGCAACGTTGGACAATATTTCCCCGATATTCCTGAATATCATTCTTTGTTATTTAGTTTTGTTGGTCAATATTCTCCAATATCCTTGAATATTAAATTTTATATTTAGCAAACGTTGGATAATATTTTCCAGATATTCTTGAATGTCATTTTTTGTTATTTAGTCTTGTTGGTCAATATCTCCGATATCCCTGAAAATTAATTTTGAATATTTAGCAAAGTTGAAAAATATTTCCCAGATATTCCTGAATATCATTTTTTGTTACTTAGTCTTGTTGGTCAGTATTCTCCGATATCCCTGAATATTAATTTTGGATATTTAGCAAAGGTGAAAATATTTTCCAGATATTCCTGAATATTATTGTTTTTGTCTTGTTGGTCAGTATTCTCCGCTATCCCTGAATATTAATTTCTAATTTTTAGCAATGTTCACCAGGTGGTAATTTTGCCATGCAAATTTATTCATTCAGTACTAACTTAAGTTATTGTTTGCTTTACCTTTCTCCTGCAGACGTATAATTATTACGCTCAAACGAGGAAGTCAAAGAACTTACCAGCGTTCTCTTTGCTGCTTTTCAAAATGAAATTCGGTTTGACCACACAGTGTTGATTGTCCAGAGGCAAGCAGATGGATTTGGCGAAGATACGGTTAGCGTCCTTTACACTTTCGCCTTTTAACTGCAGCTCTATAGTACATGTGACGTCACTTCCTCCGACTCTGCGAGAAAGTATTAAAATGTCAAATACAATTCAAAACATAATTTAAGGTATCCGTCTAAGTTGTAAACGTCATTTTTTGCCAAAAATCATAATTTTTTTTATTTCTCTATTGTTATATTATATAATATATATATATATTATATGTAATATATATATATATATATATATATATTATATATATATAAATATATATATAAATATATATATACATATAATATATTATATATATATATATATACATATATATACACACACATATATATATATACATACATATATATATATATATATATATATATATATTAATATAAATATATATATATATACATATATATACACACATAATTATACATACATATATATATAAATATATATATATATAAACATATATATATATATATAACATACATATATATACATATATATACATATATACATATATATATACATATATATATCATATATATATACATATATATATATACATACATATATATATAAAAAAATATATACATATATATATAATAAATAATAATATATAAAATACATATATATATTATATATAATATATATATATATATATATATATATACATATACATATATATATAAATATATATATATATATATATATATACATACACATATCTATATATATAAATATATATATATATATATATATACAATATATATATATATATACATATATATACATATATATATACATATATAACACATATATATATACATATATATACATATATATATATAAATATATACATATAAATACATATATATATACATATATATACATATATATACATATAAAATATACATATAATATATACATATATATATACATATAAATAAAATATATATATATACATAAAATATATATAAACATATATATTAAATATATACATATACATATACACATATACATATACATATACATATATACATATACATAATACATACATATACATATATACATACATATGCATATATACATATACATATAAACATATACATATATACATACATACATATACATACATATATAAACATACATATATACATACATACATATATAATATACACACATATATACATATATATACATACATATACACACATATATACATATAATACATATATATACACACATACATATATATACACCCACATATATATACACACATACATATATTATATATATATATATATATAATATATATATATATATAATATATATATATATTATATATACTTTGACCATTACTGGCTCTCTTAGAACCGGTTTTGGGAAAGTTTTACTCCGAAGTTATAAAACCAGAAAGTTCAGAGAATATGGTGAAAACTGATATTAAATCACGTGATCTATGATGAGGGCAGATCTCGTCGAAAGAGAAACTGATCGCGTTCCAATTTCAAAGTTAATATAGGACCTTTGATAAAAATTAATAGTTTTAAGGACTCTTAAAAATGAAAGCTCAAATTAAGGAGTTCTTAAAGGACTGTGGGAAAGATAGTCGTAAATGCCAAGCCTTGACCCTTTAAACAACTTATAAAAGATTTTTTTACTTATTGTTAACATTATCATATCTTTTTCAACTGGTTAATGACATCATATTTTAGAAAGCATTTTTGTAAATTAATATTTGAAACTAGCCTATAACCCGTCATATGACTACATCAGTAAAACTTTTAATTTTCCAGAATTGTAAAGCACCCCATGAGGCAGGTAAAAAAAAATTGTTTATCTTTTTTGGCTGACAATTATCTGGTACAAGCTAAATAATTTTTTTTTATCTTCATACTCCTCTAAAGTCTCCCGATACTGTGAATACAGTTTAGAATTACGTTGAATTCATTTAATCAAGCAGCGTGGTTATAAATAAAAAACAAATACACAAACTTCTTAATTTTCAAAGATATATAACTTAAACGCTAGACATTTATGAGTCCGTGAAATAGACTCCTAGACTTTAATGAAAAGAATTTGCTGTTAATACCAGTGATAAAATTTTCATCTCAACAAAAAATAATCACGGATTCAATTTAAAACTATCACATATTTATCTAATCTAATATTTAACCAAATATAAAAGAAAATTGTTGACGTCTTACCTAAGTTCAGCGATAAAACGTATGAAAATAATGCAGACGATATTTAAACAATTTAAAATAAGGAGTGATTAAACGAGAGGAATGACGTCATAATGCTAGAAAAAAAAGTTACCCATTTATTATTTGATAAATTTAATCGCCTGCTCTTAATCGGGGAAAATAGGAGTTGAAATAATGGCATTAAAAGCTCGAAAAGGGCAGAAGGGGTGGATTTCGAAAGTTTAAAATACGACAGTATTTTTCACCGTGATATGAAGCCTATTTATACCAGGGCCTGATTAAAGCACGGGCTTAGACCCTGGACCCGCTAAAATTCGATACTTAATTAATAAATTTTAAATAATTTAATTAACAAAATTTGAAAATGTTTTTTGTTAATTCTTCAAGTAATATTTCATGAAACCTTATTCAGAAATTAAAAGTATTTATTTATAAATAGCTCATAGCACAAATAAAGAAATTTATTATGGTTTGCAGTAATTAAAGGAACATAATACTGGAATAACAGCTTATTATATTCAACATTTATAATAGGAAGAAAATAATTTACAAAATATTAAAGGTTTGATTTGGTTTGGTTTGGAGTGCTATTGCAACACGAGGGCTAATACTGGGACCTACTGTTTAAAGCCGATTCCGAACGGCTGCGGACATCCGTGCCATAGTGGATTCAATAGAAAATATCGGCCATTTACAAAATATTAAAAGAAAAAAGCATTTATCTTATATATTATATAATACAAATTTTAGTAATAAGCTAAAAATTTCAGCCAGTTATAAAGAAATATGAGCACTTTTTATTTTATTTCTAAAACTTAGATACAATTGTCATTTGCTTAACAATTTTATTATTTTTTCTCTTATTAATTTTGTATTAAAATATCTAATATTTGTTAACTTACCTATTTTAACTTACCTATTATTGCTATTTTATTGTATTTTTTTATATAAAAACTTAATTGCAAGTGTTACAGTTTACATCCTCGAGGATACACAGATTTTTAGCATTCGACTGTACTACAAAGGTAAGTAAATATAAAAAAAATAATATAAACTTTCTTTCAAAAATATTCGTTTGTATCCTTTTTTATAAACTATTTTTTTGCCTTGAAAGGAGGGTAGAGGAAGCCCAAAAAGACTACCTGGCCCTGGGCCAAACTTTGCCTTGATCAAGGCCCTGCTTAACCGATTAATTCTCGACCTTATTAATTCTCTCATAACCGATTGATTCTCGACCTTATCAATTCTCTCTTAACCTATTAATTCTCGACCTTATCACTTCTCTCATAACCTATTAATTCGCGACCTTATCAATTCTCTCTTAACCTATTAATTCTCAACCTTATCAATTCTCTCTTAACCTATTAATTCTCGACCTTATCAATTCTCTCTTAACCTATTAATTCTCGACCTTATCATTCTCTCTAACCTATTAATTCTCGACCTTATCAATTCTCTCTAACCTATTAATTTCGACCTTATCAATTCATCTTAACCTATTAATTCTCGACCTTATCAATTCTCTAACCTATTAATTCTCGACCTTATCACTTCTCTCATAACCTATTAATTCGCGACCTTATCAATTCTCTCTTAACCTATTAATTCTCAACCTTATCAATTCTCTCTTAACCTATTAATTCTCGACCTTATCAATTCTCTCTTTACCCCAGGGCCTGATTTAAGCACGGGCCGACTGGGCCTAGGTCCTGAGCCCCCTAAAATTTGATACTTAATTATTAAATTTTAAATAATTTAATTCACAAAATTTGAAAATGTTTTTTGTTAATTCTTCAAGTAATATTTCACGGAACCTTATTCAGATATGAAATAAAAACAGTTAAAATATTGACAATTTTATCTAAAACACACTCCAGTTTACTTATTTATAATATAAATTAGTAATAAGTTAAAAATTTCAGCCAGTTATAAAGAAATATTAGCACTTTTTACTATATTTCTGAAACTTAGATACAATTGTTATTTGCTTGTGAAGTTTATTATTTCATTATTTTTTTTCTCTTATTAATTTTGTATTAAAATCTACGAATATTTATTATTTGTTCATCTTACCTGTGCTATTTTATTTTATTTTTTATATAAGAACTTAATTGCAAGTGTTACAGTTTACATCCTTGAGGAATACAGATTTTTGGCATTCGACTGTACTACAAAAGTAAGTAAATATAAAAAAAATAATATAAACTTTCTTTCAAAAATATTCGTTTGTATCCCTTTTTATAAACTATTTTTTTTTGCCTTGAAAGGAGGGTAGGGGGGATCGAAAAACTACCCGCAACTGATGGGGGAATAGTAAGAATTTTATCCAACTTACCTGCAATGAACTATTTTCACAGTAGCTCCGTCATGTTCTGTCCCTATGTAAGTTTTTTTAATCTGGAAAAAGGTGTGAGAGTTAGTGTACTACAACACAACCATGAAGTAAATACACTAATTACTTACAGAGTGTTTCAAAAATGACGGGTATATTTGAAAAATCAGTAAAAACTTAACGGGGAGTCATAGAAATACGCAGTTTATTGCAATATGCTTGGGACGATAGTCAATTTTCAGGCAGAAACACTTTCAAAATTATTACAATGTTCCACAACAGATGGCGCTGTAGTCTGGAAAAAATCTAAACTGCAATAGTTTTCAGACGAGTGGATCGGGGCAGCCAAATTTGGGTGCTAACACTTCCGGTAGAAAATGGCTTGGCTCACTGGCGCCATCTATTAACTAAAAACCTATTTAAGTAATCGTGAGCACGTGTCGAGGATTCTTAATACAACGTGTTAAACATGGAAGGTGAAGCAAAATTGGATAAATAAGCTCAAATAAATAAGATTTATTTGTTTTTATTTGTATAGTCTTTGACTTTTTAAAATCGTTAATAATAACTGATAGAAATGTGCAATCCCATTGCATTATTCAGACAATGTTTGTACTCAGTTTATTGTAAAAGACAGTAAATAGCATGATTTAAGCATGAAAAAATGACTCATTGAAATATGCTTCAATATAGTACTTTAGAAGCTTATATTTTTCTATCAAAGAATATTCAAGAAAAATTCTCTTTTACTCTTTATTAAGTGAAATAATTATTCAATATTGCTGTATACTTTTTAGAGGAATAGTAAAATTTAAACTTATGAATATTCTTTGATAGAAAAATGTAAGTTTCTAAATTATTATATTATTATAACATTTTTTTCAGAACAATGTTTTTATCTTGAAAAACCAGGCTGTTTACTGCCCATTAAAAACAGCTTGAGGTATAAAGTTTATAATAGCAAATACTGATTTTTAAAAATATAAAAAGATAAAAAAAAAATTGACAGTTAAAAATAAAAATCAATTTTAAAAATTGTCAAAAATATAAAAAAAATATTAGAAATGAAATATAAATATTTAAATAAATAAATTTATTACAATAAAATATTAGAAATATTAGCACTTCTCAAGCTCATTTAGCAGAAACTAATTTTATAAACTTAAAACGACAAAAACTAACAAAAATAAAAGTAAAAAATTAAATAAAATTCAAATAAAAAAGAGAAAATTGACTGAAAATATTGTCAAAAATGTAAATAAAATAATAAACTAACTGTCCAATTAATTTAGTAGTTTTAGTTAATATATTAGTGAATAGATGGCGCCAGTGAGCCATGCAATTTTTTTCCCGGAAGTGTAGCATCAAAATTGACTGTCCCGCTCCACTGGTTGGATATCTGTAAACTCGAGTGGATCGGGACAGCCAATTTTGGATGCTTACACTTCCGGTAAAAAATTGCTTGGCTCACTGGCGCCATCTATTCACTAATATATTGACTAAAACTACTCAATTAATTAGACAGTTATTTTATTCTTTTATTTACATTTTTGACAATATTTTCAGTCAATTTTCTATTTTCTGTTTCGTTTTTATTTTTTGTTACCTGAATTATAAATTTTAAATTTTTATTTGCGTTAGTTTTTGTCGTTTCAAATTTATAAAATTAGTTTTACTAAGAAATGATAAATGCTAGTATTCTAATATTTTAAATAAATTTAATAATATTTATTATTTTAAATTAATATTTTATTTATTTCTAATATTCATTTCTAATATTTTTTTTTTACATTTTGATAATTTTTAAAATTATTAAGGGTTCACTTAAGAATTGGGTACACGCTGATAGGCGCCAAATCTGGTGGCGATAAAGCGCCAAATCTGGTAACCCAGACTGCTTTCTCCTCTCCTCGCCGTGATATTTTTTCGCTTATGTACAATTTAGAGGCCGTTCTTTTTATGTAACCCTTTCGTTACGTTTCAATGCGCCTAATTTCTATTGGTTCTTTGTTTAAATGCGCTTAATTTCTATTGGTTTAGCGGTTAACGGCACTTTTAACGCAATATTCAAACTGGTTATACTCGTTTTCTGCCATTTTCGCCTGAGGATATTGTTTGATGCACTTCTGTTTGGTTTTTGTGTGTGTGTGAATGAGGGGCTTATCAATAATAAATATGAATGTTTGGTGTGTAAGGATGATATGAATCTGATCTAACGTAAAGATCGACCCGATGGAAGTGCATCCAACGCCTAAAGTATGTGCTTATGTTTTTTAATTTCAAGTGATATTTCATGTTACTTTAATTGTAAACTCTTTCGTGTGGAGTGAAGGAAGGTTTTTATGTGTTTTTTGAACGTTGCGGATTTAAGCAATATTTTTTAGATGCAGTTAGTGTATATTTATTTTATTTTTCATATGTATATAAAAAATATTACATTTTTAATAAATTTTTATACTATTTGTAATAACATTTACGGGGGTCAAGGGGGGCAGAGCCCCCCTTGGTTAAAAAAGTTTTTGATAACTCAAAAATTTATTTAAAAAATTAGAAAGTACTAACCTTTTAATGTTCTTTGAAAATTAAAATTAAATCTCTGCGGATGTTTTATTTATTTTTTATTTCTGGTTTATCTTTTAAAATGAAATTTTTAATTATTTTGTGTGTTTAAAATAAGGAAATATTTTAAGAATATTAAAAAAAATAATAATAAAAAATTAATTTATTACATTTTTAATAAATTTTTATATTAATAACATTTACGGGGGTCAAGGGGGGCAGAGCCCCCCTTGGTTAAAAAACTTTTGATAAATCAAAAATTTATTTAAAAAATTAAAAAGTACTAACCTTTTAATATTGTTTGAAAATTAAAAAAAAATCTTTGCGTATGTTTTATTTTTTATTTCTAATTTATCTATTTTTAATTGTTTTGTGTGCTTAAAATCAGGAAATATTTTAAGAATATTAAAAAACAAAAATAATCAATTTTTAATGGTTTAAAATTAACAACCAATTAATATTAAAAAAATAACATGAATAAACAAAATTTGTATTAATATAAATATCATTTTACGCAATTTTCAACATTTTTGCCATTAATTGCAAAATTAGTATATTATTTCACAATAAAATAAGTCAGTTAATTTAGTCGCGCCGAAAATCCGTTGCCGTTCAAAACGTCAGCCTTCCGGTAACTCCGCTCGAATTGGCATGTCAAAAATAGCAGGAGGTACCCAATTCTTAAGTAGTCCCCGTTTTTTTTTTGTTACCTGAATTTTTTTTTAAATATTTTAAGTTTTTGCAATTATAAAATTATAAAATTATTGAGACAGAAAGGCTATTTTTAAAGATAAAAATTTTTAAAATTTTTATTTATATAATTTAAAACTTATATTCAGTAGAACAATCATTATACTGAATAACATTGATTGAAAATTTTTATCAATTGTTAACGATTTTTAAAAAGTAGATCATACAAATAAAAAAAAATAAATCTAATATTTGAGCCTGAATAAGTGATCAAATCTGTAAAAATTTAGAATTCTGTCATTGACAGTAAACATCTTAATATTTATAATTCTTTTCGTTACAACACGTTATTAAATGGAAGTAAAATATGGCGCCAGTGAACCAACAATTTTTCTACAAAGTGTAGATCAACATTGGTAAGATCCACTGTAAATCACCATCAAGCAAATAATTAAAAAATAATTTCCGAAAATGCACATTAAAAAGCAAAGATTCAACAGATTAGGAACCCAGATTTATAGACCAAGAAAAAAAATTCAATCAGTAACATATGAATAGAGCGATGCTTATGCAGAACAGATGTACTGTACCAGTTATTCAATTGTTTCTGGATAGAGATGGTACACCTGGTCTTTTAAGAGTCCCCACAGGACAAATATCGTAGTTTAAATTTTTTCCAGACTGTAGCGCCATCTGTTGTAGAATATTGTAACTACTTTTAAAGTTTATTTCCTGAAAATTGACTATTGTCCCAAGCATATTGCATTTAGATATATGTGAAAAATCAATGAAAACTAAACAGGCATTGATAGATATACACCGTTAGTTGCAATATCCTTGGGACAATACTAAATTTTCAGGCAGACAAACTTTCGAAAAAAGTTACAATTTTCAACAACAGATGGCGCTGCAGGCGGTTTGAAGATATAGAAGAAAACGTAGTTTGTGAATTCACGAATCTGTAAGTTGCCTTTCTGCTGTAAGCGTCACGTTTGCTTTGAAAAAATGGATTATTCCTTAGAACAGATGATTGCCTGGCCTGAGACACACGGGTTTCTAATAATTTCGTTCTGAGACTACGCCCTATTATTGCTGAGCCTCGTAGATATCTGGAAAATTATCGTAGTTTAGATTTTTTCAGACTGCAGCGCCATCTGTTGTGAAATATTGTAACTAATTTTAAAGTTTGTCTGCCTGAAAATTGATTATTGTCCCAAGCATATTGTAATAAACTGTGAATTTCTATCACTGTTCGTTTAGTTTTTATTGATTTTTCAAATACACCAGTCATATTGGAAACACCCTGTATATGTACGTTTCGCCTTTAAGTGTGTAAGGAGTCTTAATTTGTCGAACAGTGCTAAATTTTATTTCGTTACAAATTATACGTCATATCTAAGTTCAGTGATAAAAGAAAGCAGAAGATATTTAAATAATTTAAAATAAGAAATGATTAAATGAGAGTCTAGAAAAAAATATTTTTAACTATTTATTATATAATAAATTGAATCGTCCGCTCTTACCGGGGGAAAATAGGGCTCGAAATAATGGCATTAAACGTTCGAAAAGGAGGGAAGAGGTGGATTTCGATGGATTTCGTATTAAAGACGACAGTATTTTCGCTGTGATATGAACCATATTTATACCTATTTATTTTAGAATCGGATGGATAGTTTAGGAGAAAATAAACTTGACTCGCTTTGAATTTTGCTAATCCTAACTCCTCCAGTTCAATATGGATGCCTCTATCCATTCCGGATTCGACCGCTTCATAAATTCAAGGGCAGATAACTTAGGCTATTATTATTATAAAGGGAATAAAGAAGTTGTTACCGCATCTTGTACATCCGCTTCCAGCATCAGCATGTTTATTTCGTCGATAGATCTTCTTCTCCTTCGTTTTGCATCCCTTGTGACGTACTTGGATTTCAAAATGATCAGCTCTCCGGTGTAAGAATGTTCGGCTGTTAATGTATTCAACATGAAATGCATTAGTAATAAAGTAATTTATATATTACTAGCCACATCATATGCAGTTATAGGCAATTAAGTTTCCCAATTAAAGATTATATTTATTTCAAAATTGATATTACTTTTTAGATTCTACACTCAAGAGTCAAAACATTATAACCACCCCTCCATTTTGTAATGAACTCGCGTGGATGATGTGGAAGGCACGTGATCCGGTTCAAGTGGTATTGAACTGCTGCTGGAGAGTCTGAAGAATCATTTTTTCACTTACTTCTGTGTGCGATGGGAAAGGCTGCGGATGTAAGCGGTTTGGATAGAGGACAGATTGTAATGGCTCTAAGGCTCGGAACAAGTATTTCCGAAACTGCACGACTAGTTGTTCGCGATCTACAGTTGTTAGTACTTATGCAAAGTGGATGAATGACGGTGAAACCAGCAGTAGACGACATGGTGTTGGACGTCCACACGCTATCAAAGAAAAAGGTCTCGCATGGTGAAGCAAAACCGGAGCCAGACAGTGGCTCAGCTGACAACCCAATACAATGCAGGGCCAAGTAGAATAGTATCGGAGCACACTGTTGGATAGGGAGCTACGCAGCATACGTCCCACTCGTGTGCCAAGCGTCGTCGCCAACTGCGCCTACGGTGGGCCCGAAAACATCGCGACTGGTCCATAGATCGGTGGGAGGAGTTGGCTGGTCACACGAATCACGGTTTGTCATTTATTACGCCTATGGCCGTGTCAGTATGTCCCGAACTTGCCGAAGTGGTATTGTTCCTTACTGGGGTCGTCTACATTAATTTCGAGCCACGACGGAGCCTCTTGTAGGTCAGCAGCACCCTGTGGTGTTGTGGTTAAGTTGCGGCGACTTGTTATCAGTTAACCGTATGGCACAAAGCTGGGTCGGTATAGGAATTCCCTTACACCGTCTTCCAGGCGAACAGTTGCTCCCTCAATGTACAGTAGGTCGTACACAGGTCGGTGGTGTCGGTATTATGGTTTGGGGGACCTTTTTTTGGATTGTCTCTGTGACCCGTACTTGTGGTAGAGCAGACCATGCATACTACAGGGTACTTGAACATCATTGCGGACCAGTGGCACCCTTACATGGACCCTGTTTTTCCAGCTGGAAATGGAATGTTCCAACAGGACGACGCCCCATGTCACAAGGCTAAAATTGTGTCCGAGTGGTTTCAGGAACATGATGCTGAATTCCAGTTAATGTATCTCAATCCGATAGAACCCATTTGGGATGTCATGGGACGGCATCTCAGACTTCAAAGACCACCCATTCGCAACATCTCGTATTTGCGTCACCGTTGTTTAAACATCTGGTGCAATCTGTCTCCGGCGATCTATCAAGGACTTGTGGCATCCATGCGAAGGCGGGTGGCAGCTGTGTTGCGCGCCAAATGTGGGACAACTCGTTATTGACAGGTGGT
>CM063497.1:363437-365937 GCA_032207245.1 Pardosa pseudoannulata
TCTCCGATATTCCTGAATATCATATTTTTATAGTTCGCAATGTTGGTCAGTATTGTCCAATACTCCCGAATATCATTATTTGGACAATTAGCAATGTTGGTTAATATTCTCCGATACCCCTTGATATCATTTTTTTATATTTAGCAATGTTGGTCAGTATTCTCCGATGCCCCCCGAAGATCATTATTTGGACATTTAGCAAAGGTTGGTTAATATTATCCGATACCCCTGGATATCAATTTTTTGATATTTACCAATGTTGGTCAGTATTCTCCGATATCCCTGAATATCATATTTTTATAGTTAGCAATGTTGGTCAGTATTGCCCAATACTTCCGAATATCATTATTTGGACAATTAGCAATGTTGGTTAATATTCTCCGATACCCCTGGATATCATTTTTTTATATTTAGCAATGTTGGTCAGTATTCTCCGATACTTCTGAATATCATATTTTTGATAGTTAGCAATGTTGGCCAGTATTGTCCAATACTCCCAAATATCATTATTTGGACAATTAGCAATGTTGGTTAATATTCTCCGATACCGCTGGATATCATTTTTTTTATATTTAGCAATGTTGGTCAGTATTCTCCGATACCGCTGGATATCATTTTTTTTATATTTAGCAATGTTGGTCAGTATTCTCCGATACCCCTGGATATAATTTTTTTATATTTAGCAATGTTGGTCAGTATTCTCTGATACCACCGAATATTTTTTTTTATATTTAGCAATGCTGGTCAGTATTCTCCGATACCCCTGAATATCATATTTTTGTTAGTTCGCAATGTTGGTCAGTATTGTCCAATACTCCCGAATATCATTATTTGGACATTTAGCAAAGGTTGGTTAATATTATCCGATACCCCTGGATATCAATTTTTTGATATTTACCAATGTTGGTCAGTATTCTCCGATATCCCTGAATATCATATTTTTATCGTTAGAAATGTTGGTCAGTATTGTTCAATACTCCCGAATATCATTATTTGGACATTAAGCAATGTTGGTTAATATTCACCGATACCCCTGGATATCATTTTTTATATATTTAGCAATGTTGGTCAGTATTCTCCGATACCCCTGGCTATAACTTTTTTTTATATTTAGCAATGTTGGTCAGTATTCTCTGATACCACCGATTATCAGCTCTTGGTAGAGAATCAACTTTTTCAGTTACCTCGAAATTATCTTTAGCGAACAAAGTCGCAAGTCCTTTAAATCCATTTTGGCCAAATCTGCCATCGTATTTGATTACTTTGATATATGGATGTATTCTCGACAAAAGACCAATTTCAGCTTTAGTAAGAGCTTTGATGCAATCTGGAATTGGTCCGGGATCCAATCGATTCCAATATGCTTTCGGTGGATGCACCAATTTTTTCTTATCCGTCAAGTGGTTCTTACATGTGTGACAGACCATTAAGAAAGCCTTTGATTTGAGCTCATTAGGCAGATAAATTGGTGGGCTCTCAGTTATGAAATACTTCACAATTTGATTCGGATAGCATTTTTTCGTGCAAATTTGACATTGTTGATCCGCAAAAAATGAAATAAATTCACAAAAAAATTGGAAAATACCAAGAGAAAGTTAGTCCAAAGGGATGAGGGAGGGTAGGCGGGATCTCATCCAGCAAAAAACTCTTTGACTTAAAAGAAACTGTATTTTGAGTGGAGGTTGAAGAGGAGTTGTAAAATTGAAAATTTTTTTTCAAATCTCTTATTTAATACTTAGCAACGTTCACCACGCGGGCATTTTTTGTCATTCGAATTAATTCCTTCACCTCTTATTAAAGCAAAGATTTTTCTACTCGTTTAGAATCTGTACGTTAGAATTTAGAAACTAAGCGAATTATTTTCGTTCAGAACTCTTTCTAGTGATACTTTAGTACACAGTTCGGCGCCCTTACGACTGATAAACGCCTCTTTTACCAAGCCCAAGTTCCGGTTCTAGTCTGCAATTGAAATATGACGGGCTATCAAGTACTGCGCACTTTTTCAGTTCGAATAAAAACTGCTCGACACTTACTGACACACTTGTCGTTTTCTTTCTCGTAACCTTCGTCGCATTCGCACTTGTAACCTGATCCTGACAATGTCTCAATGCAAATGGCGGACATCTTGGAGCATTCCTTGATTATCTTTTCGTCTTCACACATTGCCTTCCCTACAGAAGGGAAATTTTGGGAAAAAATTTGTCATTTAGATATCCTTCAAATAAAATGCTCTTATTACAACTTCATTTTATGTATATTACTCACTTCTATAATTCGACCTTTTCTAGAACATTTCATGTAGGAAGACTTTCTTTATACAATGATTAAAAAAATAGAATTACAGAAACGAGAAATTTTATCTAGAAGTAACACCAAGGAGGTCACCGCTTTTGATAATAATTTTACATTTAAGTAAACACACATTTATACTCAAGATGCTAATAATAATTATGTAAAAGATCTAGGTCTCACACACAAACATGTATATATAGAATATGTG
>CM063497.1:368437-370937 GCA_032207245.1 Pardosa pseudoannulata
GTGCATTTGTCTGAAATAGAAAACATTTTTATTATTTGTATTGAAAAAAAAATTATTAGTTATATTTAGTCTTTGTGTAATAACTCGAAAACGTACCCGTAATGAAGATGCAGTTTTTTTTTCTACTTACAAAATTTCAGTTCTCGATGCATCTATATTTTTATGATAAGTGTATTTGTTTGAACAATATTTTTCTGAAAACTCTAACTCTCTCTCTCTCTCTCTCTCTCTCTCTCTCTCTATATATTATATATATATATTATAATATATATAATATATATTTATGTATATGTATATATATTATGTATATATATATTTATATATGTATATAAATATATGTATATGTATATATATATATGTATATATATATATATATATATGTATAATATATATATATATATATTTTTATATATATTATATAACATATATTTTATATATATATATATATATATATATATATAGTTTCTTTAAGAGTATGGATTTAAAAAAAATCTTTAAATTTTTTATGTGATCTTATGCAAGGATAAGTGTTCTAAATGTTAATAAAATAAATATAGATAAAAATTAAAAATTAATATACTAGGAACATTTTAGGAATTAAAATATTTTGACTTCATTTTAAATATATGATGTATGCATATTTACATATATTTATTATACAAAAATAAATAACACAAAAACTTCCCAAGATCATACAAAATTATTTGAATAGTTTTAGTTAGTATATTAGTAAATAGATGGCGCCAGTGAACTAAGCAATTTTCCACTGGAACTGTAACACCAAAATTGGCTGTCCCGATCCACTCGTCAAATATTCCTTTAGCTTAAAATGTAAAAAGAACTATAATTTCTACCTCACGCGAAAAAGTTTTTACGGTTGTAATAGTGGTCACGCGAGGCTCCAGTGAACTAAGCAATTTTATCCTGGAGCTGTAACATGAAAATTGGCTCTCCCGATCCATTCGTATTACAACCGAAAAAACCTTTTCCGAGTGAAGTATAAGTTGTAGTTCTTTTTACATCTTAAGCTAGAGGAATATTTGTAGTTCTTTACAACAAATCTAACAAAAATGAAATTAAAAAAAACTAAATTCAAGGAAAAAGAAAAAGGAGAAAACAGAATATTAAATTAAAATAGTGTCAAGAATGTAAATAAAATAATACAAAAACTTCCCAAGATCCTACAAAATTATTTGTAGTTTTAGTTAGTATATTAGTAAATAGATGGCGCCAGTGAACTAAGCAAATTTCCCCTGGAACTGTAACACCAAAATTGGCTGTTCCGATCCACTCCTATCAAAACCGGAAAAATCTTTTTCGCTTAAAGTAGAAGTTGTAGTTCTTTTTACGTCCTACGCGAGAAGAAAAGTTGTAGTTCTTTACAACAAGCTTTAAAAATATAAAATACGCTTAAATGAAAGGAGTTTTTAGCTAAATTTAATTTTAGAAGTACGTTCATGGTTAAAAACTTAAAATTTAACTATTGTATTACACGCAAACCTGCGAGTAAAAAAATCAAATATATATTTTTAAAAAATATTATTATTATTTTCATAAGTACTTGAGGATAGTCTATTAAAGAGATATATACAAATTTCTACAAAATACATTTCAGACATTTTAGTGTGGTATAAAAAAGTTCTGGAAAATGGAAGGAACAGATGCATTATAGACGCCGGCCTCGTCCGCCATGTTTTTTTTTTTTTTTTTTTTTTTTTTTTTTTCTTCTCCGACCAACAGAAAAACGCGTGTTTTGAAAAATCGCCAAGTAGAAAAACATGGCGGCGGTCACATGGCATATTTGAAACACAGCATTAACAAAACTAAACTTTTAAAGAAAAAATACAGATTAAAAATTTAAAGAATTATTAAAATAAAATTAGTGTAACAATTATCATTTTTTTACGTTATTTAAAAAATAAATAACAGATTAGTAATATTTATCATATATATTAACAGAATAAATACAATATATAGCATTTTAATAACCACTAATATTATAAAAATCTAACATGTGAGTGTCTCCCCTCAACCCCCCTCCCTTGTAATAAAAGAAATTCAAAATAAGTTTAAAAACAGATGAAAATTGGGAATGGTAGCGCCACAAACGTTCTTAAACACTCCTACCTCCCTTAAACAAACTTTGAAATAATTCATTTTTACCAAATAAAAAAAAACTGAGATTCGGAATACCGTTGTTCCCACACACTTGGAGTTTAGAATGAAATGCAAAACCCACTTCACACCTAAGAATATCCTGATACATTTTAATAATTTCAAAAAATAGTAAGAACCGAAATAACTTCACTCGTCATAACTAAATTACTAAATCCCAGAAAATAAGAACAAAGCAAACATGTTCCAAACCAAAACATCTTATTTGATTTAGAATATCCTGATACTTTTCAACAATTTCAAAAATAGTAAGAACCGAAATGACTTCACCCGTCATAACTAAATCCCCAAAAATAAGAACAAAGAAAAAATGTTCCAAACCAAA
>CM063497.1:375937-378437 GCA_032207245.1 Pardosa pseudoannulata
AAATCAATGCAATGCAGGAATCGTAAATTCGTGAATCGTACTCCCCTTTTTTCCCTAGCTACTTCCACCCCTTTTTTCCCTAGCTACTTCCTCCCCTTTTTTCCCTAGCTACTTCCTCCCCTTTTTTTTCCATAGCTACTTTCTCCCCTTTTTACTTATTACTCCCCTTTTTTCCCTAGCTACTTCCTAAACTTTTTACTACTTCCTCCCCTTTTTTCCCTAGCCAAGGAAAAAAATTAAGGTGCATGAAAACTTTTTCTTTCTCCCAGGGTTTAACCTTTTTTCCCGTGATCCTTTTGGCACTATAATTTATGCCTGTTCCACACTATGGCCAATTGTTCACCACTTCAGTACTGGCCCTGATGGTGACGGTCAACGGATTGCATCCACACATCGAGCCGTTCATTGAGCAGAGAGCGTACATGCGTCCACAGAAACTAGTTGCGCATGGCGGCTCGCTTTGATGTTAGGAGAAAAACCGCTTCTTCTTCTACAGTCTTCAAACTATGGCCAATTGTTTACCACTCCAGTATAGATCCTGATGGCGATCTTGAACGATGGTTCACGGGTTTCATCCACACACTGGGCCACTCATTGAACAGAGCGCGTGGATGAGGCCATAGAGTCTGCTGCGCAATTTGATGGCACATGCAGGTTGTCTTTGATCTTTGGAGAAAAATTGTTCATCTTCCATCTTCCACCAAGGACATTTATTTAACTACCATCTCCGACCTCGATAAGCTTTACCCCTCGAGATGTTGGTAATGGCTTGCAGTGGACCATGGTGTGGAAGGACCTTTCTGCTAAGTCCTCTGCTAAGTCCCCTCTGCTAAGTTCATTTTATCGTCTGTCACGATATAAGCCATAGTCCTTCCACACAGTGGTAATGGCTTGCAGTGGGCCATATGTGGGAGGACCTCTCCACCCTCTGCCAAGTCCATTTTATCATCCACCACGATATAAGCCATAGCCCTTCCCCACAGTGGTAATGGCTTGCAGTGGATCATATGTGGGAGAACCTTTCCACCCTCTACCAATGCCATTTTATCGTCTACACCGATATAAGCCATAGCCCTTCCCCACAGTGGTAATGGCTTGCAGTGGATCATATGTGGGAGAACCTTTCCACCCTCTACCAATGCCATTTTATCGTCTACACCGATATAAGCCATACCCCTTCCACACAGTGGTAATGACTTCTAGTGGAGCATAGTGAGAAGGGGCCTTTAAAATGGCCAACTCCGCTGCTGCAAAAAACACAGTAAAAAAATTGCAACTGATAACTACACACTAATGGATCGAATTTATTCCTACATTATCCACCTTACTCTACTTAAAGCATTTATTTAAAACGTTAAAGCATTTTTAAAAATATAACAAAAACTTTAAAATTTTACAAGAGCATAAAAAATGAATAAGTGTATTCTTTTCGAACCAGAAATCATCATTTTAACTTTGTCCAAAAAACTTTTAGGTTTTAGCTTGAGTTTTTAGTTATGTCGCTGGCAAATAGATGGCGATACTAGTTTAAATTCTCTGCCATTGAGGTTCCAAGTATTCTGAACAGCTGATTTTATTCTTTTTCCTTCAATCTAATTTCTTTTTCTGTCTGAATATTGCATTGACATCAAAACTGAACCTATGTGACAAATTTGAGATCTCGAGCTAGCTAGGAAGGTAGTTAAAATCGATTACAAAATTTCAATTTACATACAAGTGAAGTGAAGCAAAAGCAATTAAAAAAGAACCCACTCTTGTTGCAAGTCCATCCATTCTGTACATGTCCTTCTTTGCAGGAACAGAGAACGTTGCCAGATCCCAGCTCAGTGCAGACAAAATTCGACGGACATTCGTTGCTCTTTTCACAGAAGTTTTCTGAAAAAGAATAAAACACAGGAAGTTAGACGTTGCTGTGGCCAACTTCCGAGTTAAACCACTGCCAGACGAGATCTACAAGTTTATCCACCCTTTAAAAGTCATAGACTAGCACAGGAAAATCTGATAGGTTGTCGTAGGACAATCCGGGGTACCTCAGAATATGTGCCCGATAAACCTGATCTTGGATACATTTCGGACAAATAGGGTGGGGTTTTCTGACTATCCATGACTATCTATGGGGAAAGAGCCGTCTGGATGAATCTGCAACAGTTCATCGAAGGGATCCACCAGGGCAATGCGGACGGTTTTAAGGGTGTGCCGCTTAGGTTTGGAGTGCTACGGTCTACTTTTTTTTAAACACGAGGGCTAATGAGACCGGGACCTACAATTTAAAGCCGATTCCGAAAGGATACGAACATCCATGCCCCTGTGAGATTCGAACCCACGAACTCCAGTACCGAAGGCCAGCACCCTAACCACTCGGCCATCGTTCGGCCAAGGGCGTGCCGGAGGTACAAGCTAAGACTGAGCGCCTTCAGGGAGCAGTTAATCCTATTCGGCGTACAGCATGCAAGGGGTGCCCTGTGGTGAAGAGTTTAACCCGGACTCAAAAGAGAATAAG
>CM063497.1:385937-388437 GCA_032207245.1 Pardosa pseudoannulata
AATGTTGTTTTTGTTTATGTATCAATTTGTTGAGTTACGATCCCCTCGCCAGATTTCAAACGCCACGCTGCAAGCACGCCAATTTCGCCAAATGTGGTTGAAGCACCAACAAGATCCATGATTAGAAACAGGAGAGTGAGCTAAGAAGAGGAGTTGAAGAATCTAATATGGATGCCTCTATCCTTTCCAGGGTCAACGGCTTCATCAATTTGAGGACAGACGGACAGATAACTTAGGCTATTATATAACAGTAGAATTTTCAAGTGAGAAGTTTAAGGGGCTGCTTCCAATGAAAAGAGAGTCTGTTTTTTTCCTGACATTTGTCGTGGTTATTTGTGGCATCGTTTTCACTTTTAGGGAATGGTAAATAGTGCTGGATGATACATAGTTCAGTAAATGCCGATATCCATGATATATCACGATATCACACATCATTTTGAAGATATTTGAAATGTTTACTTCTAAATAATAATATTTTCCACTGTATAATAATAGCCTAAGTTATCTGTCCTTGAATTTATGAAGCGGTTGGACCTGGAATGAATAGAGGCATCCATATTGGATTCTTGATGAGTTAGGGTTAGAAAAATTCAAAGTAATTCTTTAAAACGTTTCCAATCCACCCCTTTTCGAGCGTTTAATGCCATTATTTCAAGCCCTATTTTCCCCGGTTAAGAGCAGGCGTTTACATTTATCAATTTATCACGTAATAAATAGGTGAAAATAAAAAAATTTTTCTAGCATAAGGACTTCATTCCATCTCATTTATTCATTTGTTATTTTAAGTTATTTAAATATCGTCTGCATTATTTACATACGTTGAGCTTAGATATGACGTCAATACTTTTCTTTTATATATATTAGGCTTAAATAATATACTAGGTATATATCAGATCATTTTAAATTGAATCATCCATTACTTTTGTTGCAATAAACATTTTACCGCCGGTATTAACAACAAATTCTTTTCCTAAAAGTCTAGGAATCTATTTTCCTGACTAATAAATATCTAACCTTTAAATTATATATATTGGTTGTATTATATATTATTATATCATTACGGGAGTTTCCCCCCTCAAAAATTTTAAATTTGTTTTAAATAATTTTTAGTTTTTTTTTTTTGAATAATTTAAAGAATTTAATTATAAAACTATTTTGGTGTGATTATATAGTTGTATTATCCGTAAAATATATGATTTTTTGGCAATGTGTGTTTATTGGTTGTATTATATATTATTATATCATTACGGGAGTTTCCCCCCCTCAAAAATTTTAAATTTGTTTTAAAGAATTTTTAGTTATTTTAAATAATTTAATTATAAAGAATTTAATTAGTAAATTAGTAAAAATCTGTAAAATATGTGATATTTTGGTAATATGTATTTATTGGTTGTATTATATATTATTATATCATTACGTTGGTTTTCCCCTCTCAAATATTTTAAATTTGTTTTAAATAATTTTTAGTTTTTTTTTTTTGAATAATTTAAATTTAATTATAAAACTATTTTGGTGTGATTATATAGTTCTTACTATCCGTAAAATATATGATTTTTTGGCAATGTGTGTTTATTGGTTGTATTATATATTATTATATCATTACGGGGGTTTCCTCTCTTAAAAAATTTTAAATTTGTTTTAGATAATTTTTAGTTATTTTAAATAATTTAATTATAAAGAATTTAATTATTAAATTAGTAAAAATCTGTAAAATATGTGATTTTTTGGTAATATGTATTTATTGGTTGTAATATGTATTATTATATCATTAAGGTTTTAATATATTAATAATTTCCTTTAAATAGTTTGTTTTGTTTGGCATAATTTGTTTTAACTAATTTTTAGTTTTTTTGAATAATTTAAAGAATTTAATTATAAAACTATTTTGGTGTGATTATATAGTTCTTATTATCCGTAAAATATATAATATATATTGGCAATGTATGTTTATTGGTTGTATTATATATTATTATATCATTAAGGGGATTTCCCCCCATCAAAAATTTAAAATTTATTTTAAAGAATTTTTAGCTATTTTAAATAATTTAATTATAAATAATTTAATTATTAAATTAGTAAAAATCTATAAAATATATGCTTTTTTGGTTATATGTATTTATTGGTTGTATTATGTATTATTATATCATTAAGGGGGGTTTCCCCCCTCAAAAATTTTAAATTTGTTTCAACGAATTTTTAGTTATTTTAAATAATTTAATTATGAAGAATTTAATTATTTAAATAGTAAAAATTCGTAAAATATATGATTTTCGGTAATATGTATTTATTGGTTGTATTATGTATTATTATATCATTACGGGATTTCCCCCCTCAAAAATTTTAAATTTGTTTTAAAAAATTTTTAGTTATTTTAAAGAATTTAATTATACAGAATTTAATTATTAAATTAGTAAAATTCGGTAAAATATATGCTTTTTTGGTAATATGTATTTATTGGTTGTATTATGTATTATTATATCATTATAGGGGAGTTCCCCCC
>CM063497.1:408437-418437 GCA_032207245.1 Pardosa pseudoannulata
TATATATATATATATATATATAAGAATTTTTTCCTAAATCCATAGGGGACCGTCCATAAATTGAAGAAAAACTGTTTGGGATAACCCTGTAAAAATAATGCATGAAAAGCGTTGAAACTTCTGTACACGATTAGAATATTCCTTTTAATAAACTGTGTTCGCTGCTATGTGGTAGCACATATACTCGGGGAGAAATTAAGGATTTTATAAAAACAATCCCAATTTTCTTCAGGTATTTTGCTTATAATTGACAGTGTTCTCAATATAAAAAAAAATGTTTTCAGGACGCATATCAAACAACATTGTACACAATACCTTGCAATCAGAATTAAAAAATATTAAATATTCGATGAATAATGAGCAGGTTTACTAAACAATGTGTCCCTGCGTATGCGCGAATGCACTCAAAGTATAATGTGCATAATATATTAGCTAAATGTATAGAGCAACTTTTGTGAAAGCCCCAAAAATACAGCTTGGAAATCCTGAAAGAGATCGTCGATCGAATTAGCTCGAAATCCGTTGTTCCCGATACGAAGCAAAAAGATGAGGGGCTGTATCCAAAGATTCAGATGGTATTAAAAATCTCCGTGGGAAAGTAAGTAGGTAAATGTGTAATTTTTTTTTTTTTTTTTTACTGCATGATATTTTATAGGTGAACCTGTCATAAAAGCGAATGTTTGTTCTGGCTGCATAGGAAACATTCATACTGCCGTTCGCAGTATATTACCTATTTAGCCATTTACTCGCCACTGAGATTTTTAGTAACATATGAATCTTTGGATACAGCCCCTCATCTTTTTGTTTCCTCTTAGGAACAATAGATTACGAGATTATTCTATCGACGATATACATGTATATGTATATGTATGTATGTGTATATTATATATATATATATAATATATATATATATATATATATATACATATATATACATATATACATATTTATATATATACATATATACATATATATATACATATATATATAAACATACATACATATATAAATACATATATACATATATATATACATACATATATACATACATATATATACCTATATACATCTACATATACATATATACATATATACATATATATATATACACATTATATATATATATACATACATATATAAATACATATATACATATACATATATATACATATATATACACATATATATATACATATATAAATACATATATACATATATATATACACATATATACATATATATCTATACATACATATATACATATATATATATATATATATATATATATATATATATATATACATATATACACATATATATATACATATATACATATATAAATACATATATACATATATATATATATATACATATATACATACATATATATACATACATATATATACATATATATATATACATATATATATATATATACACATACCTATATTACATATATATATATATACACATACCTATATAATATATATATATATACACACATACCTATATACATATATACATATATATATATATTATATAAATAAATATAAAATATATAAATATATATACATACATATATACATATATATATATATATAAATATATGCATACATATATAAATATATACATACATATATACATATATATATACATACTTATATAAATATATATATATATATATATACATATATATATTCATATACATATATACATACATACATATATACATACATATATATGTACATATATATATACATACATATGTATACATACATATATATACATATATATATATATATATATATATATTATATATATACATACATATATATATATATATATATATACATACATACATACATATAAATATACATACATACATACATACATACACACATACAGATATATATATATATATATATATATATATATATATATATATATATATATAGAGAGAGAGAGAGAGAGAGAGAGAGAGAGAGAGAGAGAGAGTAAAATATCAGATGTTAGCAGTGCTCCGTCAGTGTAATACTTCCTGTGATAGAAAATAAATCTCTAAATTGAGAATTCTTTGAACTTACCTGCGCATTGTTGGATCAAAGTTCTGTTGAGTGTGTCAGCATGATAGCTATCAACGGCATAATACCCTTTTCCGCAGACACACTGGAAATCATCTTTTCCTCCCGTACACCGTGTCGAACTGCCACACAACTTTTGCTTGATCGTCTCATCGCAAGGAAGTGTTCTTCTGAAGACATCTGTAAGAGAATGTCAATGTCTGAAACACTGTAAAACTTCTATTTTTTTTATTTACTAGGATAACTCCATTCAAAAACAGAGTAGTTGTTGCTTCTCATGCTACTTGGACAAACCAAGCATGATTGAGCCAGCAATCCACTCGTATTAAGGTCTATGGCTGCGACTTTCGTTTTAATGAGCACCATTAACCCCTTCCGGTAATATGACGAGCTTTGATTTTGAAATTGGTTTTTCAATCCATACCGCACAATGACGAGCTACACTCGTCATGCGACTAAAGGTACTGATAAATATGATAATTAATTTAGTTTAAAATTTCTAGTGTACTGAATTTAGCAAGACTTTTGTTACTTGTGGAAATCCCAGGTCACTATTACATATTGTTTATTTAAAGTTTCTTGGTACAAGTCACTGCCAAATTGATGAGTCAGAATAAAAGAAAACCTACTAAGAAATGCCGTGTGTGTTACAAGAATCAAATTAGAAGGGAGACTCCCTGGCGATGTAAACAATTCAGAATTCCTTTGCACTTTGTTTTGAAAAGTACCACTAGCTTGAAGACTATTATCTTAATTTTACCGTTTCTGATATTATTTAACACTATGTAAAAAATGGATTTTAATTAAGAATATGTAAGAATTGTAAAATAAAACAAGTTTTATAAATAAAAAATAAATGGTTACTTCACGCACAGTTTTTCATTATTAAATCGTACCGGAAGGGGTTAATGTGAAAGAACGACTTCCCTCAAGTAGGATTTTATGGTTTGGTGTGCTTGTAGTGGTAGATCTTTATATTTGATAGGCAGTGTGTGTGCATGTCATAATCACCACATTTTACTTACACAAAAAGCATATTTTTATTTTTTAAAAAATGACGCTATCTTTCTCTAAACTCAAAACAACAACGCTATTGCAATAACAACTCTTTTTTGTTGCCACTCGCTAAAACAGAAACTTCTGCTGACATATCAAAATGTTACCGTTACATGCTACGGTCTACTTTTTTGCAACACGAAGGTTTATGAGACCGGGACCTACAGCTTAACCCTTTCGTGGGCCGTGGGATGATTACTTCCTACACGATCTCACAAAATACATCTGTCGGAAGCGCAAAACCCTTTCTAATATATAGGTCTTGTTATTGAAACGACGGGAAGACTGATAGCGGCTTCGGCTTTCATCAATTGTTCGATCGATTGAATAAAATTAGCAGCTCTGTTTTGAAAGTTCGAGTGAGAAATAAATGGCCCACGCCGGTACCGAATGTCAGCAACTCAACAAACTAGAAACTACACTGATCCGAAAGACAATCAAACACCAATTCCGATCCTTATTTCCGTGAAGCTCTCCAACCTTGACCCGACGGTGGTAGGCAGAGAGCAAGTGCTAGGCCACCTCACTCGGTCAGCCTCATTCAAAATGCCCGTCACCACTGGGAAGCGAAGTAGTGGTCGTTGGAGGAATTTGGAAGAGTACGGAAGGCTCTAGCGGACCTCTTGTTTAAGCCGGAAGTGGCGAGGGTGGAGCAAAATCACGCGGACCGAAAAGAGGGCTACTCTTGTAGCCTGATGAATCTTGCTCGTTGAACTTCGGGGCGGAATCCGGAAAGCAGGAAGTTTTGAGAGGCAATAGTCCTGGTCCTAGGACATCGCTCGTGAGTCATTGCAACGAAACTGCCACACACAGAGGAACCCCGTACACTCGGCTTGCTTATAAAAACCCATTGAAACATTTCATAAATTCCAGAGGGTAAAAAAACGAAACGTTAAATTAAGATTAGATAATAGGAGGCACATCCAGAAAGTAAGTTTCCCGATGATTTCCCTTTTAAAGTAAATGTAATTAGCCGTGTCAGTTGTACGTGCATAACAGATCTATAACGTATTAATCACATGCCAGCTGGACAAGTCCCGATTTGTGCCAGTAGCAGGATAATAGTGGTTAGGAATGGAAGCTCTAATTCATTCACCCGCCACCTGCAAGAATCGGTTGATGACCTTGAGTGCACAAAGCATTGCGCAAATTCAAATTCATCGTCAGCTCTGTCAGGTCTACGAGCCAAAACTGACACCCGAACACAAAATTCAACGCTTAGGAGCAGCGTTGACATTTCTGCTACAGTATCACGATGACGGCAACGAGTGCCTAGACAGTATCGTCACGGGCAACGAGACTAGGATTTCGCACTTTACCCCGGAAACCGAGCAGCACGGTGTTCTGGGACGGGAAGGCTGGTTCCGTTCACAGGCGGCAGAGTTCTACGACAGAGGTATACAAAAGTGTATCCCACAGTACGACAAGTGTCTCAATTCTGGTGGTGGCTATGTTGAAAAATAGCCGAAACAATAGCTACACTTGTTGCTAATAAATATCTCCCTGAAAGTGCGAGCTCTTTTTTTTCTTTTAAATAGGGAAACTTACTTCCTGGATGCACTTCGTATAATCGAAAAAATGGGGGAGGCGTTGGAGACAGCATAAAATAAGTCACACATGTGGTCGGAATATAACTGCTGGTTTATGATCACCCCATTGACAAGTCACTCATCACTGCAGGATCATAAATACAGCATTTTTCTTGTCAACTGTGTATGGAACAAAACATGCTGTCTTACCATTTCAAATGCTAACTGATAACGAAGGCTGTCCCGTTGAATATGCATTGTTCTCTTAATTTTTCAGCGAGAGCAAATCTAACTAAACGTAACTTATGAATAGACGCCCTCTGGTGGGGATATTTTAAACATTCCCATCCCTTTATTATACTCTACCCCTTATATTTTATAACTTTCAGAACAAAAGATCAACTTTAAAATAGGGAAGTTTAACTATGAACATTCTGTACTTACTTGTTTCCTTCACCCTGCGCATGATCAAGTTGGGCTTCAATAAACAGAGCTCGTCATCCAGAGGCAAGCATACGGATGCTGATGATATAATGTTTACCTTATTCTTAGAGTTGTCACTTAATTGCAATTCTACATCACAGGATACTAGGGTATCGTTGACACTGTAGGAAGCAAAGTTAAACGAAAATCATTTTCAAATCTACCCATGAGTCTATAAACGTTAATAACTACACTAAAATCACCTATATAATAATAGCCTAAGTTATCTGTCTGTCTTCGAGTTTATGAAGTGGTCGGACCTGGAAAGGATAGAGCCATCCATATTGGATTTTTGATGAGTTAGGGTTAGCAACATTCAAAGCGAGGAAAGTTTATCTTCTCCTAAACGATCCATCCCATCCTAAAATAAATTAGTATAAATAGACTTCCTATCACAGCGAAAAATTCTGTAGTCTTTAAAACGTTATAAATCCATCCCTTCCCCCCTTTTTGAGAGTTTAATGCCATTATTTCGAACCCTATTTCCCTCGGTTAAGAGCAGGATATGAAATTTATCACCTAATACAGAGGTAACAAATAACCTTTTGTTTCTAGCATTATGACGTCATTTCCTCTCATTGAGTCATCTCTTATTTTGTGTTATTTAAATATCGTCTGCATTATTTTCACTCGTTTTATCGTTGAACTGAAATATGTTGTAAATAATTTGCTTTTATATTTGGCTTAAATAATAGATTAGGTCCACATGCAATAATTTTAAAATCAAAGCGAGTTAAGTTGACCTTCTCCTAAACTATTCATCCCATTCTAAAATAAACTGGTATAAATAGGCTTCCTATCACAGCGAAAAATTCTGTCGTCTGTAAAACGTTATAAATCCCCCTTTTCGATCGTTTGTCATTATTTATACCCCTGTTTTCCCCGGTTAAGAGCGAGCGATTCAATTTACCCCATATTATATAGGTAAAATTAACATTGTTTATCTAGCATTATGACGTCATTCCTCTCATTGAATCATTTCTTATTTTAATTTTTTTTTTTAAATATCGTCTGCATGATTTTCATCCGTTATATCGCTTAACTTAGATAGGGCGTCAATAATTTTCTTTTATATTTGGCTTCAATAATAGATTATGTACATAAGTGATAATTTTAAAATCAAAGCGTGTGAAGTTTATCTTCTCCTAAATAATCGATCAGATTCTAAAATAAATTAGTATAAATAGGCTTGATATCACAGGGAAAAATTCTGCCTTTTTTAATACGTTCGAAATCCACCCCTTTCTCTATTTCGAGCTTTTAATACCATTATTTCGAACTTTATTTTCCCCGGTTAAGAGCGGGCGATTCAATTTATCGCTTAATAAATATGTAAAAATTACATTTTATTTCTAGCATTATGACTTCATTCCTCTCGTTTAATCATTTCTTATTTTAAATTATTTGAATATCGTCTGCATTATTTTCATCCGATTTAAAGTTGAACTGGGATATGTTATAAAGTTTCTTTTACATTTCATTTAAATAATAGATTAGGTATATATGTGATCATTTTAAATTGAATCATCGATTATTCTTTGTTGCGATGAAAATTTTATTACCGGCAGTAACAAAAATTTCTTTTCGTAAAAATCTAGTAGTCTATTTCACGGTTTAATAAATATCTAGAGTTTAAGTTATATATCTTTGAAAACTAAGAAGTTCGTTTTGTGTGTTTGTCTGTTATTCATAACCACAAGGTTTGACTCAATGAATTGAACGTGATTCTAAACTGCATTCACCGTATCGGGACACTTTAGAAGAGTATGAAGATAAATTATGGAGCGTGTACCAGATCATTCTCAGTCAAAAAACAACCATTTTTGTACCTTCATTATAAAGTACTTTACAATTCTGGAAAATTAAAAATTTTTATAATCTTGTCACATGACGGGATATATGCTAGTTTATTATAACAATGTATTTTTTAATCCCAAAGTATAAATGTATTTTAAAAGAAAACGGATCATTAGTTCTGATAAAATTTATTAAAAACCCGTACATTGGTAGTTCCTAAATAGTTTACGGAATTCAGTTCTGAACATTTCTAAACAATCCGCTTAAAACATTTCCAATGTTGAAACGGGTTACAAATAAAAAGTGTCAGATTTTTTACTTTAAACAAATTTAAACTCATAATCATATATACAGGGTGTTTCAAAAATGACCGGTGTATTTGAAAAATCAATAAAAACTAAATCAAACAGTGGTAGAAATACACAGTTTATTGAAATATGCTTGAGACAACAGTCAATTTTCGGACAGACAAACTTTAAACATTAGTTACAATATTCAACAACAGATGGCGCTGCATTATTGTAACGCTTTTCGGTTCTTCGGTTACATTAAACTTCGTCTTGTTGCAACAACACTGTGTTCTAGGCGGTGGAATTCCAACACCAGAAAAATTCTTTGTTCTAAGAAATAAAACAATTCTCACTTGAAACTTGCCATGAAACGACTCACAAAATGGCAAATTCGGAGACTGCGTTTTCTTTCAAATTGCCATCTATTAAACAACAGCGCCATATGTTGTTGAAAATTATAACTATTTTCAAAAGTCTGTCTGCTTGAAAATTTACTGTTGTCACAAGGATATTGTAATAAACGGTGCATTTCTTTCATTGCCCGTTTAGTTTTTATAGATTTTTCAAATATACCGGTTTTTTGTTTAAACACCGTGTATTATAATCATATTATAATTATATTGTCAAATTGTGTTTTCTTTTTATTGTAACACGCCAATTATCTTAAAAAGGTTTTCATACTTCAGGAAAATTTTCAGCTCGAATACAATATAATATTTGTCCGATCGAATCTAAATTTTCGTGTATATTTCATTATTTTTTTTAATCGTAAATTTTTCATTTGTAAGTAAAAATTCAAAAATTAAATTTTTTCAATTAATTTTTGAATTTATATATGTATTTTACGTAAATAAAATTTAAGTTCAAAGTCATTATGACTTAATTTGTAATGTTTTAAAACAATAAATTTTGTCTTAATCTGAATTATAATTTTAGTAATCGTTAACGTTAGTATCAATATCGTTTTTGTTAACACAGAGTGTCTGTTATTGAATTCTTTCTGCAAAAATACTTTTTGGGTTTCAAAATAATATATATACATTATATTATAATATATATAGTATACATATATAATATTACATATATATATATATAAATATATAATACATATATATACAATTAATATATACATACATATATATATATTATACATACATATATATATACATACATACATATATATACATACATACATACATATATATACATACATACATACATATATATACATACATATATATATATACATACATACATACATACATATATATATACATACATCTACATATATAATATACATACATACATATATATATACATACATACATATAATATATAACATACATAAATATACACATATATATACTAATATATATATATACATATATATACATATATATATACATATATATATACATATATACATACACATATATATACATACATATATACATACATATATATATACATACATAAATACATACTATATACATATATATATATACATACATACATACATACATATTACATACATAATATACATAAAATACAATACATATAATTATACATATAACATATACATATATATACAATATAAATACATACATACATAAAACATACATATTACATACATACATACATACATACATACATACATACATACATACATTACATACAACATACATACAATACATCATATAAATATATATATTATATATATATATATATATAATATATATTATATACATACATATATATACATACATATATATACATACATATATATACATATATAAATAATAGATAATATACATATACATATATATATACATATACATATATACATACATATACATATACATAAATATACATACATACACATATATATACATGCATAGATATATACATACATACATACATACATATATATATATATATATACTTACATATATATACATACATACATATATATACATACATATATACAATACATATTATATATACATTACACATAGATATATATACATACATTATACATACATACATATATATACATATATATACATACTTATACATGTATATATACATAGATACATACATATTATACATATATACATACTTATACATGTATATATACATATTACTATATATATATATATATATAATATATATAAATATAAAATATATATAATCATATATATTATTATATATATATATATATATATTATATATACATACATACATATATACATATACATACATATATACACGCACACACACACACATATATATATAAGATACATATATGTATATATATATACATAATATATATATATATATATATATATATATATATATTTATAATATATATATGCAACTGTATGTATATGCATAAGCACCTATACAAATGAATATATATGATGTATTAATTATGTATAGATTTGTACTTATATATAATATATAAATATATTTATACACACACACATACATGTATATATATATGCATATATATACATAATATATATTATAATATATATATTACATATATAGTATATATATATTTGTATTATATAATATAGATATTATATTTTTTTCGCTTAAAATTTGAAAAGATGTAAATTTTTTCGACTTCAACAATGGTATGATGCCTTAACATTAGATGAACCTTTGACGTCATTTCGACTTCACATATACATTATTTTATAAAATTTCGTAATATTTATTTGTGTATATTTAGCAAGATATAAATCCAACCGCAACATGT
>CM063497.1:423437-430937 GCA_032207245.1 Pardosa pseudoannulata
TTTAAGTACTTCGTTTGTGGTAACAGATGTATCTCTAATTGCACCACTTAATTATCTTGGAGAACTTTCGTAAAAATATACATAGGTCTTTCAAATAATATTTTTATTTGTACTTTTAGAATCCATTATTTCTTATGGGATGATCTTCGAGATTCGGCTTTATGTGTATTAAAAATTAACAATCTATAATGTCTATTTATATATCTATTTATAACCGGAAGTAAAGGGACAATAACGAGGGTGGGTCTCCCGAATTCCAATCTAGTCTACAAATGGTGAAGTAAAAAATCATAGAACGCTTTGGCAACTGACACAATAAAATTTTAGCGTATTTTTGGAGACTTTTTTTCCTCGGTGTGTTCCACTCGGAGGGTTAAATATTTTACACAATGCAACACAAATAATATTAGTCTTGTTGACTAAAAAAATACCACTGTAGATTTCATCATAGGTAAATACCTAAAATTTAATGAGAGCTGCAAGACAGAAATTCTGCATAGTGCGTCTGCAGAACAATAGATGGCTCTGTGATAACTGGCAGTAGTGCAGCGAGGGTTGTATAATCAGCCAGTTGGTGAGTGCCGTGCGAGATGGAAGTCACCCGTGTTGAGTCACCCGATTACCGTTCTCCGAGGGAGAAATGCGACGGAATGTTACAGTGAGTTAGTGGAAACCTTTGGGAATAATGCCTTACCATACCATGGTGGGTAAGAAAGTTTCAGCAAGGACGTGTGTAAACAACGGGTGTCTTCAATCTCGCACGGTACTCACTAACTGACTGATTTCACAGCCCTCGCTATCCCAGAGCCATCTGTTGTTCTGCATACACACTATGCCTGCAGAACTTCCGTACAACACATATACATTTGTGATTCGTTCCCATACCTCCAAGAAAAAAAATAGCCCCAACTTCTTGACTTCTGCCCCAACCCTCGTATTAATTTAAAAGTATGAATAATATACAATTTTACCCCATTTTGTTTTTTTCTCAAACATGAAATGTGCTTAATAATTTTTGACCTCCCTGTAGTAAAACTATAGTCTATTGTACTTGTTCACATTTTTTAAAATTTTTAGCAGATCTCAGTTTTAAAGCTACCGCTTAATAGTAAAAACTGTGGATATGCACAATTATTTTATAGATGCTGTAAATTTTTGTAATTCCAAATTTGAAAAATAGAACAAATTTTGTTTTTACCGAATTTTTCATGTCTTCTTTCAGCAGTCTAAGGTTTATGTTGTCTGTTGATCTTCTGAATCTGCGGTTTGTATCTTTCAATTCATACTTTGACTTCAGAATGCTCAGTTTTCCAGTATAAGAATTTTTTTCTGCAAATTATATAATATAACATTTAGATGAATTACACAAAATGGTTTTACATAATTATTATGTAATATACATTTTTTTGCTCCAAGTAAAGAGGTTAATCTTTAAAAGTTTATTAAAATCGAACAAAAAAAATTAAAAATGGCACAGCAATATAAAAAAAAATTCTTTTGTATCGGAAGAGAAGAGGGACGTAAAATTTTCCCCCTTGAGAAATTTTCGTAAATCATTTGTATTCAAGCAACAGTGAATTTAAAACGTTTCCTTAAATATAGAAATAAATCCTATCAAGCAGGTAAAATATCAATTGTTTATTAAATTTTTATAAAATTGTTTTCAATTACACGTAATTGTTTTACATAATTATTAAAAGAATTTTTTCTCCGAACTGAACTAAATTCCTCTGCGAACCATCCTAGGGGTCAGGGCCTACGGCGCCACTTTCCGCTAACGAGACCAAGGGCCCTAGGATGTGAAGCACATGTTCCGGTAAGGTGGTCAACCTTACATGGATTGGTAGATTGGTTTGGAGTGCTACGGTCTGCTATTTTGCAACACGAGGGCTTATGAAGCCGGGACCTACAGCTTAAAACCGATTCCGAACGGCCACGAACGTCCATGCCCCAGTAGGACTCGAACCCATAAACTGCGGTACCGAAGGTAAGCACTCTAACCATTCGGACATCTTTTGGCCAGCCTTACGTGGAACCCCCAGTGTTTAGTTCTCAAGCATACTTGGTCCTCAGTTTGTATCTTGAAATGCTACTTCAAAACTTTCACTTCTCAAAAGAGATTGAGAAATGGACTAATCTTATGTGGAGACAAAGGTGTTGGTTTCCCCGGCACCATGTCTAGACTTTTGCGACCTACCGTAGCGAAACAACAGACCAGACAAGACAACCGAGCACAAAGACTGACAGCCAGAAAGAGGATCATCGGAATCCCAAGGAAACGCCCAACATTGGATCTTCGCCGACACGAAATTCCGGAGACTCCCGGGTTTGAAGCTGGTGATTGTCTAGCCCAGACCTATCCAGTTGGTTGAAAGTGAGATCATCCAATGATGGAATTTGGGGGGGGACTTTCCTCTCTTATTGGCCCCTCCCCTAAAAAAGAGACGAGATAAGATTTTTTTAAAGTAGTAGTTAGTTAGCTAGCAACCAGCTAATTCGGAGGTTGCCTTGAACAGTCTCTCCACCGGAGAGTTTCCTTAGCGATAATTCCGCCTCGGGATCACTTCTTTGAGAGTTAACTAAAGTCAGCTAATTCGAAGGTCGTCTTGACCAATCTCTTTATCGGAGAGTTTTTCTTATCGAAAATTCCACCCTGGGATATATCTCTTTCTGAGATTAATAACGATACCCTGTGCCTTGGGTTTTCTTCTAATTCTATCTTCTTCAGGATTGAACGCGTATTCCTCCTAGGAATTGTGACTTTGTTTTTATCTTTTTCGAAGATACCAATGGCTACTTCAAACACTCTCGTCTAATGGAGTGTACTGCCTACATAATTACTACCGAGAACTTTTACGCAAAGATACCGAATTGTTATCTTCTGTCTGTTACTAAACCATTCGGCAGACACATGTGTACGTCTCTATTCAGGCCTAGGTCTATTGTATCACATACTTGTGAACTGTAATTGTATTAGTGTGTATATAGAAATGTGTTTATAGCTGTGCGGTGTAAATAAACTAGTTAATCGAGAAACACCTCTTCTTCACTGTGTCACCTAAACAAGGACCGGATACATTACACTTCCCATCTTTTATAGATGATACTGCACCCGCCTAGACACGTTAGTCCGTTTTTTATTCCTGTCGCCAAAAATGTTATACTAAAGTTATTACCTAACGTGTCACAAACACCATTTTCCCCTTTCTTCAGTAATGGAGGACAACTGCAGACGGCGTTGTAGTCTGAATCCAATTCGCAGGTGGCTCGCTTTTCGTCACATTTTTTCTTTTGTTCCTTCATGTCACATTTTCCTGAAAAGGATTAACCAATTAATACAAATTATAACTGAATTAATTTTGAAATCCAAACACTCAAGCGTGAAACACAATTGGCGAAAAAGAGATAAAGCCAAGTTTACCGACAAAAAAACCTTTTTTAAGCGGTTGCGCTTTACAATGTTCAGTTCCCATGGATTTTAAAATAGATTTCCAGTTTTCGTCTTGTGCCCATTTTGGAATAACCAAGAGAAAAACGGTATATCCATTCTGTGAAACCAAAAATCGGTTCGTCTAATGCCTCATATTTTCATTTGCCATTTTCTGAATAGTTAGGATAACTTCATTCATCGCATATACTGTAATATTTAAGGTATCCGTCTAAGCTGAAAATGTCATTTTTAGCCAAAAATCATATCTTTTTTTTTAATTTCTCCATTGTAAAATTTCAACTTTTAGGCTTCTAAATCTGTTTTTGTTTTGTATCTACGGCAGTTTAAAGAAAAGTGACAGCTTCTTAAACAGCAGTGACAGCTGTCAAAACAAAACGGAAGTAGCGACTTCGGAACCGGAAGTTGTGAATTTAAAGCCTTTTAAATATCAGTGTTTTGGACCGAACTTTTTAAATTTTCGTGAAGATTAGTTTAAACATTTTTCTAGTATTTTTAATAATTAGCAACTGGACAATTAGAATGTTTTGAAGCAAGAAAGTGTGGGGAATTTCAGTTGCTTTCATAAATTTTAAATGCGTTTTTCTCCGAACGGTATTTTTAATAAAATGTCGAAACTTGAAATAGGATTTCTCAAAAAGTTTTTAAAATATTTTGTTGAAAATTATTCCGAATGCTTTTTATAGTATTGACTAGTGAATGACCTAAAAACTTTAAATTTGGATAATTCTTAATGACGTTACACTCATAGTTAGATATAAAGGTAATGAAAATTCGTTAAAAATTCAATTTTGAAGGACCCAAATTTTTTACCAAATGTAAATTAAGCAAAGAATTTAAGGCATTCACTAGTCCAGTATATAAGAAATGTGTTGCATCAAAATATATTGAAATCCTTTAATTTATTAAAAAATTAGACCTTTTACAAAAAAACCGATTTTTTTACTAAATTTTCTTCATTTATTAAAAATTTTAAAAACTTCTCAAGGAATAAATTTTTTAAGTGGAATTCTCTATAATATAAAAAATAAATCTAAAACTATGAACTATAGATGTATAGATATGAACTTAGACGGATACTTTAAAGGAATTCATGACAAATGATATAGATGATAATCATGTTGGATTCATTTATTATATTTATCCAGAAAATGATGTCATTGGATTTAATTTGCTGTCATTGGAGCAAAAAGGGCTATCTTCAGTTTACATTTCCCATACATGTGAAGGACCACCGTAACCTGGCTGAAAGAGCATCAGTCTCGTAACCTAAAGGTGGCTATTTCTGTTCTCGTCTCGGCCAAAGACCGCTGATTGCTGTAATTGGAGCAATTTGTCTTCTGTTTACATTTCCATATATGTGAAATATTCAAAGAAGCAGCTATCGCGTTTAAATGTTTTTTTTTTAAATAATCTATTTCTAATATTTTGACGTTAAGAACAAACAAAATTAAAGAGAAAAAGAAATTCCATTTTTGGCACGCTTTTCTCAATTATATTCCACAAGCAAGGGGTTAACCACTTGATACATATGCTCATGAGCCAAAACTTTATGACCACCTGTCAATAACGAGTTGGCCCACCTTTGGCACTCAACACACCTTTGGCTTCAACCCGCCACATGCCATGGATGGCACAAGTCCTTGGTAGATGGCCGTAGACAGATTATACCAGATGTTGAAGTAACGGTTAAGCAAATCCGAGATATTGCGAACGGGTGGTCTTTGAACTCTGAGCTGCCATACGATGACATCCCAAATGGGTTCTATTGAATTGAGATCCGGCCAGGACATTACCTGGAATTCAACATTATGTTCCTGGAACCACTCCACAATTTTAGCCTTGGTACACGGGACGTTGTTCTGTTGAAACATTTCATTTCCAGCTGGAAAAACAGAGACCATGTAAGGATGCAACGGGTCCACAATGATGTTCAAATACCCTGTAGCATTCATGGTTTGCTCTACCACAACCACGGGTCCCAGAGACGTTCAAGAGAACGTTCCTCAAAGCATAATACCGCCACCACCGGCCTGTTTATGACCTGCTGTACATTGAGGAAGAAATTATTCGCCTGAAAATCAGTGTATCCTGACACGTCCATCGTCATGATGAATGACAAACCTTGATTCATCTGACCAGGCAACTCTCTCCCACCGATCCATGGATCTGTCGCGATATTCCCGGGTCCAGCGTAAGCGCAGTTGACGATGACGCTTGGTCAGCAAAGGCACACCAGTGGGACGTTTGCTGCGTAGCCCCCTATCCAACAATGTGCTCCGATACTATTCTACTTGGCCCTGCATTGTGTTGAGTTGTCAGCTGAACCACTGTCTGGCTCAGGATTTGCTTCACCATGCGAGACTTTCTTTGATGACGTGTGGACGTCCAACACCCTGTCGTCTACTGCTGGTTTCACCGTCATTCATCCACTTTGCATAAGTACCAACAACTGTAGATCGCGTACAACCCACGAGTAGTGCAGTTTCGAAAATAATTGTTCAGAGAATTCAAGCCATTATAGTCTGCCCTCTGCCAAAATCGCTTAGACCCGCAGCATTTCCCATCGCACACAGAAGTAAGTGAAAGAATGATTCTTCAGACTCTCCTGCTCTAAATACCACTTTCATCCGATCACGTGCCTTCCACATTACCAGGCGAGATCATTGCAAAATGTAGGGTTGGTCATAATGTTTTCGCTCTTGAGTGTATAACGGAATTTTGCAATAAGCGGAACAGATGCATTATAGACGCCGGTCCCGTCCATTATGTTTGTTTTGGCGTCATAAATCAAGTAGGTCAAGTTTTATCAATCCTCTTACTGGAAAGAAATTAACTGCTTAGTTCCAAACAAACCATCTTCTGTGACTTAAAATATCTTGATTCTGTTTAACAATTCCAAATATAGTAAGAACATAAATAACTCCCCCCCACCATAATTAAATTATTAAAGACCAGAAAATGATAAGAACAAAAAATAAATGTTCCAAACCAATGTATCTTGTTTAATTTAGAATATCCTGATACTTTTTAACAATTTCAAAACTAGCAAGAATCGAAATAGCTACAACCACCATACGTGAAGTTCTAAATCCCAGAAAATTAAAAGAATAAAAAAAATGTTCCAAACCAAAGTATCTTGATAAATTTAGAATATCTGGATACTTTTTAACAATTTCAAAACTAGTAAGAACCGAAATAACTATACCTACCATAACTAAATTACTAAATCCCAGAAAATGATAAGAACAAAAAAAAAAGGGGGTTAAAAACTAAAGCATCTTGTTTGATTTAGAATATCCTGATACTTTTTAACAATTTCAAAAACAGTAAGAGCCGAAATAGCTACACCCACCATAACTAAATTACTAAATCTCAGAAAATAATAAGAATAAAAAAAAATGTTCCAAACCAAAGCATCTTGTTTGATTTAGAATATCCTGATACTTTTTAGGAATTTCAAAACTAGTAAGAACGGAAATAACTATACCTACCATAACTAAAATACTAAATCCCAGAAAATGATAAGAACAAAAAAAAATACTAAATCCTAGAAAATAAGAACAAAAACACATACTTACAAATCCCAGAAAATGATAAGAACAAATAAAAAGTGTTCCAAACTAAAGCATATTGTTTAATTTAGAATATCCTGATACTTTTAAACAATTACGTAACTAGTAAGAACCGAAAAAAATTCACCCACCATAGCTAAATTACTAAATCTCAGAAAATAAGAAAAAAATACTTACTAAATACAAGAAAATGATAAGAACAAAAAAATGTTCCAAACTAAAGCATCTTGTTTGATTTAGAATATCCTGATACTATTTAACAATTTAAAAAATAGTAAGATCCAAAATAGCTACACCCACCATAAATAAATTACTAAATTCCAGAATATGATAAGAACAAAAAGAATTACTAAAACCTAGAAAATGATAAGAACGAAAAAAAAGTGTTCTAAAGTAAATTATATTGTTTGATTTAGAATATCCTGACACTTTTTAACAATTTCAAAAACAGTAAGAGCCGAAATAGCTATACCTACC
>CM063497.1:440937-496307 GCA_032207245.1 Pardosa pseudoannulata
TGTCCAATTTGGGTCAAATAGGCACCGTTTTGTTGTGTAATTTATTGCCATTTTAAAGGTAGCTTCATAATGTCTCTCTCGTAGAAGTCTTGGTCCTTATTGGCGAAAGACTCTAGTAATTGATTTCTTATCACTCAGGAAGTTTTGCAATGCGAGAAAAGGGTGGTAATCGCTTGGTGCTAGGTCCGAACTGTATGGTGGATGCCTTTAAACTTCCTAACCGAGCTACCCGAGTTCCTGGCGAGTCACTACAGACGCGTGTGGCCTGGAGTTGTCCTGATGGAACGCGACACCTCTTCTGTTGGCCAATTCTGGCCGTTTCTGGTCAATCGCTGGCTTCAACCGGTCCAGTTGTTGACAATAGAGATCTGAATTTAGTGTTTGGCCATGCGGAAGCTACTCATAATAAATGATTCTCTTCCATTCCCACCAAATACACAGTGGAACCTTCCTGGCCGTTAGTGCTGGTTTGGTCAACGTTTGACCTGCTTTACCGCTCTTTGACTACGATCGTTTTCGTCGTATTTGACCCATTTCTCCTCCCCAGTCACCATCCGTTTAAAAAATGGGTGGATTTCATTCCTTTTGGCCAAGGCTTCGCAGACAGAAATTCGATCCATCATGCTTTTTGGTGTGGCAACCAAACACCGAATTTCTCTTTGAACCCAACTTTGCAGATGGTTCAAAACTGTTTTATGGTCGATCTTAAGCTCCTGCGCAATGCTACGACTACTAACATGCCAGACAATTTCGATTATTTCTGTGATTTTATCGACATTTCCGACTACGGGCCTGCCTGTGCGAGGTGCATATTTAACATCAAAAATGCCTGAACGGAATCGACGAAACTAAAATTGCACGTAATTAGCTGTTACAGTATCGGCACCATAAACACAATTCCCAATTTCAGCCGCCTGGCTTGAAGGTTCGCCTTTATCAAAGAAAAACTGTAAAATGTATCGAATTTTCTCTTTGTTGACTTCAATTTTTAAAACCCTGTAACTCACAACTGAATGGACCAAACAAAAAACAGAAAAAAAATTTTTTTAGAGTGAAATGTCACCTTGACAACGAGCATAAATTTGAAATTCTTTGATTGATAGTTTAAGAGATATCGATCGCTACAGCCATCTACAGAAAAAAATAATGGATTTCTTTTTCCCCAACCTAATACAACAATATTATTTTGTATATCAATTGTCATGAATGCCACGTCTCTTTACTTTAATTTACTTTCACAAATCCTTTACAGTACCAGACTAGTGGCACAAAATTGCCAAATGCTTCTCGGGTAGGTATTGCCATTTATTGGGAAAACGGTTAATTACATATTATGTATTGGACGTACAGAGTTCGAGCTTTAAGGAATTGAAACATCGATTTTCTCTTGCGCGAACTCAAGTCGGGCATTCGAAAATTCTTGCCTTTGCGATGCTCGAACAAAATCGAGCTTCAAGGTGTAACAATAAGTTACATTCGGTTCAGCTTTTTTCCCTCTTCCCGTGAGTTATCGTCAAAGAAATGCCAGAACAGGACCTGTTTGAAGTAGAAAGAAACTTCGGACTTCTCCCAACCAATAAAAGGGTCCGTTGGTTTATGGAATTCTGAAGTGGACCCCCGTTTTTCCTTCGCGAGGCAGTCTGATTTTTTAGAGATGACAAGGTTGTCACCAGAGGAGAGTAGGTGAACGCTGCTTGTGGGATAGACCTTTAGAGAAAAATCATCTCCATATTGTTTTTTAGGGCCGATGCCGACTCGAGAGCAGTCTTTGATATCTACAAATGATAAGTTGATTACAGTTGTACTCCTTAGGCATTTATTTGATTGTATATAATTACCAGCAAGTGTGCCCGTGCTTCGCTACGGTGAAATTAACATATTACTTTTAAACAAAGATTTTATTTCGTGCATAACTCTCTAAATTCGTCACAGTTCAGTTCGAGTCATTGGCATATTTATATATTTCTATTATAAGTGTATTATAACATTATTCAGTTTTTATAATCAAATGTGTCTTTTATATTAAATTTGCTGAAACTTTGTTTATGTTAAAATATAAGTTGAACCCTAAATTACATTACTGTATTATTACTATACGTTGATTAGCAACGTTAACATATCTTGCCATATCACGTGGTAGAATAGGAAACAGAGCTTTTGACAGCAACAGTTCAATTTTGGTGGTATAAATAAATGTTGTCTAAAATTAAGGAAGTTTATGACAAACCACGTGGTTTTGTATGAAACAGAAACACACATTTATACCGACAACCATATGAATATGAAGATAACTATATAAAATGATAAGTTTTTATTTGTCCATGAGAGTCACTGAAATTTGTACTATTCGTTGTTAGAATATTGTTGATAAACATTTCATTGTAACGTAAAAAAATAATGGCCCTGATGGCTGGCAGATAAAAATTAATATCGAGACATATCGATAACCCTCCTGACTTCCCCAGCCTATGAGAGCCCCAAAAAAGGAGTAGGGTCATGCTGTTCTGACGTCACTTCTAGGGCCTTTAAAAACGGGTGTATTTTTGGGGTTTTGTTTTCAGAAACGGCCGACGTGTCCACCCCCCTAGAGAGAGGTAAGCCTTGGTGAGTCGCGGGGCGACTTTATTTTCTTTTTTGTGAAATTAGTCTGTGAGCCAAGTCTTGGTTATAGACTTATTAGAGGTTAAGAAATGAAGGTTTTTCTTCCTTTGCTGCTAAATTGCCTTATCAGCGATCGACTTCAGCTCGTTCGAGAAACATCGAAAACAGTCTACACGACTTATTTCCTTACTGCAGACTCGAGAAGCAGTGAAAGCAGTCTACACAGGTTATCGACATCAGAGGATTTCCTTCCGGTCGACCTTTGTATGTAGGTTGTATATATATATATATATATATATATATATATATATATATATATATATATATATATATATATATATATATATATATAATATATATATATATATATATCCATTTATCCAAGATCCCTCAATAAACAGAATTTTAGTGTACTGGTTATCTGAGTGGTCTCCCTAGTCACTTTTGCATTTCTAGCTAGGTCATCCCTAGTTAAATAGTTACACTGTGCACACGTGAAAACGGGGAAATCGGAATGTTGCGAAAGTACAATTTTATTTATTAACCCTTTGATTTTTGTTCCAGAATTCGGTCAAGAAAATGTCACATTTTTTCATGCATTTTTTTTTCATTTTTACATTTTTAAGTAAAGATATTGTTAATTAAAATTCAACGTTTCTAATATTTTTAAGCATTTATTAACAACTTTTTTTCTTTCTATTGAAAGCATAGAGCTGAAGTTTACTTTAAGTCTCGTCGATATCGAAGTTCATTTTTGGAATTCCGCCGCACGTAAAGCAAAATCTAGTAGGCGGATCCGAAGGATTATCACAATTAATTTCAAAAATATTGTCTTGCTCGACCGATTCCATCGGTACTAGATATCTGAGTCACTACTATCCAGGTCATCTAGTCAACTTTTCGCTACTATCATTTACAGATAATTCAGTTTCTGATTCCGAGTCGCACAAGAAATGAGCTCCACAAGCTCTGAATATCCCATTATTTTAAAAGTAAAAATATATTATTTCGACTCTTACATCAATAAAATGATCAGACGGGTTACTGAAATATAAACCAGAAAGCTATACACTGAAAGTTAACAATTCGTCTTCTGAATACAAAACGTGCGATAAAACCCGAGCTTTTGAACCAATCAGAGGAGAAAATACAATAAACTGCAAACTATCATTTACTGGACAACTATACAAATAAGTTGTTACTAACAATTGGAAAAAATACGTCCGAAAACAGTGGCAAGCAAAATAGAAAATCAGATTGCATTGTAAGCAGTACGGGCAAATCAGTAAAGGCCCGAAAATCAGTGCCCGTTACACGTATGGGAAGGGAGGGGGGGGGGGGGGGAAACAGGGGGAGGGGCGGGAAGAGGGAGGGGGTGGGGGGGGGGGGAAGCAAAGGAAGGAGAGGGGGGATGGGAGGTGAAGGGGGGGGGGTAAGAGAAAAAAAACAGGGAAGGGGTTAAAAAAAGCAACTAGAAAATAGACAAATGCTTTTACTTGAAAGTCCATTAAGCACTGGTGGTGACTGTTGGCGAAGTTGAACAGCGAAGAATGGCGAACATGATGGCGAAAATGAACGAGGATGTTAAACCGGCTAACTGCAGGGCCGGCTAAGGTACCAGACCCTCAAATCAGCAAGTACAACACATCGTTTTGCTACTTTAAGAATGTTCTTTTCTAAAAATGGCAATTTTCTCTGGAAGCAAGAGGCTGCCTCTTGCTGCGAGCAAAGGAACTCAGGTACTTGCTGAGTAAACTATCTTTTTATCATCGCCAGTCCTGAGCGCAGGCAAAAATTTTAGACCACTGGCCTTAGAATAGTGGCTTTATAAACATTTAAACACAAATCTCGAAAATTAAAATGCAACGATTTACAATTCGAAAAATATGTACAATAACGAAAAAGCTTACTGCATGTTTTTCCATCCTCTCCCAAAGTGAAGCCTCTTTCACAGTCACATTTTTTAGCAGTCGAATTACACAACTGTTGGCATTGAGACTGACCAGGTGAACAGAAATCGACTAAAAAAAAGAAATAACTGCGTTAGTATCACTTTCATTCAATTCTTAAATATCTAAATCTCAGTTATTATTCAAATAAAGAAATTCTCAAATACATCAAACACTCAAGATGCTATAACAATCTCCTATATAATAATAGCCTAAGTTATCTGTACGTCTGTCCTCGATTTTATGAAGCGGTTAGCCCTGGAATGGATAGAGGGATCCATAAGGCAATTTGTCGCAAACGTCACGAACTACTATAATGCTTTTTTTCCTTTCATTTTCAGGTTTATAACAGCCAATAGACAAACAATAAACTGCCCTTCCGTTTGAAACTAAAGCCAGAATTGTCATAATTTAAGAATTTGCCCTACTGCATGAAATCGCCTTATAGTTAGCAAAATTCAAAGAGAGTAATGTGTATCTTCACCTAAACTATCGATCCGATTCTAAAATAAATTGGCATAAATAGTCTTCATATCACAGCGATAAATATTGCCTTCTTTAAAACGTTCGAAATCCACCCTTCCCTTCTTTTGAATCTTTTAAGGCCATTATTTCAAGCCCTAATTTCTCCCGTTAAGAGCAGGCGAATAAATTTATGGATTTGTCACATAATAAATAGTTAAAAAATAATTTTTTCTAGCATTATGACGTCATTCTTTTAAGAATCACATTTTATCATTTCTTATTTTAAATTATTTTCATACGTTTTATCACTGAACTTAGATATTACATAAATAATTTTCTTTTATATTTGGCTTAAATAATAGATTAGGTACATATATAATAATTTTAAATTGAATCGTCGATTTATTTTTTTGTTGCAAGATAATTCTCGGCCAAACAACAAAACCATTTTTTTACCTGCCACATAAGGTACTTTAGAATTCTGGAAAATTAAAAATTTTTATGATCCCGTCATATGACGGGCTATATTCTAGTTGCAAATATTTTCCTTATTAAAGATATACGGAATTCGGTCAAGAAAAATTTGAGTTTAGTTTAAAAACTTTTATTTTTTATTTCATGACTAGATTTTATATAGATTTATATAAGATTTATACAAGACTATTTTAAACTATATAATGCTTTAGAAACTATTTTCGCCGTTGTCCAAAATTAAATTACCTGTTTCGCTAGAAATACTTTTGAATTTATAAAAATATACCCAGTTAAATAAAAACACACTGACACTGGAGCATTCGGTGTCGATTGGACAGTAGTGCCTGTTTAGTCATAATGACGTCAGAAGTCCACTGTGACACATCTCGACAGCAATAAAGCAGCACCCTTTATTAATATAGTGATTAACCCATTAACGCCCGAATATTTCTGATGACTATATATTAATAAATACCTGAATTAGAAGATATTATAGACACCGGGAAGTAAAACAAAATATGAAATTTAAACACCTTTAAGCCCTTTGACGGTTAGGGAATTGAGAGAAGTTTTCGCTTACTTAATTCGCGCAGCATTACGAGTAAACAGTAGTCGAAAAGTGGCAGCTGTTTTCCCCAGCCGTTCTTCCAAAAATGTCACCCTTCTCTGGCGATGCCGTAGATAGCTCGCCTCACGCGTTTTAAAAATTTCTTAAAGTATTTGTAGTACATAAATAACAGTTTTTACGAACTTTAAAATAATTAATAAATGATAATTATTAAATAGTAAATTATAAATGATTATAATCAATTATATAAATAATAATAGTTAATTATAAATATTAGACAAATATTAATAGAAAGGACTAAATAAATACAACTAATGTTAAAATTTTATGAAGCTTGAATCGTCTTTTGAGCTTGATATACTGTGACCAAAGTCTTCATCAGACTCAAACACTTGATAAGCTTTCTGTATCACAATTATAATCATCATCATAATTATGTAACTTTCGCTTTTGAGCCATTTTCCTTTACAAACACCCTAAAACACGCGCCAAAATACGCATAAGAAGAAGTAAAAAAAAAATTCCCCTTCATTATGAAAAGAAATTTATGGAACCCGTACTGCCAATCCTGTAGGCAGTAAAACTAACTAAATTTCGCGAGTCGGAATCGTTTTGTAACATAATCAATGCAGAACAATAACGGTGAACGAGCTCAGCTCGTCAGCGCGCATTGGGGAAAATTTTCACTACGCGAGTAGTGCTCGTTTCTAACCATTTCGGTCAAAAATTTTGCCCACGAGTGGAACTCGTTTGCGCGCATTATGAAGCAAGATTTCGATTGCGAGCTGAACTCGTTCATAACCGTCAAAAGGGTTAAATAGGGACATCGAGTCATCATTAGTGAGGTGTCATTTTAAAACACAATAAGATGTCTTTAAAAAAAGGAAAACTTCGTGATAAAGAGATTTATTTTGCTATCATATATGAGAAAAGTACTGAAAAGAGATTATTTATTACACATATGGCTATTCGCCATGATTTTGACCGGTATACGTTCAGAATAACGGTCATAATACGTTCCCATTCGAAGCTTGAAAATCGTAAAATGCCGCTCGAAGTGACAAAATTATAGGTAAGATTATATTTGAAAACTTGGGAGGTTATCCGTAAGATTAATATATATTTCCATTAAAAAGGAAGAATCGTTTCAAGAAAACAAAAACTCTACAAACCATTTTTTGACTGTCCTCGAATAAGAAAGCTGGGCGTTAATGGGTTAAACTATGAAGATGTGTAGTTCGAGACTATAAAACGTAATTTCTATTTGGATTGACACTATCATCTTTTACTCATAAATTTATTTGTTCGGCAAGCACATAGACTAAAATCCTATCATGTTGTTTTATCTGTTGTAAAGTTCAATGTTACAGTAGTTATTTTACCAAATAAATCTTTTTTTTAGCTTTTCTTTTATCGTGAATGGCATCGCATGATGTGGTTGAACCGATAGCTAATAACTAACGTGACGTGTTATAGTTGTTTCAACTTGATATTTATTTTATTGTGTGCAGTCCATAGGGTGATTTCACGCAGCTGGGCTCATCTCAAATTATGACAATTCTGGCGTTCGTTTCAAACGGAAAATAGGTAAAAAGGAAGGGCAGTTTGTTTGTCTATTGGCTGTTGTAAACATGAAAATAAATGGAAGGGCATTAAAATAGTTCGGGACGTTGCGACAAATTGCTCTATAGCTTGCTTTTAAGATAGGCATCAATAGGCAATCGACACAAATGACTTGTCTATTAACGAATTAACTTAGAATTTCCTTTGGGTATAAATTAATCTGATTTGTCTTATTTGTATGTTTCTCATAACATAGTTTCCATAGAACTCATTTCCTAATTAGTTCCAAGTTTCACAAAACACGGTTCCCATAAGACGAGAACGAAATAATTGCCTTATTAGGGACTAGATTATAATACTCGGTGTTTCAAAAATGGCCGGTATATTTGAAAAATCAATAAAAACTAATCAGGCAATGAAAGAAATGCACCGTTTATTGCAATATCCTTCTGACAACAGTAAATTTTTCTGCAGTCAGACTTTCGAAAACAGTTACAATTTTCAACAACAGATGGCACTCCTGTTTAATAGATGGCGATTTGAAAGAAAACGCAGTCTGTGAGTTCGCCATTTTATAAATTGTCTTTCTGCAGTAAACCGTGGGCTGTTCACACATGACAAGTATCCTGTGAGAAAATGGTTTATTCCTTAGAACAGGGGATTCTTCTGATGTTGGAATTCCACCGCCTAGAACACAGTGTTGTTGCAACAAGACGAAGTTTAATGTAACCGAAGGACAGAAAAGCGTTACAGTAATGCAGCGCCATCTGTTGTGGAACATTGCAACTAATTTTGAAAGCTTGTCTGCCTGTAAATTTATTATTGTCTCAAGAATATTGCAATCAACTGTGAATTTCTACCACTGTCCGTTTAGTTTTTATTGATTTTTCAAATATACCGGTCATTTTTGAAACACCATGTATTACTTCAATAATTAATATGTCAAAAAAAAGAAAAATCGAAAAAATTCAATTCTAGACGATACACTATTGCTTATAGATCATGCGTTCCATCAAAGTCTTTTAGCTTCCTCGCCAATACTAAATGAATTAATGGAGACTAGGTAAATGGAGAATTCCTTATCGCAAAAACTATTTAAAGGATTCATATTTTATGTTTCCAGCAATACATCAACCTCTGTTTCCAGATAAAGGACTAAACTGTAAATATGAATATTTACATGTAGTGTAATAGAAAATGAAAAACCTACTCTTTTCGCATGCATTTCCTTTCTGAACAAATCCCTCGTTGCAGACGCATAGAACATTGCCCGATCCCAGATCGCTGCACCTCGAATTTTCTGGGCACACACTACGATTGCTACAAAAGTTTTCTGAAAGAGAAAAAACAATTAAAATTTACACCTCTTTTCCGTCCCTGTAGCGACATAGTGGATTTTTGTCACGACGTAGATCTTGACAATTGACACCTGTAAGTATAAAAATAGCAGATTTACGATTGGCAGGAGTGAAAATTGTCTCTATTCAATACCCACTCTTAATTAGCAGTCTGTTACGTCTGAGGACATGTTCTCGCGATTATTTTCGCAATCACTCTCGAGCAGTAGTTTCCAGGGTTACATCTATCGCCTCACAAAACTTCGTGTTTTCTTTTTTAGCTAACCAATTGCCACACTTTCTCTCACTGCTACAATTGCAGCCCTACTTTCTGAACACTAGGTTAGCGTCACCCTCATTAATTCCGGCGTCTTGGTCACAAGATGTGCAAGGACACTCAGTCCTATTCCAAGAAGGAATAAAAATGGAAAAGAGGAGAATTTTTAAGAGATATTAAAGTTTAATAATTTTGATATATTAAGGAGATATATATATATATATATATATATATATATATATATATATATATATATATATATGTATATATAACATGTCTATTGTTAAAAAAAGTATACTGTAAATCCTTATTTTGTGTATAATTGTGTATGGAATCACCAGTTACTCATTTTGTTACTTAAAATTTCTGTAAAATATTTTATGTTAAAGGTAATTTTATGTTCTCACTTCGTCCATCCCTTTCTTTTTGCCCGGGGAGGTTATTGTAAGGAAAAGTAAATTAGATAGAGAAACTAATGTAGGTGCTTTGTATAAAACCCCAAAAACGGCCCTCGTTAATGCATAGTAAATTCTTAGGGGTTTTTAGATCTTAAGTCAAAGCCAAAAACCACACGTTCCTTTGCTTTTCCCTTTTCAACCCCCATACCTAAATTGACCACTGTTGCTACAGTTCACTCCCTTCTTCGAGAAGGGATCTAAACAATTATATCCTTATACAGACCAAGCTGCCCATTTAAGAAATTTCCCAACAAAGAGGAGATGCAGGCTATTTGAGGCAGACTTTCCCCGAGATTTTCCCCGATGTTTTCACACAGATGTTGATTCACGTGTTACTTATCGTATTACTTAGAACATCATGTTAACGAGCCGCGGTAACTCAGTCGGCAAAGGCGACGATATCGTAACTAAGAGGTTGCGGGTTCCGAACCCGGGACCACCTAAGATCCGCCGTGTTCGTTAAAGGGAACTGGGGCTCAAACAATATGTTCGTGGTCTCAATGTCCTCCATGTTCTTTCAATCAATACCCTGCATCAAAATGACGAGGACCCACTTGAGGGAAGTCGTTTTTTCACCTTAACGGTGTTCGTTAAAAACGAAAGGCCCACCCCTTCGCCTTAAATCGAGTACCCAGCCGGCTAACATGCTTAGTTAGTCCAAGTGACATGAGAAACAACAACTTCATGTTAGCTGCTGTCTCAGTTTGTAACGAAGATAATGAAGTGAAAACCCGTCCACCAATGTTCTGCTAATAAAGGTCTTTAAGTAAAACGGTGTCCTGTTTATGGCCATGACTGCAACAACCCGTCGTGAAGTCCGTCTTTCTGCTTATGCATATATACAAACATACGCACACTATATGTATACATATAAATATTCGCAATTAAAAGTTTTGTTTTTTGATTTGTTTTGGGTTAACACGTTCGCTGCCACCGACGCACTGGCGCGTCAGAGCGGCACCTCCTGGTATGCCGACGACGCACTAACGCGGCGACGGACTTTGATTAGTTATATGCTCTTTTGTAATGCGGCTTCTGAGGATGGTAATATAATTTTTAGTGGCAGCGAATGTGTTACACAATTTTTGGAGTAACATCTCCACTTTAGTATTTTTCTTGGTATAGAAACTATTATCCCTATAATAACATTATGAATATATATTATGGCAGTGTAAATGTGAATATATAACAGGTGTATTTTATAAAAGTAACTTACCTTCACAAGCGGCCTTATTTTCGTTGTATTTGTAATTGTCTTCACAGACGCACTGACCGTTTTTGCATGTCTGGTGGGGCTTATTGCATTCATTGTTCAATAGTTTCTTCAGGCAAAGATCGGCATCTAGAAATTAAAAATACGTTTAATTCTTATTTCCTTAACTGGTTTACCATACGGTGTACTAATAGTTGTATCTACGGGCATCGATACTTCCCCCCTCCTTTTTTATTTGTCCTTTCTTTAAATTGATCCGAAGAGAATCTAATGCTTGTCCATGTCATTTTAAAGCATTCCAACTACTTTTTGTTTGGTTACTGGCAGACGAAATTATTTCGCATTCTTTGTTCTTGATATTTTTGTTTTACAGTTTTCTATTTGTGACTTCAAGCAATGGATGATATTCTAGAAGACAATATTTTACTGTTAAATGTTTTTGACGATTCTGATACAAATTCAGAATTGTCTTGGAATGTTCTGGATTATTCTTCAGATGAGAAATCATCTCCGATGAAGATTTGGTTTCGGCTTGACATTTTATATATAAACGGATGTGGTGGAACATAACTCTTCTATTGTCTCGGTTTAATTTTAAAGGAATCCCGATATAAATAAAAATATATATAAATGAATATATGTAGACATATACACAGTAGAACATCGATTAACCAAAACTCTCCGTTAACCGAAATCGGTTTCGTCTTTACTTTTTTTTTACTTTCTACTATTATCCAAAATTTTCTCTTTCCAAACATGCCTTTTTAATGTTTCCTTTTTTCCTTTTGTATGCAAGCCGTTCTTTCTAAACGACGAGTGCAGATAAATATGTAGTAATTTATTTATTTATTTATTTATTTTAAGAATTCTTTCTCGCTAGCACGTTTCTCGGTATGAGCATATTCTTCCCCACTTTCAAATATCCCAGTTCACAAACAAAAACACGAAATTTGGAATGTCGTATTGCCGAGTCCCAGAACAATCGAATGTTATTCCACCCAGGACAATACTACATATTAAACTAGAGGATTATGAATGATTTCTCGATTTTCCGAAAATTTCGATTATGCAAAGTGTGTTCGGTTCGGATAATTGATGTTCTACTGTGCGTATATATATATGTGTGTATATATATATATATATATATATATATATATATATATATATTACATATATCTCACACACACACACACATATATATATATGTATAATATATGTAATTTTTATAATATAATGTTACGAATTTGCGAAAATTGCTTGAGTTTAGCATGGGACTCTATGGGTATCTTGCCAAATTGGCGAGATATTGGCTCATTGGCGACAGTTTTGGTAACCTTTTTTTGTCGCCAAGTTCATCGTCAAGTTCGTAGCCAAGAGTCGCCATGCGACGCCACACTTGGCAACATTTGGCAACACTTCTACTTGGCGACTCTTGGCGATGAACTTGGCGACAAAAAAAAGGTTGTTGAAACTGTCGTCAACGAGCCAATATGTCGCCAATTTGGCGAGATACACATAGAGTCCCATGCTAAACTCAAGCAATTTTCGAAAATTCGTAACAACATATTTAAATAAGGATATTTTTAATCTAAAAAATTAACCGAAGTATTTTTCTATCTCAATAATTTTCACACGATTCCATTCATTTATGTCAAAACTTGGGGAATACCTTTTGTTCTTTTTTTAGCTTTGTGAAGTACGAAAACACCAAAATTAATTCTTGCTGACTTTATCGCTTCTTCACGGCCGTAACTGCTTCTTCAGGCAGGCGCAGCGAAAAACTAACACGCGATAGTGCACCAAATATAGTGAGAAAATATATAAGGTTTTTTTTTCGCTATGTCCTATATTTAGAATGAACTCCCAAAATTTTTTAATTCTTAAAATGTTCCTAGTATATTAATTTTTTTCTTCTATTTTTACATTTATTAATACTTAAAAACATTTTACAACACTCTGGAGGTATTATTTTTGAATTGAATTTCTTTGAGGAGAATATTTTTTGTGTTTGTATGTTGAATTTTCATTAAAAAAATGAACGAGTTTTTTAAGTTTAAATTTATTTTTAATAAATTTAATAAATTTCAATTTTAAAACGTATAACCGAATTAATATTAAGGCATTTTAGGAGTCTTTGGTAAACATTTTGTAAGAATCTATAACATGTTTAGTCTCTAGAAATATTTTAAAATGATAAGAAAATGCATAAAAAATTTTTTAAATACATTTTATTTTATAAATAAATTGAATTTTATAATAAAAAAAATTTCCTTATTTCTATCTTGGAGGAATTGTCCTCTTTCAGACTCATTTCAACCACGGTGCTCAGCCTTATGGCTGATACGCAACTTTGCCCCACCCTAATTACGGTCCTGCTCTTCTTATATAATTTAAGGACACTTCTCACATTATCATATAACTAACTATTACACCTGATTGGCTGGCTCACACAACTATAAATTGTCTCCTACGTGGTTTTCCCCTCAGAAACCTTCGGGAGGACTGGATAAATAAATCTCATTTATTTCTTAAAATTCTGTTCTTTGTTCTCTCGACCACATTTAATTACGACTGCATCCAAACCAAAGTAAATTCGCTTTCATTTGAGAAATTGTCCTTTACAAATACATTATATTGATTTGTAATATACTAAAATAATATATATTAAAAATATTATATATATATATATATATATATATATATATATATATATATATATATATAATTTATAATATATAATATATATGCAGGGTTTTTCAAAAATGGCCGGTCAATTTGAAAAATCAATAACAGCTAAACGAGCAGTGAAAGAAATACACTTTTTTATTTCAATATGCTTAAGACAACAGTAAATTTTCAGGCGAACAAACTTTCAAAATTAGTTACAATATTTCACAACAGGTAGAGCTGCAAACTGAAAATATCTACTACATTTTCCATATATTCACCATGCGCAACAATACTATGGCGTAGTCTCAGGACGAAATTATCAGAAACCCGTGTAAACGTCTCAGGCCAAGCACTCTTCTGTTCTATGGAATAAACCATTTTTTCAAAGCAAGCTTGCAATCTGTGAAAGCATACGCTTACAGCAGAAAGATGACTCACAGACTGCGTTTTCTTCTATATCTTTGAAATCGCCTGCAGCGCCATCTGTTGCTGAAAATTATAACTTTTTTCGAAAGTTTGTCTGCTTGAATATTTACTGATTGCCGAAGCATATTGCAACAAACAGTGTATTTCTTTCACTGTTCCTTTAGTTTTTATTGACTTTCCAAATATACCGGTCATTTTTGAAACACCATATATATATATATATATATATATATATATATATATATATATATATATATATATATATATATATATATATATATATATATATATATATATATATATATATATATATATATATAATATTGTAATACATATGTTATTCAAAAAGTTATTAAATACATAACTTTCTTTTCCATATGCTATGCGTTCCAATTAGTGTAATCACTGAAAACGTTCATAAGGGGAAATGTTGCATTTAAACCAAAAACTGAACCGAAAACCGGATAAAACCGTTATTTTGGTCGAAACGAAAACCAGAACTGAACCAAAAAAAAAAATACCGGCTAATTTATGTTCGATATATCTTCAGTCGTTTCGTTAGTGTGACCAACTTATCGATATTTTCTAATGGAACTTCAACCCTATAATTATCGTCATTACACGTACTCTGCTTTCGGTTTTCCGTTTAGATGTTCCCTAGTACTTCTCCGTTTCAGTTTCGAACGAAACCGCTATTTGGCATTTGGCACGGGCGCATCAGTCATAGGAGCGCCGCACCATGAGGAAAATGGGGTCCGAAAGAAGACGACTCGCCCCAAGCAGAAATGAGAAAAAGTTGAAAAATATTTTATTTTTATTATAGAATCAGATTTTATTTTAAAAATCAAATGTGTTTAAAAATTACGGTTTTATAAAGTTTGTTATTTTTTTAAACGCTCCTAGACACTAAATTTGTTATAGATTCTTAAAAAAATGTTTACCGATCACTGTTCATATGCATTTATATAAATCCAGGTATTCGTTTTAAATTTTAAAATTATTAAAACCACATTTAAATTTAGAGAATCATCCATTTTATATGAAAATTCAACATACAAATTAAAAAATATTCCCCGCCAATAAACTATTCAGTTTACCAGCAATATAATACCCCTACAGCAGATGTGGGCAAAAGCCGGCCCGAGGGCCTTTTGCTTACTTTATCCGGCCCGTTGAAAAATCCTGCATGCAATTTTTTTAATCTCTTATATGCAATTTTGTTGAAGTCAACAGTATTTAATTAAATAATTTACTAAAAGAAAATTTTCACTCAAACGAGTTGAGTGTTTTCTACTTTTAAATAACATTCAAAGAATTCAAAAAATAAAAATAAAAAAAAAATTTTCAATTTTACAACTCCTCTTCAACCTCCACTCAAAATACAGTTTTCTTTTAAGTCAAAGAGTTTTTAAATTAATTTTACAATTTACACTAAATCACAAATTTGTGATGAAAATCACACTCAGTTTATTTAATTTGTGATTAAGTGAATGTTTCAGTCTATTTAGTATGAATGTTATGTGTTTCCTTTGTTAATTCAATTAGATTTTAAATATTCAATTTTTGTAAAATTTTTCCTCAAAATGTTGTTTTTGTTTATGTATCAATTTGTTGAGTTACGATCCCCTCGCCAGATTTCAAACGCCACGCTGCAAGCACGCCAATTTCGCCAAATGTGGTTGAAGCACCAACAAGATCCATGATTAGAAACAGGAGAGTGGGCTAAGAAGAGGAGTTGAAATACCTAGTTTTATTTGGTTCAACATGTATTTGGGAAATAACTTTTTCGTTAATGATTTACACGAAAAATAAATATCGATCATAAATTACTGACGAAAATCTACACTCGGTATTAAGGATTGCTACAAGTGATTGGGATCCAAATTGGGAAGAAATAATATCAAATGAACATTCTAGATTTCACGTTTCGCATTAACTAAAACTATTCTATTTTAACGTTGGATGTTTGTCTTTTCTTTTTATAATTCTATTTACTATTATATTTACAAAATGCAATATAAATATAAAAATGTAATAACTATGATCAAAATAAAATAATTTGTATCGTTAAGATATAAATAAATATCAAAATAAAATCTCTCATTAACCGATTTATTTAACGACCATTAATCCTCTATATAATAATAGCCTAAGTTATCTGTCCTCCAATTTATGAAGCGGTTGGACCTGGAATGGATAGAGGCATCCATTCAAAGAGAATAAAGTTTATCTTATCCTAAACTATCGATCCGATTCTAAAATAAATTGGTACAAATAGACTTTATATCACAGCAAAAAATACTGTCGTCTTTAAAACGTTCGAATTCCACCCATTCCCTCCTTTTCGAGCGTTTAATGCCATTATTTCGAGCCCTATTTTTCCCGGTTAAGAGAAGGCGATTCCATTTATCCATTTATCACTTAATAAAGAGGTAAAAATAACAATCTTTTCTAGCATTGTGACGTCATTCCTTTAAACCACTCATTGAATCATTTCATATTTTAAATTATTTAAATATCGTCTACACTAATTTAATATCTTTTATCACTGAACTTAGATAGGACGTAAACGATCTTCTTTTATATTTGGCTTAAATAATAGATTAGGTACGTACGTGATAATTTTAAATTGAATCATCGATTATGTTTTGTTGCAATGAAATTTTACCACCGGCATTAACAACAAATTATTTTCATATAAGTCGGAGTCTATTTCACGGACTCATAAATATCTAACTTTTATTTTATGTGTATTTGGAAATTAAGAAGTTTGTTCGTTTGTGTGTTTGTTTGTTTGCTATACATAACCACACAGTTTGACTCAATGAATTGAATGTGATTCTAAACTGCATTACAGACTCTAGAGGAGTATGACGATAAACAAATTATTGAGAGCGAACCAGATAGTTCTCAGCCAAAAAACAAACCCTTTTTTACCTACCTCATTGGGTACCTGACAGTCTGGAATATTAAAAATTTTACTGATCCCGTCATATGATGGGCTTTATGCTAGTTTAATATAATGGATCGTATTTCTTTAAAAATTACGTGACCTATTTTACTGGGCACAAATTGGTCGCATGTACACCTAAGTAAGACAATTTATTATCACTATTATCTTTTATTAACTGTGAAATTTCTCTGTTCAAATGCTTTAAAATGATACTTAGAATGTTTTTGTAAAAAACCTTTCTTGGGCAGGGAAAAAAACTTCACCCAAAACGTTCGCGCGTGCACAGAGTACTCGGTAGAGTTCTTCGGCCCGGGAGACATTTTGAAAATTTCATTTTGGCCCGCGCTTTAAAAGTATTCGCCCACCCCTGCCCTAGAGTGTTCTAAAATATTTTTAGTATTAATATAGAAGAAAAAATTAAAAATTAATATATAAGGAACATTTTAAGAATCAACAAAATATTTTCAGTTCATTTTAAGTATATGATATAGAAAAAACATTTCTTTATTTTCTCACTATATTGAGTGGTAGGGGCGCAGAACAGCTTTTCTGCGAAGGACGCTAAAGGACCTAGTGACGGCCCAGTGACAGGCAGGTGACCTAGTACAGGCTGATTAACTGGATCCATTCCCATAGTGAACCCATTAAAATAAAAGGAAAATTCTACTAAAATTACATTTTTTGTTTATGATAGAATTATATTTTTAGTACAAATAAGAATATGCATAAAATAAAATGACTCATTCAGAATTGAACCGAAAACCGAAATTTACCGCGGAACGAAAACCGCAACTGTCAAGAATGATCCTCGAACGACTCCCACGACAGACGCCCTCTTCATTTTGTTAACATTTTAGGGAGACTTATAATCCAAGCTAGCAGGGAGTACTCTAGAAATCCATGCCTGACGTACGTGTAGGAGACTCCTTAGCAATTTCAGTATTTAAGAATCCTTGTTTATTCTTTATTCTCCGAGTGCTTTTTTAGTGTGTGTGTTGGTAAGATAAATGTTTGTCCTTTTAAAGACTGAAGTTAATTTCGATACCTACTTCCACCAGAAATCACAGACCCTTCGCAATCCAGATGACAGCATAGTCAAGCAGTTTAGCAATGTTATTAATTATTATAGAATTTAATGGAAATTTTAAGGCAAATTTCTTTAAAAGTTAAAATGTTAAGATCGCTCCGTATGGTATAATTACGTAAGTAGCGCGAAGCTCTTGCCATTCCTCTGAGAATTTCATTATGAGCACTATTTAAGATGTCTAAGTTAGCAGGGAACGCAAATGACCAGACCGGTGCTGCGTAAATTGCAGGGAGTAATATTACTGTTTTGTACGGTAATACTTTGTTCCTAAAATATGAACGAGGGCCGAAAAGAAGTGAACAAAGCTCAACATTGCTGGCAATAGTTTTATTCCTAATATTTGTTATATGGGGTTTCCACGTTAATCTAAGTATTTAACCGAGATATCACATTCGATTACCTCGTCGTATAATTGAATCCACGGGGGTGGTTTAAAGGAACGACTAAAATAAATTGTCTGGCATTTGCCAGGATTTATTTTATTCTTTCCGTGTTTGAACTAATTTTAAAGAGCAGAGAAATGGTATTGTGTGTAAGAGGACACCCTATTAATGCGGTGTTCTTTCTTTTCGAAATTATTGCGATCTCCTCTTTATTATTATTGTTCCGCCGCCCCGTGGCTTAACACGTTAGACCAATCATAGTAATATACTCACCAGCGCATGTTCTAGTGTCGGAAATGAATTCTCTTCCTCCGCCGCAAACGCAGACACCTTTGTCCAATGGTGCGTCATAAACGCAATCCACTTTTCCGCATTCCTGCTTCTCCGCCTCCAAACACTCTCTCTTATGACATTCTTTACCGCTAAACCCGTCCTCGCATGTGCAGTTGAAATTTCCGCCAACATCAGTGCAATTCCCGCCGTTTTGGCAGGGATTGGGTGAACAGGGGTCATCTGCAAAGAACGCAGACAACAATAAGTGATATATACACATTTTCAAACAGTCATGAGAAATCCGAACTTTCTATTCTAAATGCACTGTTGCCACTGAAAGTTTGGGATGCTGATATATATATATATATATATATATATATATATATATATATATATATATATATATATATATATATATATATATATACAATATAGCATTCGAATTTTGGTCGTTCGAGTCACTCATAAATCTGAGTTAACCCTTAAATGCCCGATTAAAAAAATAAACACAACATTATCAAGATTAGGTATTAGAGCTTTAATATTATTCTAATATTATTTTAGAAGACTGAATTGGGTATGTTGCCAAAAGGCAACACCGGGAATTTAAGAGTCTACTCAAGAGGCTAGAGGGTGAACAAGAGTTTTCATTCCACACCACGTATGAATCACAGCAAGATTCTACTCAAGAGGCTAGAGGGTGAACAAGGGTCTTCATTCCACATCACATATGAGTCACAGCAAGAGTCTACTGAAGAGGCTAGAGGGTGAACAAGGGTTTTAATTTCACACAACGAGATTTTTTGGTCAACATGAGGTACGTCGAAAGACAACCTGAGGCATTGTAGACTGGAGTCTACAATGGGACTCTCAGAAGATGGCGTGATGTTGCCGAACTTAAAAGGAACAATGTATTTCAACAAAAACTATTAATTAATTTAAGATGTAATTAACTTATCTACAGCCATTAATGTATACATATTATGTAAGTACGTCTTTTTATTAAACTATACTTTGAAATTTAAAAAAAATCAAGTTTCTGTTTCTATTTTATTAAATGAATCCATTTCGATCATTTGAATTTTCAACAATTCAAGCTAGGTCCAGTCCGGTTCAATTCCTATTGCCGAGACTATACTGTATTTAAAAATGATATTTTATCTCAGCGTTTTTGCAAAGATACTGAAAAGTAAGAAAAGTTCCTCTTAAAGTAAGAAAGGTGAAACATGGAATTTAGGTTCCTATTTTTGATGTAGATAAACAATATGAAAGGATTTTTTAAAATGGAACATCTGAAGGGATGAAAATGCAGGATCAAGGGACAAATATTTGATGTAATATATATATATATATATACATATATATATATACATATATATATGTATTTATGTATATGTATGTATATAAATATATATATATATATATATTTATATATTTATATACATACATATACATATATATATATACATACATACATACATATACATATATATATATATATATATATATATATATATATATATATACATATATATATATATACACATATATATATATATATATATATATATATACACTCAAGACGCAAAACATTATGACCACCTGTCAATAACCAGTTGGCCTACCTTTGGCACGCAACACAGCTTCAAACCGCCTTGGCATGGATGTCGCAAGTCCTTGGTAGATGGTCGGAGACAGATTGTACCAGATGTTTAAGACACGGTTACTCAAATCCGAGATATTCCGAATGGGTGGTCTTTGAACTCTGAGCTGCCCTCCGATGACATCCCAAATGGGTTCTATAGGATTGAAAACCAGCCAGGACATTGACTGAAATTCAGTACTATGTTCCTGGAACCACTCCAACACAGTTCTAGCCTTGTGACATGGGGTTTTGTCCTGTTGAAACATTCCGTTTCCAGCTGGAAAAATTGAGGACATGTAAAGGTACAGCTGGTGCGGAATGATGTTCAGATACCCTACAGCATTCACGGTCTGCTCTACCACAACCACGGGTCCCAGAGACGCCCAAGAGAACGTCCCCCAAAGTATAATCCATAGCCCTATATTCAACAGTGTGCTCCGACACTATTCTACTTGGCCCTGCGTTGTATTGGGTTGTCAGCTGAGCTACTTTCTGGCTCCGGTTTGGCTTCACCATGCGACACCTTTCTATCTGATAGCTTGTGGACGTCCAACACCATGTCGTCTACTACTGGTTTCACGGTCGTTCCTCCACTTTGCATAAGTACTAACAACTGTAAATCGCGAACAACCCACGAGTCGTACAGTTTAGGAAATACTTGTTCCGAGCCTTCGAGCCATTACGATCTGCCCTCTGTCAAAATCGCTTAGATCCGCAGCCCTTCCCATTACACACAGGAGTGAAAGAATGATCCTTCAGACTCTCCAGCAGCAGTTAAATACCACTTCCACCCGATCACGTGCCTTCCACGTCATCGAGGCGAGTTCATTGCAAAATGGAGGGGTGGTCATAGTGTTTTGGTTCTTGAGTGTCTATAGTCAACAACTACTCTTTTCGTATTCACTTTAACAAACACATAAATAATTTTCAAATCCTTGTAGAAAGTAAAGAAAATTATGTATTTACAATAAATTTCTGGGTTCAAATTTCAAAGAAAATATTTATTTCAAACATGTTAATCTTTTCAAGTACTACATCTGCGTGTATGAACAAGAAAATTTTCATGCCGATTTTGACAATTTCTGAACTGGTTATAACTAATTTGTGATTGACCTACAGACAGGAAAAAAACAGTAGCATTTCTTTTCTTTATAAAACAGGACAAAAGATAAGCAATAGTTACAACTTTCACGTTTATTTCCAAAGAAATAACATTCTTTCGAGCCTTTTCTTGTTCCATGTACATCACATATGAAAACTACCGAATGCTTAAGCAAAGACCAAAAATATTTCTTTACTGTATGTCCAGCTGTTTCGATTGAACTGCACCCTCCAGAACGGAGTCAGTTTTGAAATCTAGATCATTAACAATTATCGTGGAAATTTAATACTTTTAAGCTAGTGAACTGAAATTTTAAAAATCCTGAGATTTCCCACGCAGTATGTACTACAAATTCTGGTGCCACTGTAGCATGTCGTGAAAAAAACTATCAAGGGGGACCTTGAGATTTGAATAAAAGGATTCAACGGTAAATTGTACGCACAGAAGACGTAAAGAAGACGGTGTAATCAGTGATACAAAATAAAAATAATGGATAAAATATCCATCAAGAAAATATAATATAAAGCAAAAAAAAAAAAAAAAACCAAAATACCAGAAACGTGCTTGCAGAATTAAAAACTGATGATATTAAAAAAATAATATCCGTAGAGTGTGACAGTTAAGGGGTAAACAGATCTAGATAAAGTATTTCACCTAAATTGACTGATTTTGCACTCAAATTTGCAGACTCTCATATCACTGTAAGTGTTAAATCAAAAGAAATAAGAAAAATATCATGATTTGTTTTTCAAGAATTCACAGTAGGTTTTCCCAGTTCACAGCAAAATGTGGAACGAAAGATTAGAAAAATAATAACAAAAGCTAAAAGGACAAGAGGTGGACATTAATAAAATACATGCAAAACTGCGACTCAGAAAAAAGAACCTCAAAATAATTTTAAAAAACATGTTGTAGATTGGACAAGACAAAACTATAAGAATCGGCTAGTCTATTTCGAGTTAACTTCTTTGTAATCGCAAAATTTCACTCGAGATAAAAATAAATTACTGGAATGACACCTAAATGTTTATTTCTTTCTGTTAACTTAGTGTTTTAATTAATAATGAAACCTTTTTATTAATCTCACATTGATTGAAATTTCATGCACTAATAAATTTGAAATTTAATAGTTATGTTTGTAACTAAAAAAAAATTACGCAACTTTATCTTCAAAATCAAATTTTGTCATTGCACTGACATTCCACTGTCTCCTGTTCAATGTTGGCATCGTACCGCACATTGGTATCTTTTCACAAATGCCTCCTTCAGTTCCAGGCTTGCATTGACAGTACTTAAGGCCACCATCGTTTGTTGCACATTCTCACCATCTGCAGTCCTTTGTTTCTAAAAAACAAAATCAAAAAATATTTATACACCACACAAAATACATTTTACATTTTGCAAATTTACCAAATTTATTCAACACAATATTAAAAAATTTATTGACAAGTTTTAAATAAATAAACTTCTCCCCAAAATTTTCAAAATATTAAGATAAATTTAATATAATTGTATCCAAATCAATAATTTCTCTTTCCAAAAACATTTCCACAAAATCCCTTAACATCAATATTCTACCTAACCACTCTCCTCACCAAAAACAAAATTTATATATAATATAATTATCCTAATATTCAGCAAATCATCCCAATGATCATTCAATATATTACAGCCATAATCAACCCTCCCAAAAAAAACCACACACCAATATATTAAATAAATAATAATTAAAAATCTTAAATCAATTAAACAACAAAAAATACATCAAACCAAATCAAAACATCCAAACATTTCACAAAAAATTGTCCCAGAAATGTCCAACAACATTGACAGCATACACACCAAATATGGACCCCATCATAAAAACAAAAATAAAAATAACTCATTTTACAATCAAATCCAAAAGGGCTTTTGCGTAATGAAAAAGCCAGGGAAAAGATGAGGTCCAAAGAAAGGTTCGCGATTTAGAGACAGTCCATATTGCTTGAAAGTTTATAGATAGTTGTAAGAAAGGTGTATTGAGTCTTTAAAATTGTTGAGCTCTCATAACAAAATGTACTTTTACGAATTCTTCCGTCTAGGGACAAGGCATAGCAATAGTCCCATCATCAGAATTCTAAGTTAGTTTGTACTTCTGTGGCAGCAATAGGAGTTGAGAAAGCAACACCAGTTGAAATAACACGGTTTTGGATAACATCTACCTTGATACTGGAATATGAAGCTAAATCAAAATCACTGCACCATAGTCAATAAGGCAAATATATAAAGGTACTCTTGAATACCTCTAATGACATCATTTCACACCAGATTCTCTTTAAGAAGCCTAGAAAAAGAATCTTTAATATTTACTATCTATAAAAAGAAAATTTAATTATAAAATGTCAAAATTAGATCCTAGCTTATCTCAAAAATTTTGTACATATTTGTCTAAGACCAGCACTAAACCAAATAACGTTAGCAAACAACCATATAATAAATTACCACTTTTGAACAAATGTAAAGCAACACCATTCGTCATTGCACTGACAAACTTTTAATCTACACCTGTACCCCCACCACCCCAAAATACAATTTCCCACCAATCCATCCTATTGCTCTTACTCACAATACTCTCTTGAGGAGAACTATCATTTCACATCATTATTATTGAACCATTTTTATGTCCTCATCTCACACAATCTTTTCATAAAAAGATTTAACTGTTTTATATAAACCAAATTAGAATTCCAATTTGCTCCTTCATAAATATTTTTTATCGCATTTCAAACCTGCCCCCCACCTAATAGATTTTATAAATATACAATAAATTCTTATCTTGCAATACACATCCTCTTTTTCGTCATACCTCCCCCCCCTACTGTCCCACTCATTTCCATCATTCATTCTTTTCTCTGTCCCCACCTTTGCACCTTTTCCCCTACTTTGCATCTTTCAGTCTTCATCTTTCTCCCTGTTTTCTTATACATTAAGAAACAATTGTTTCCAGTAATTCTTAGTTCCATTTGTATTTTACAACGATAAATAAAAACTTATAGGTTGATTGAATTGGTGTCTATGTAGATTTCATATTACTTCTCTGCGACAACATATAGCTCCTACTGTCCCAGGATTGCATTTACAATATTTAGCATCATCTTTCATTATACATTCTGCACCATTTTTACAGTCTTCATCTTTCTCACAAGAAGCTAAAAATAAAAATGGTCTTATACATTATTAGAAACAATTTGTTTCCAGTAATTCTTAGTTCCATTTGTATTTTACAACGATAAATAAAAACTTATAGGTTGATTGAATTGGTGTCTATGTAGATTTCATATTACTTCTCTGCGACATATGTCTGCCATGGCCTTGATAGGTCAAAATTCCAAGTATAGGTTCTCGTGAATTTAATAGCAAGAACCATTTAGATGATATCCATTTTTTGTCCCACTTTTCTGTGTGTAAGAGCACATTTTGCTACGCTTGATATTGAATTTAAAAGTAAGAAATAAGTATTTCTTTGCTCTCTCACTCTGGATTCTTGAAACCCTAGCTCCACTTTGGATTTCGACCTATTTTCCTTCTATGATTTTAGTTTAAACCTCAATCTTTTTCCATGTTTTGGTGCCGAAATCCGGGAACTCCTTCAGATGATTCAGGTGAGAGATATTTAAGTATTCTTTGACGTTATATTGAAGTAGCTAATTTAATACAAGAATGACGCAAAATATAGAAGTATTAAAAGAGAAGCGATCCGTTCTCAAGAATTTAACAACTAGACTGTTGAATTCTATAAATGCTAAATTAGCAGAAGATATTGGTAGGTTTGATATCGACACCTTGAATGATCATTTAAGTTTTCGATATCAAATTAGAGTTAAAATCAGAGGAATTAAAGTGTGTCGATAGAGAATTTGAAAAAGATTTGACTGTTGATGAAGTCGAAACCGAAATATTTGCTTTTGATGAATATCACAGCAAAATTGTTTTGAAAAGGAAGTTAAAGGTTTAATTAAATGAAATACCGAATAAAGAAATAGCTTGGAATGAAGTTAAAATAATAATACCGATCCGATGAATAGCTACGTATCGGGAAATTCTCATCGTTTAGAACAAAATGTTAAGCTTCTTAAGCTGACTATAGACAAATACAGTCGAACCTCTTTTTAACGATCCCACGATACAACAACCCCTTCGTTAGAACGACCATCTTAAAAAGTCCCAATTATTCTACCATAAGAATAATGTTAATTTTGAATCCTTACAACGACCCCAAGCGTATTATTTTTAGTTAGAGCTACTGCCAATTTTAGTCCGCAGAACTCATGAGCAAATGGGCTATTTCAAATTTATTGTATTGTGGTGCAACTTCAAGAAACCTGAACTTCTCTGAGTTTACTTAAAAAGGGGGAGGAAGTGTGACGGAAAGGGAACTGATGGCCAGAGGGAAGGGCATCAATCGAAGGCATTTCCGAGAAACGAGTTGTAAGAACGGATCCTTTTCATTCCCAATTGACCGGAGACTGCATGCCCGGAAACATGAAGTTGGGGGGGGGGGTGCAGAGTGGACGCAAGTCACTTTCTCTCTTTTCAAAGTTTGAAAGAAGTTCATATTGCACTGTTAACTCTAGTTATAATGGCTCAGAGAAATCAAATTTCTACAGATGTTAAGTTCAATATTTTGACCGCGGTTGATGAGAATAAATGTCTAAAAGCTGAAATTGAGAGACAGTTTGATATCCAAAAAAGCACGTTATTCACGATCCTCAAAAACAGAAATAAAATTTTAGCAGCGAATGATACAGGTGTCTCAAAATCCAGAATGCGTGCACGAGAGGGAAAATTCCCACTTTTAGAGAAGGTCTTAGTGGAATAGCTCCAAATTATGCGGTCATGCAATACTCCAATAGATAGAAATGTCTTAAAAAGCTAGGATTTTTTCTGAAAAAAAATGGATGTTGAAATAGCTTCAAATGCATGGTTTGAGAGTTCAAGGAAAGGCACGGACTCTTTTAAAAAGCTATGCGGTGAGAGTGCGGAAGTCGATGCTGCAACAGCCAACGGATGGAGGAAAGAACAATTGAAAACTCTGCTAGAAAAGTATGAGACGGACGACATATTTAATGCAGATAAAACGGCTCTCTACTACAAGCTGTTATCTGATAAATGTCTGGTACTTAATGGTAAAGAAAATGCGCACAGAGGAAACCGTTCAAAGCAGCGGTTGACAGTTCTTGCGGTACACATGACGGGAACTGAGAAGTTGCCTCTTTCCCGAGGTGCTTTAAGGGTGTGAAAACTTTACCGTTTGCGTACAAAAACAAGGCATGGATGACTAGTGTCTTATTTGAAGAATGGATTCGAATATTTAACCGGAATTTGGCAGCAGGTAAAAGAAAGATTTTGCTGATTGTTGACAACTGCACTGCTCATCTCGCAATCGGCAATTTAAAAGCCATAAAATTGGAATTTCTCCCTTCTAATGTCACTGCAATACTTAACCCTTAGATCAGGGAGTTGTCCATTGCTTCAAATCCAACTATTGAAAAATGATAGTCAGAAGAATGATTGCCTCTATGGAAAACAAGAAGACGTACGGCATTGATGTCCTAGGAGCTATGCATCTAGCCAAATCAGCGTGGAATGATGTTCCGCTAAACAAAATAGCACATTATCTTCGTCATGACGGCGTTAAGACGAAAGAAGAATTTCAAAAAGAGTTAGGAAATCAATTAGCTGAATTCCGACCGTTGCCGAAACCCTTATCACCCGGTGCTCTTGTAGATGTCACTCCAGACACAAATGAAATGACCCAGCTCCTCTGTGTCAAATTTCCGGATCTTCAATTATCTTTTGATGAGTTTGTTACGGTAGACGAAACTTTACAGTGCTGCGAAAAAAATATGAATGAGGACGATTTTATTGCCCGTATTACCGGAAATGAAGAAATCTGCGATTCCGACGACGGAGAAGAAATCGTCCAAGCTTTTGAAAAAGTGAATGAAAAAGAAGCTTTCAATGCAATCAATGCCTTGCGTCAATATTTTGAAGAATTATTTAATTCTGAAGATTTCCTTCAAAATCTAACGGATATGGAATCGGTGATAATGAAAAATTCCCAAATGAACTTGAAACAGGCTTTAATGAAAGATTTTTTTTTCAAAATTCAGTAATGGAAATATAAATAAATATAAGTTTTTCTCTAGGTATATAATGTTGTTGCATCGTTTCTTTACTTAATTTTTTTTATTATTTTTTTTTCAATTCGTTACAACGACCCTATGGTGTTGGTCTCACAGGGGTCGTTATACCGAGGTTCTAGTGTACTTCAGTGACTCAAGTTATTTGGTATAATTTTGGCAACAATTCCAAAGTGCAATTCCCAATAACATGAAATTATCGAAAATAGATAAGTTATAACTAACTAAAATCGTTTCTCAGTGGGACTGCGTTAAAAGCAGTAATCGGTTTCTCACTAAAAAATGAATATTATGATTCTGCAATAAACTACTAGAATCTAGATTTGGAAAAAAAGGATATTAAATAAATTTTATTTTCAGCTAATTCATATATAGTTACTTTATTTATACAAAACCTTACTATTTTTAAAATAACTGTATAAAGCAATGTTCTATCTTAATTATAATTACATTTTTTCTCTATTTCACAAATACTTCTATGTAATTATATTTTTCTGTAAACAGATGTTGTGTTATGGAATTTTTGAAAGGAACTTTACATAAATTGGAATGTTGAAATGTATTATAAAACACGGAATCTCTCTAATTTATTAATCCACTTTTCCATTAAAATATTGTATTAATCTCACGTTGATGGAGATCGCAGCACTAACAAAACACAGACCATTTTTTATGTTTAAAATATACTGTATATAAAATATGTTACCTACATTTGCAACTTTTGGTATCGGAATCAAATAATTTTTTCGTCATTGCACTGACAAACAGCTTGCTTCTTTCCAGTATCGTACCCACATTTTTGCCTCGTTTCCGCAATCCATGTCATCGCATTCAGTTACGTTTTGGCATATATCTCCTACTGTTCCAGGTTGCATTTACAATATTTAACATCATCTTTCGTTACACATTCTGCACCCATTTCTACAGTCTTTCTCTGTCACACAGGGAGCTAAAAATAAAAAAGGTCTTAAATTATTCCAAATATTTTTTTTTCAGCTACTTCATAAATAGTTACTTTATTTATATAAAACCTTACTATTTTTAAAATAACCGTATATAGCTGTGTTCTATCTTAATTATAATTACATATTTCTCTATTTCACAAATACTTCTATGTAATTATATTTTTCTGTAAACAGATGTTATGTTACGGAATTTTTTGAAAAGACCTTTTACATAAATTGGAATGTTGAAATGTGTTATAAAACACCGAATCTCTCTAATTTATAATCTACTTTTCCATTAAAATATTGTATTAATCTCACGTTGATGGAGATCGCAGCACTAACAAAACACAGACCATTTTTTTATGTTTAAAATATACTGTATATAAAATATGTTACCTACATTTGCAACTTTTGGTATCGGAATCAATAATTTTTCGTCATTGCACTGACAAACAGCTTGCTTCTTTCCAGTATCGTACCCACATTTTGCCTCGTTTCCGCAATCCATGTCATCGCATTCAGTTACGTTTTGGCATATATCTCCTACTGTTCCAGGGTTGCATTTACAATATTTAACATCATCTTTCGTTACACATTCTGCACCATTTTTACAGTCTTTCTCTGTCACACAAGGAGCTAAAAATAAAAAAAGGTCTTAAATTATTCCAAATATTTTTTTTCAGCTACTTCATAAATAGTTACTTTATTTATATAAAACCTTAGTATTTTTAAAATAACCGTATATAGCTGTGTTCTATCTTAATTATAATTACATTTTTCTCTATTTCACAAATACTTCTATGTAATTATATTATTCTGTATACAGATGTTGTGTTACGGAATTTTTGAAAGGACCTTTTACATAAATTGGAATGTTGAAATATATTATAAAACACCGAATCTCTCTAATTTATAATCTACTTTTCCATTAAAATATTGTATTAATCTCACTTTGATGGAGATCGCAGCACTAACAAAACACAGACCATTTTTTATGTTTTAAAATATACTGTATATAAAATATGTTACCTACATTTGCAACTTTTGGTATCGGAATCAAATAATTTTTCGTCATTGCACTGACAAACAGCTTGCTTCTTTCCAGTATCGTACCCACATTTTGCCTCGTTTCCGCAATCCATGTCATCGCATTCAGTTACGTTTTGGCATATATCTCCTACTGTTCCAGGGTTGCATTTACAATATTTAACATCATCTTTCGTTACACATTCTGCACCATTTTTACAGTCTTTCTCTGTCACACAAGGAGCTAAAAATAAAAAAGGTCTTAAATTATTCGAAATATTTTTTTCAGCTACTTCATAAATAGTTACTTTATTTATATAAAACCTTACTATTTTTAAAATAACCGTATATAGCTGTGTTCTATCTTAATTATAATTACATATTTCTCTATTTCACAAATACTTCTATGTAATTATATTTTTCTGTAAACAGATGTTATGTTACGAATTTTTGAAAAGACCTTTTACATAAATTGGAATGTTGAAATGTGTTATAAAACACGAATCTTTAATTTATAATCTACTTTTCCATTAAAATATTGTATTAATCTCACGTTGATGGAGAGATCGCAGCACTAACAAAACACAGACCATTTTTTATGTTTAAAATATACTGTATATAAAATATGTTACCTACATTTGCAACTTTTGGTATCGGAATCAAATAATTTTTCGTCATTGCACTGACAAACAGCTTGCTTCTTTCCATATCGTACCCACATTTTGCCTCGTTTCCGCAATCCATGTCATCGCATTCAGGTACGTTTTGGCATATATCTCCTACTGTTCCAGGGTTGCATTTACAATATTTAACATCATCTTTCGTTACACATTCTGCACCATTTTTACAGTCTTTCTCTGTCACACAAGGAGCTAAAAATAAAAAAGGTCTTAAATTATTCAAAATATTTTTTTTCAGCTACTTCATAAATAGTTACTTTATTTATAAAACCTTACTATTTTTAAAATAACCGTATAAAGCTGTGTTCTATCTTAATTATAATTACATTTTTCTCTATTTCACAAATACTTCTATGTAATTATATTTTTCTGTAGACAGATGTTGTGTTACGGAATTTTTGAAAGGACCTTTTACATAAATTGGAATGTTGAAATGTATTATAAAACACCGAATCTCTCTAATATAATCTACTTTTCCATTAAAATATTGTATTAATCTCACGTTGATGGAGATCGCAGCACTAACAAAACACAGACCATTTTTTTATGTTTAAAATATACTGTATATAAAATATGTTACCTACATTTGCAACTTTTGGTATCGGAATCAAATAATTTTTCGTCATTGCACTGACAAACAGCTTGCTTCTTTCCAGTATCGTACCCACATTTTGCCTCGTTTCCGCAATCCATGTCATCGCATTCAGTTACGTTTTGGCATATATCTCCTACTGTTCCAGGGTTGCATTTACAATATTTAACATCATCTTTCGTTACACATTCTGCACCATTTTTACAGTCTTTCTCTGTCACACAAGGAGCTAAAAATAAAAAGGTCTTAAATTATTCCAAATATTTTTTTTTCAGCTACTTCATAAATAGTTACTTTATTTATATAAAACCTTACTATTTTTAAAATAACCGTATATAGCTGTGTTTCTATCTTAATTATAATTACATTTTTCTCTATTTCACAAATAGTTCTATGTAATTATATTTTTCTGTAAACAGATGTTATGTTACGGAATTTTTTGAAAAGACCTTTTACATAAATTGGAATGTTGAAATGTGTTATAAAACACCGAATCTCTCTAAATTATAATCTACTTTTCCATCAAAATATTGTATTAATCTCACGTTGATGGAGATCGCAGCACTAAAAAAAACAGACCACTTTTTATATTTAAAATATACTGTATATAAAATATGTTACCTACACTTGCAACTTTTGGTATCGGAATCAAATAATTTTTCGTCATTGCACTGACAAACAGCTTGCTTCTTTCCAGTATCGTACCCACATTTTGCCTCGTTTCCGCAATCCATGTCATCGCATTCAGTTACGTTTTGGCATATATCTCCTACTGTTCCAGGTTGCATTTACAATATTTAACATCATCTTTCGTTACACATTCTGCACCATTTTTACAGTCTTTCTCTGTCACACAAGGAGCTAAAAATAAAAAAAGGTCTTAAATTATTCCAAATATTTTTTTTTCAGCTACTTCATAAATAGTTACTTTATTTATATAAAACCTTAGTATTTTTAAAATAACCGTATATAGCTGTGTTCTATCTTAATTATAATTACATTTTTCTCTATTTCACAAATACTTCTATGTAATTATATTATTCTGTAAACAGATGTTGTGTTACGGAATTTTTGAAAGGACCTTTTACATAAATTGGAATGTTGAAATATATTATAAACACCGAATCTCTCTAATTTATAATCTACTTTTCCATTAAAATATTGTATTAATCTCACTTTGATGGAGATCGCAGCACTAACAAAACACAGACCATTTTTTATGTTTAAAATATACTGTATATAAAATATGTTACCTACATTTGCAACTTTTGGTATCGGAATCAAATAATTTTTCGTCATTGCACTGACAAACAGCTTGCTTCTTTCCAGTATCGTACCCACATTTTGCCTCGTTTCCGCAATCCATGTCATCGCATTCAGGTACGTTTTGGCATATATCTCCTACTGTTCCAGGGTTGCATTTACAATATTTAACATCATCTTTCGTTACACATTCTGCACCATTTTTACAGTCTTTCTCTGTCACACAAGGAGCTAAAAATAAAAAAAGGTCTTAAATTATTCGAAATATTTTTTTTCAGCTACTTCATAAATAGTTACTTTATATTTATATAAAACCTTATATTTTTAAAATAACCGTATATAGCTGTGTTCTATCTTAATTATAATTACATATTTCTCTATTTCACAAATACTTCTATGTAATTATATTTTTCTGTAAACAGATGTTATGTTACGGAATTTTTGAAAAGACCTTTTACATAAATTGGAATGTTGAAATGTTTATAAAACACCGAATCTCTCTAATTTATAATCTACTTTTCCATTAAAATATTGTATTAATCTCACGTTGATGGAGATCGCAGCACTAACAAAACACAGACCATTTTTTATGTTTAAAATATACTGTATATAAAATATGTTACCTACATTTGCAACTTTTGGTATCGGAATCAAATAATTTTTCGTCATTGCACTGACAAACAGCTTGCTTCTTTCCAGTATCGTACCCACATTTTGCCTCGTTTCCCGCAATCCATGTCATCGCATTCAGGTACGTTTGGCATATATCTCCTACTGTTCCAGGGTTGCATTTACAATATTTAACATCATCTTTCGTTACACATTCTGCACCATTTTTACAGTCTTTCTCTGTCACACAAGGAGCTAAAAATAAAAAAGGTCTTAAAATTATTCCAAATATTTTTTTTCAGCTACTTCATAAATAGTTACTTTATTTATATAAAACCTTAGTATTTTTAAAATAAACCGTATATAGCTGTGTTCTATCTTAATTATAATTACATTTTTCTCTATTTCACAAATACTTCTATGTAATTATATTATTCTGTAAACAGATGTTGTGTTACGGAATTTTGAAAGGACCTTTTACATAAATTGGAATGTTGAAATATATTATAAAACACCGAATCTCTCTAATTTATAATCTACTTTTCCATTAAAATATTGTATTAATCTCACTTTGATGGAGATCGCAGCACTAACAAAACACAGACCATTTTTTATGTTTAAAATATACTGTATATAAAATATGTTACCTACATTTGCAACTTTTGGTATCGGAATCAAATAATTTTCGTCATTGCACTGACAAACAGCTTGCTTCTTTCCAGTATCGTACCCACATTTTGCCTCGTTTCCGCAATCCATGTCATCGCATTCAGGTACGTTTTGGCATATATCTCCTACTGTTCCAGGGTTGCATTTACAATATTTAACATCATCTTTCGTTACACATTCTGCACCATTTTTACAGTCTTTCTCTGTCACACAAGGAGCTAAAAATAAAAAAGGTCTTAAATTATTCGAAATATTTTTTTTCAGCTACTTCATAAATAGTTACTTTATTTATATAAAACCTTACTTTTTTTAAAATAACCGTATATAGCTGTGTTCTATCTTAATTATAATTACATATTTCTCTATTTCACAAAATACTTCTATGTAATTATATTTTTCTGTAAACAGATGTTATGTTACGGAATTTTGAAAAGACCTTTTACATAAATTGGAATGTTGAAATGTGTTATAAAACACCGAATCTCTCTAATTTATAATCTACTTTTCCATTAAAAATATTGTATTAATCTCACGTTGATGGAGATTCGCAGCACTAACAAAACACAGACCATTTTTTATGTTTAAAATATACTGTATATAAAATATGTTACCTACATTTGCAACTTTTGGTATCGGAATCAAATAATTTTTCGTCATTGCACTGACAAACAGCTTGCTTCTTTCCAGTATCGTACCCACATTTTGCCTCGTTTCCGCAATCCATGTCATCGCATTCAGTTACGTTTTGGCATATATCTCCTACTGTTCCAGGGTTGCATTTACAATATTTAACATCATCTTTCGTTACACATTCTGCACCATTTTTACAGTCTTTCTCTGTCACACAAGGAGCTAAAAATAAAAAAGGTCTTAAATTATTCGAAATATTTTTTTCAGCTACTTCATAAATAGTTACTTTATTTATATAAAACCTTACTATTTTTAAAATAACCGTATAAAGCTGTGTTCTATCTTAATTATAATTACATATTTCTCTATTTCACAAAATACTTCTATGTAATTATATTTTTTTTCTGTAAACAGATGTTATGTTACGGAATTTTTGAAAAGACCTTTTACATAAATTGGAATGTTGAAATGTGTTATAAAACACCGAACTCTCTAATTTATAATCTACTTTTCCATTAAAAATATTGTATTAATCTCACGTTGATGGAGATCGCAGCACTAACAAAACACAGACCATTTTTTTATGTTTAAAATATACTGTATATAAAATATGTTACCTACATTTGCAACTTTTGGTATCGGAATCAAATAATTTTTCGTCATTGCACTGACAAACAGCTTGCTTCTTTCAGTATTGTACCCACATTTTGCCTCGTTTCCGCAATCCATGTCATCGCATTCAGGTACGTTTTGGCATATATCTCCTACTGTTCCAGGGTTGCATTTACAGTATTTAACATCATCTTTCGTTACACATTTTGCACCATTTTTACAGTCTTCTCTGTCACACAAGTAGCTAAAAATAAAAAAGGTCTTAAATTATTAAAAATATTTTTTTCAGCTACTTCATAAATAGTTACTTTATTTATATAAAACCTTACTATTTTTAAAATACCGTATAAAGCTGTGTTCTATCTTAATTATAATTACATTTTTCTCTATTTCACAAATACTTCTATGTAATTATATTTTTCTGTAGACAGATGTTATGTTACGGAATTTTTAAAAGGACCTTTTACATAAAGTTGGAATGTTGAAATGTATTATAAAACACCGCAATCTCTCTAATTTCTAATCTACTTTTCCATTAAAATATTGTATTAATCTCACGTTGATGGAGATCCCAGCACTAACAAAACACAGACCATTTTTTATGTTTAAAATATACTGTATATAAAATATGTTACCTACCTTTGCAACTTTTGGTATCGGAATCAAATAATTTTTCGTCATTGCACTGACAAACAGCTTGCTTCTTTCCAGTATTGTACCCACATTTTGCCTCGTTTCCGCAATCCATGTCATCGCATTCAGTTACGTTTTGGCATATATCTCCTACTGTTCCAGGTTGCATTTACAATATGTAACACCATCTTTCGTTACACATTCTGCACCATTTTTACAGTCTTTCGTCTGTCACACAAGGAGCTAAAAATAAAAAAGGTCTTAAATTATTCCAAATATTTTTTTTTTTCAGCTACTTCATAAATAGTTACTTTATTTATATAAAACCTTACTATTTTTAAAATAACCGTATAAAGCTGTGTTCTATCTTAATTATAATTACATTTTTCTCTATTTCACAAATACTTCTATGTAATATATTTTTTTTGTAATCAGATGTTATGTTACGGAATTTTTAAAAGACCTTTTACATAAATTGGAATGTTGAAATGTTTTATAAAACACCGCAATCTCTCTGAATTATAATCTACTTTTCCATTAAAATATTGTATTAATCTCACGTTGATGGAGATCGCAGCACTAACAAAACACAGACCATTTTTATATTTAAAATATACTGTATATAAAATATGTTACCTACACTTTTGCAACTTTTGGTATCGGAATCAAATAATTTTTCGTCATTGCACTGACAAACAGCTTTGTTCTTTCCAGTATCGTACCCACATTTTGCCTCGTTTCCGCAATCCATGTCATCGCATTCAGGTACGTTTTGGCATATATCTCCTACTGTTCCAGGGTTGCATTTACAATATTTAACATCATCTTTCGTTACACATTTTGCACCATTTTTACAGTCTTTCTCTGTCACACAAGAGCTAAAAATAAAAAAGGTCTTAAATTATTCCAAATATTTTTTTTTCAGCTAATTCATAAATAGTTACTTTATTTATATAAAAGTTACTATTTTTAAAATAACCGTATATAGCTGTGTTCTATCTTAATTATAATTACATTTTTCTCTATTTCACAAATACTTCTATGTAATTATATATTTTTTCTGTAAACAGATGTTATGTTACGGAATTTTTGAAAGGACCTTTTACATAAAGTTGGAATGTTGAAATATATTATAAAACACCGAATCTCTCTAATTTATAATCTACTTTTCCATTAAAAATATTGTATTAATCTCACTTTGATGGAGATCGCAGCACTAACAAAACACAGACCATTTTTTATGTTTAAAATATACTGTATATAAAATATGTTACCTACATTTGCAACTTTTGGTATCGGAATCAAATAATTTTTCGTCATTGCACTGACAAACAGCTTGCTTCTTTCCAGTATCGTACCCACATTTTGCCTCGTTTCCGCAATCCATGTCATCGCATTCAGGTACGTTTTGGCATATATCTCCTACTGTTCCAGGATTGCATTTACAATATTTAACATCATCTTTCGTTACACATTCTGCACCATTTTTTACAGTCTTTCTCTGTCACACAAGTAGCTAAAAATAAAAAAGGTCTTAAATTATTCCAAAATATTTTTTTTCAGCTACTTCATAAATAGTTACTTTATTTATAAAAGTTACTATTTTTTAAAAATAACCGTATAAAGCTGTGTTCTATCTTAATTATAATTACATTTTTCTCTATTTCACAAAAATACTTCCACGTATGTATATATATTTTTTTTTGTAATCAGATGTTATGTTACGGAATTTTTGAAAAGACCTTTTACATAATTGGAATGTTGAAATGTGTTATAAAACACCGAATCTCTCTAATTTATAATCTACTTTTCCATTAAAAATTTGTATTAATCTCACGTTGATGGAGATCGCAGCACTAACAAAACACAGACCATTTTTTATGTTTAAAATATACTGTATATAAAATATGTTACCTACATTTGCAACTTTTGGTATCGGAATCAAATACTTTTTCGTCATTGCACTGACAAACAGCTTTGTTCTTTCCAGTATTGTACCCACATTTTGCCTCGTTTCCGCAATCCATGTCATCGCATTCAGTTAGGTTTTGGCATATATCTCCTACTGTTCCAGGGTTGCATTTACAATATTTAACATCATCTTTCGTTACACATTTGCACCATTTTTACAGTCTTTCTCTGTCACACAAGTAGCTAAAAAAAAAAAGGTCTTAAATTATTCCAAATATTTTTTTTTTCAGCTTACTTCATAAATAGTTACTTTATTTATATAAAACCTTAGTATTTTTAAAATAACTGTATAAAGCTGCCTTCTATCTTAATTATAATTACATTTTTCTCTATTTCACAAATACTTCTATGTAATTATATTTTTCTGTAAACAGATGTTATGTTACGGAATTTTTGAAAAGACCTTTTACATAAATTGGAATGTTGAAATGTGTTATAAAACACCGAATCTCTCTAAATTATAATCTACATATCCATTAAAATATTGTATTAATCTCACGTTGATGGAGATCGCAGCACTAACAAAACACAGACCATTTTTTATGTTTAAAATATACTGTATATAAAATATGTTACCTACTTTTGCAACTTTTGGTATCGGAATCAAATAATTTTTCGTCATTGCACTGACAAACAGCTTTGCTTCTTTCCAGTATCGTACCCACATTTTGCCTCGTTTCCGCAATCCATGTCATCGCATTCAGGTACGTTTTGGCATATATCTCCTACTGTTTCCAGGGTTGCATTTACATATTTAACATCATCTTTCGTTACACATTCTGCACCATTTTTACAGTCTTTCGTCTGTCACACAAGGAGCTAAAAATAAAAAAGGTCTTAAATTATTAAAATATTTTATTTCAGCTACTTCATAAATAGTTACTTTCTTTAAAAAATAAAACCTTACTATTTTTAAAAATAACCGTATAAAGCTGGGTTTTATCTTAATTATAATTACATTTTTCTCTATTTCACAAATACTTCTATGTAATTATATTTTTTTTTGTAATCAGATGTTATGTTACGGAATTTTTGAAAAGACCTTTTACATAAATTGGAATGTTGAAATGTGTTATAAAACACCGAATCTCTCTAATTTATAATCTACTTTATCCATTAAAATATTGTATTAATCTCACGTTGATGGAGATCGCAGCACTAACAAAACACAGACCATTTTTTATGTTTAAAATATATTCTATATAATAAGTTTTACCTACTTTTGCAACTTTTGGTATCCGGATCAAATACTTTTTCGTCATTGCACTGACAAACAGCTTTCTTCTTTCCTGTACTGTACACACATTTTGCCTCTTTTCCACAATCCATGTCATCGCATTCAGGTACAATTTCACATATAGCTCCTACTGTCCCAGGATTGCATTTACAATATTTAGCATCATCTTTCATTATACATTCTGCACCATTTTTACAGTCTTCATCTTTCTCACAAGAAGCTAAAAATAAAAATGGTCTTATACATTATTAGAAACAATTTGTTTCCAGTAATTCTTAGTTCCATTTGTATTTTACAACGATAAATAAAAACTTATAGGTTGATTGAATTGGTGTCTATGTAGATTTCATATTACTTCTCTGCGACATATGTCTGCCATGGCCTTGATAGGTCAAAATTCTAAGTATAGGTTCTCGTGAATTTAATAGCAAGAACCATTTAGATGATATCCATTTTTTGTCCCACTTTTCTGTGTGTAAGAGCACATTTTGCTACGCTTGATATTGAATTTAAAAGTAAGAAATAAGTATTTCTTTGCTCTCTCACTCTGGATTCTTGAAACCCTAGCTCCACTTTGGATTTCGACCTATTTTCCTTCTATGATTTTAGTTTAAACCTCAATCTTTTTCCATGTTTTGGTGCCGAAATCCGGGAACTCCTTCAGATGATTCAGGTGAGAGATATTTAAGTATTCTTTGACGTTATATTGAAGTAGCTAATTTAATACAAGAATGACGCAAAATATAGAAGTATTAAAAGAGAAGCGATCCGTTCTGAAGAATTTAACAAGTAGACTGTTGAATTCTATAAATGCTAAATTAGCAGAAGATATTGGTAGGTTTGATATCGACACCTTGAATGATCATTTAAGTTTTCGATATCAAATTAGAGTTAAAATCAGATAAATTAAAGTGTGTCGATAGAGAATTTGAAAAAGATTTGACTGATGATGAAGTCGAAACCGAAATATTTGCTTTTGATGAATATCACAGCAAAATTGTTTTGAAAAGGAAGTTAAAGGTTTAATTAAATGAAATACCGAATAAAGAAATAGCTTGGAATGAAGTTAAAACGTCGGGTATAAATAATAATACCGATCCGATGAATAGCTACGTATCGGGAAATTCTCATCGTTTAGAACAAAATGTTAAGCTTCTTAAGCTGACTATAGACAAATACAGTCGAACCTCTTTTTAACGATCCCACGATACAACAACCCCTTCGTTAGAACGACCATCTTAAAAAGTCCCAATTATTCTACCATAAGAATAATGTTAATTTTGAATCCTTACAACGACCCCAAGCGTATTATTTTTAGTTAGAGCTACTGCCAATTTTAGTCCGCAGAACTCATGAGCAAATGGGCTATTTCAAATTTATTGTATTGTGGTGCAACTTCAAGAAACCTGAACTTCTCTGAGTTTACTTAAAAAGGGGGAGGAAGTGTGACGGAAAGGGAACTGAAGGCCAGAGGGAAGGGCATCAATCGAAGGCATTTCCGAGAAACGAGTTGTAAGAACGGATATCCTTTTCGTTCGCAATTGGCCGGAGACTGCATGCCCGGAAACATGAAGTTGGGGGGGGGGTGCAGAGTGGACGCAAGTCACTAACTTCTCTCTTTTCAAAGTTTGAAAGAAGTTCATATTGCACTGTTAACTCTAGTTATAATGGCTCAGAGAAATCAAATTTCTACAGATGTTAAGTTCAATATTTTGACCGCGGTTGATGAGAATAAATGTCTAAAAGCTGAAATTGAGAGACAGTTTGATATCCAAAAAAGCACGTTATTCACGATCCTCATAAACAGAAATAAAATTTTAGCAGCGAATGATACAGGTGTCTCAAAATCCAGAATGCGTGCACGAGAGGGAAAATTCCCACTTTTAGAGAAGGTCTTAGTGGAATAGCTCCAAATTATGCGGTCATGCAATACTCCAATAGATAGAAATGTCTTAAAAAGCTAGGATTTTTTCTGAAAAAAATGGATGTTGAAATAGCTTCAAATGCATGGTTTGAGGAGTTCAAGGAAAGGCACGGACTCTCTTTTAAAAAGCTATGCAGTGAGAGTGCGGAAGTCGATGCTGCAACAGCCAACGGATAGAGGAAAGAACAATTGAAAACTCTACTAGAAAAGTATGAGACGGACGACATATTTAATGCAGATAAAACGGTTCTCTACTACAAGCTGTTATCTGATAAATGTCTGGTACTTAATGGTAAAGAAAATGCGCACAGAGGAAACCGTTCAAAGCAGCGGTTGACAGTTCTTGCGGTACACATGACGGGAACTGAGAAGTTGCCTCTTTCCCGAGGTGCTTTAAGGGTGTGAAAACTTTACCGTTTGCGTACAAAAACAAGGCATGGATGACTAGTGTCTTATTTGAAGAATGGATTCGAATATTTAACCGGAATTTGGCAGCAGGTAAAAGAAAGATTTTGCTGATTGTTGACAACTGCACTGCTCATCTCGCTATCGGCAATTTAAAAGTCATAAAATTGGAATTTCTCCCTTCTAATGTCACTGCAATACTTAACCCTTAGATCAGGGAGTTGTCCATTGCTTCAAATCCAACTATTGAAAAATGATAGTCAGAAGAATGATTGCCTCTATGGAAAACAAGAAGACGTACGGCATTGATGTCCTAGGAGCTATGCATCTAGCCAAATCAGCGTGGAATGATGTTCCGCTAAACACAATAGCACATTATCTTCGTCATGACGGCGTTAAGACGAAAGAAGAATTTCAAAAAGAGTTAGGAAATCAATTAGCTGAATTCCGACCGTTGCCGAAACCCTTATCACCCGGTGCTCTTGTAGATGTCACTCCAGACACAAATGAAATGACCCAGCTCCTCTGTGTCAAATTTCCGGATCTTCAATTATCTTTTGATGAGTTTGTTACGGTAGACGAAACTTTACAGTGCTGCGAAAAAAATATGAATGAGGACGATTTTATTGCCCGTATTACCGGAAATGAAGAAATCTGCGATTCCGACGACGGAGAAGAAATCGTCCAAGCTTTTGAAAAAGTGAATGAAAAAGAAGCTTTCAATGCAATCAATGCCTTGCGTCAATATTTTGAAGAATTATTTAATTCTGAAGATTTCCTTCAAAATCTAACGGATATGGAATCGGTGATAATGAAAAATTCCCAAATGAACTTGAAACAGGCTTTAATGAAAGATTTTTTTTTCAAAATTCAGTAATGGAAATACAAATAAATAGAAGTTTTCTCTAGGTATATAATACTGTTGCATCATTTCTTTGCTCAATTTTTTTTATTATTTTTTTCAATTCGTTACAACGACCCTATGATGTTGGTCCCACAGGGGTCGTTATACCGAGGTTCTAGTGTACTTCAGTGACTCAAGTTATTTGGTATAATTTTGGCAACAATTCCAAAGTGCAATTCCAATAACATGAAATTATCGAAAATAGATAAGTTTTAACTATCTAAAATCGTTTCTCAGTAGGACTGCGTTAAAAACAGTAAGCGGTTTCTCGCTAACAAATGAAAATTATGATTCTGCAATAAAACTACTAGAATCTAGATTTGGAAAAAAGGATATTATTAATAACTCATTAATGGATAACTTGCTAAATTTAGAGCCCTTGCGAAATTCCCCCAACATTAAAGAATTCCGGAAATTTTCCAATAAACTGGAAATCCAATTAAGTTTGGAGTCTTTAGGAATGGTTTCTGGCTTTTACGGTCATTTCTTGTATCCAATCTTATTAAAACTACTCCCTAATGATATTGCATTAGAGTTTAGTAGACAACGCAAAAATCAAGTAGAAATTGATGTAATGAATTCAAAATGTAATATTAATCCTGAACCTGTACATAAAAATATTACCATGAATCACAACAGAAACTTTCGTACAAAAAACTATTTTAAATCTTCACACGAATTGAATACTATGACTAAATGGCACTGCATTTTTTGTTGGTCAAACGAACATAAATCTCATTTTTGTGAAGTTGTTCCTGATGTACAAAAACGACAAATTTTAAAGAAACAGGGCTGTTGTTATAGATGCCACTTGAAATCAAATCTCATCTCCGATTGTAAAGTGAAAATACCTCCGTGTACAACTTGTAACAATTTTCAGCACAAAAAACGATTTTGTAACAGCAGAACTAGATCCCAAACTCGTGAAATTTGAATTGCTAAACCCACAGAAGAACAGAAGAACCCAAAGACTCGAACCCCGACATTCAAGCTGTAAGTTCATCATTTCAATGCTATTCGGTTGAAATTAATTAAAGTTTTATTTTAAAATCTGGCTGTGCTATTGCAGAATCTGAAATCAAATCGAAAAGGGTTAGAATATTGCTGTACTCCGAAAGCAAAAGAAGCTTCATTCTTAATTCGCTAACACGAGATTTAAAAATTCCTCTTATTCGTAAGGAAAAATTAAGTTTATGTTCATTTGGTTCGAAATTCCTTCAGTGCAGTTATTCAAAGTATATAGCGTTCGACTCAAAAGTCGCTTTGACCCTGAATTCTACGTACTAACAAAAGTGATTGCCACCGATCTCATAATTCAAGCGAACGTTAAATTTTTTTCTATACAGCAACTGTTTGAACTGGTAGTGTATAAACACTGGCTGGTCTCTGATTTTTCCGACGACACATGTGAGCATTTTATTGGAAGCAGATTTGTATTATGAAGTTTATTCTAAGCCGATAAGTGTTCATAAAATAGATAAAGAACTATATGAAGTGTCTACAATACTTGGTTATGCGTTAATGGGTAAATTAAATAACTTAACTGAGCAAGGCACAGAGCTGAGTTTCCTTTTTGCTTCCGTACAGAAAGAAGATTTCGATGTTAGTTATATTTAGAAATTAGACTCACTCGGAATTATCGAAGATCAAAATGAATGTTTTTCTCAAAGAGATTTCGACGCCTTACAATGTTTTAATGATAATTTAAAATTTGTTGATGGAAAATATGAAACTAAACTTTTGTTCGAAGATGATAAATTAGAACTAGATGGTGATTTCGAAAAAGCCAAATGCCGTTTTGATATTTTAAAGAATAAATTAATTAAGTAAAAACAGAGTTATTTGTCAGGAATACTAGAATATAATTAGAGAACAGGAAGAGACTGGAATTGTTGAAGAGACTAAAGACGGAAATTTCGATTCCAGATATTTTATGCCTCATAGAGTCGTTATCCCACCAGACAAAATTACTAAGCACGCAAGAAACGTCTTTGAAGCTTCATCCAAAGGAAAAAATTCAAAATCACTAAATGAATTGCTATTGCCTGGCCCCAATTTAAATCTTAAATTTTTGGACCTAATTTTAAAATTTCGAAAACATGAAATCGCATTTTCGGCTGATCTTGAAAAGGCCTTCTTAATGACTAGCATTTGCAGAGGAAGATCGTAAATTCTTAAAATTTCTTTGTTATCGAAATAATGATCCTGATTTATTCAAAATTATGCACAAGAATAGTTTACCATTCTTGGTCAATTCTTCTTCCGTCATATTAGCTGCAACGATCAAATTTCATATTAAGAAATATTTAGAAAGTAAACCTATGTGCTACGAGATACTGAACTCATCCTTATACGTTGATGATTTGCATCATGGAACGAGTTCGGATAATGAAGCCTTTAATTTGTTCTCTGAAGCTACAGAAATTCTATATAAAGCAGGTATGGATCTTAGAAAATTCAAAACAAATTCTTCTGTTTTAGAAATGTTATGGAAGAAGAATAGAATAATTACTGAAGAAAATGCGGAAAACCCTTCTAAAGTTTTGGGAATCACTTGGAACACTAATCATGATACATATATTATTCCTACACTTGAGACCAGCTTCAGGAATGTTACATACATATTACAGTCTTGCATTACAAAACGTTATATTTTGCTAACTGTTGTTAAGATTTATGATCCCATTGGTTACATTTCGCCCTTCGTAATGAGAGTTTAATGCATATTGCAAGAATGTGGCAACAAGCTATGGACAGGGATGAGCAGTTACCAGAAAATGTATCGGAAAGATTTCTAAAATGGCTGGAAGAGAATAATGAACTAAGAAACTTAAACATTTTCAGAAAGTTTTTTTAGTCATAAAGTAAATTTTGACAAAATTGAACTCTTGGTATTTTTTTAAGCTTGCCTAAAATGATATGGAGTTTTTGCTCATTTTCATGGCCCTGATAGCCACTCCGTTCGTTAAGGCCAAGAGTAGAGTGACACACCTCAAAAATATCACATTACCGCTGTTGGAACAATTAGGTGCAATTATTGCCGCGAAAAATAACCCATTACCTGAAAACCTTATTTCAAATCCCTAGTAATAACATCACTTGTTTTTGCGATTCGCAAATAGTTCTACATTGAATAAAGAGATCTGCCGATGCTTGGAAGCCATTAGTGGCCAACCAAGTAAGTGAAATCCAAGACATCATCGAACCCTTCGCTTGGAAACATTGTAAAGGATCCAAGAATCCTGCGAACGTTCTTTCTCAAAGATGCATTGCTAATGATCTAAAGAAGAATATGTTATGGTGGAATGGCTTTGGCAATCAATGGAATGGTATCCGAACAACAAACTCTTCCTTTGGAGAAGGAAGCTAGTCTAGCATGAACTAAAAATATGGTATTCACCGTCACATATAAGCATCATGAACCATAAGCAATAACTAGATTTTCACCATGGATTAAATTGAACCTTGTTGTAACCTGGATTTATCGATTTATGCAAGACTGTAAATTCCTATTAATGAAAACAACAGCTTCTAGATGAATGAGGAACTAAATGGTGCATATTATGTCAAAGTGAAAATTGTGCAAAAGTTTAAAATTCGGAATTTGAGGAAATACAAGGTACCGAGTCCTAACAATAAAATAGCTAACTTGAATCTATTCCTTGATGATAAAGGGATATTTCGGATTGGGGGGGGGACTCAGTAATGCAAATATTTCAGATGATAAAAACATCAAATAATACTTCCCAAAGCACATCAGGTGACAGAATTGGTTAATAAATATTACTACGAAAAATATTTGCATAGAGGAATCCAGCTAACTATTTCTTCAATAAGACAAATTTTTGGATTGCCAACATCCGATAAGTTGTTAGAAGAATTGTTTGGAAATGCATGAAGTGTTTCAGAAACTGGGCAAATTTATCCACGGAAATCATGTGAGATTTACTTCCCACTCGAGTAAGGCCCAACAAGATTTTTTTACAAGTCGGACTGGATTTTGCCGGACCATTCATATTCAAAACCCGTAAGGATCGGCGTATTAGAACTTATCAAATTTATGTTTGCCTTTACATATGTATGTCTACCAACGCTGTTAATTTGGAAGTTGTTGGTGATTAATCTTCGGAAGTTTCTTAGCCTCTCTACAAAGATTTATGGCTCGTCGTGGCAAACCTTTGGAACTATTTTCTGACAGATGAACAAATTTTGTAGGGACTGCGAAAGAACTGAAAAGAATTTTTTCACAAGTTTTACCTAATGAACGATTTCATGTCTACATAGCAGAAAAGAATATTAAATGGAACTTTAATCCACCCTCTGCACCTCACTTCGGAGGGCTTTCGGAAGCCGGGATCAAACAAATGAAAACACATCTGAAGAGAACTGCGAGTTCACAAATTCTTACCTTTGAAGAATTCTCCACTTTGACTACGCTAATTGAAGCTTGCTTAAACTCAAGACATCTAGTTCCCGTATACAATGGCCCTCGGGATTTAACGGCATTAACTCCTGGACAATTCATCATTGGGACAGCGATGAACTCAATTTCTGAACCGGACATGATCTCCACAAAATTAACGCACCCGAACAATGGAGGCTAACTCAACAAATTTTCAAAGCTTTTGGAAAAGGTAGTCATCAGACTAACTTTCTCTGTGGAAGCAGCTTACTAAGGGGTCCACTGAAAGGCCAAATTTAACTGTTTAGGAGATCTTGTACTGATCAAAAACTATAATCAACATCCATTCAAATGGCCTCTTTCAAAGATCCTTGAACTGTATCCAGGCAAACACGGTAATGTACGTGTAGTAGGTTTAAAAACGGCTAATTGGAACTAAAGAGAACTTTTCATAAACTCGCAATTTTACCCTTTTTTGTCTATAACATGATTCATTCATTTCATTTAAGTACTCAGTAATTAGTTCTAGGTTGTTAATGTTTAGTATATCGTTCCAGTTAATTATTTACAATTTTTATAATACTTATACAAATGCTATTTTTTTTGTGCACTAGATTCATAAACCAATGTTCATTACAGGGAGGGGGGATGTATGGACCCACCATCGAAGGCGACTTGCGCGCCTGTATGTATGTTTGTTTGTTTTAGGTGTCTTGAATAGGCGCAAGAGTTGTTCGGCTCAATCTCTTTCCTGAATATAAGCACACCTCCCGCTCTCTATAATGAATTTAAAAGTAATAAGTAACCGTTTGTTTCCTATCCCACTCTGAATTCTTGAATAACCTGAACTCTACTTTGGATTTCGAACTATTTTCGTTCTGAGATTTTAGTTTGGATTTCGATCGGCGTTCACACAAACTAAATCATAATTTAAATTTTAAATGATGTTAGCCTTATAACATTTTAAGAAAAGCTCGAAAACATTTTCGTATTCCGTATTAATAAATAAAAACTAGACATAAATTAGAAATTAAATAATAAACTAATCTTTGCAATCGTCTCTTCCATGGATCATAAGAATTTCATTAATCTAAAACAACATGATGTAAGCGTTGAGAATGTTTTTAATGCTTCACAATTATCGTACATCAAATATTACTCAAGAATCCTTTGAAAAACCATTACTCAATAGTAAATAATTTCCAGAAATATGTTTTATAAATATTACTTCCATAAATATTGTATTACTGGCAAAAGTTTTATATGAGTTCATACCATTAATCTTATTAAATGAATTGCAGAATGAAAAAGCAAGTTTTTAAAAATGTAGGAAAAAATTATTTTTAATTTTGACATTTAAAGATTTATTTCATGTAAAAATAAAATATCCTTTCGCTAACCCAGCTAACAGATTATACAATTATGTAATCCAACTTAAAGAGACAGCTATAATACATTTAATGACATTCATTAAAATTAATATATATAATTTTCTTTCTTTACGAAAAACAAAATTTAAAATATTACTGTGTACTTTTAATCATGTAAAAATTTTATTTCAAATTATATCGTTTGCATTTAAGATGAAATTAATATTACAGCTTTTAGGTACAAAGCATTTATGTATTCTTCATATCTTCAGTTCCCTTTATCAAAATAAAAAAATAAAAACCTTACTAGTTTTAAAATAAACATATATTTACATTTTTTTCAGTTTCAAAATTACTTCTTTTTACTTAAAGATTTCGTAAAAAGATATTATGTTAACGGAATTTTAATATGATACTTACATAAAAATAAATGTTTAACTGTATTATAAAACACCCAAACATTTGGATTTATTCTGCTCATTTAAATTAAAAATTTGCATTAATATCACGTTGAATGACATCACGAAATTTTGAAAGGATCTTTTACATAAAGTGGAATGTTGAAATGTTTTATAAAACCCCGCAACTTTTGAATTTCTAATCTACATACCCATTAAAAATTTGTATTAATCTCACGTTGATGGAGATCCCAGCACTAACAAAACACAGACCATTTTTTATGTTTAAAATATACTGTATATAAAACATTTTACCTACTTTTGCAACTTTTGGTATCGGAATCAAATACTTTTTCGTCATTGCACTGACAAACAGCTTTGTTCTTTCCAGTATTGTACCCACATTTTGCCTCGTTTCCGCAATCCATGTCATCGCATTCAGGTACAATTTGGCATATATCTCCTACTGTTCCAGGATTGCATTTACAGTATTTAACATCATCTTTCGTTACACATTTTGCACCATTTTTACAGTCTTCGTCTGTCACACAAGTAGCTAAAAAAAGGTCTTAAATTATTAAAAATATTTTATTTCACTTAATTCATAAATAGTTACTTTCTTTAAAAAAATAAAAGTTACTATTTTTAAAAATCACCGTATAAAGCTGGGTTTTATCTTAATTATAATTACATTTTTCTCTATTTCAGAAATACTTCCACGTAATTATATATATTTTTTTTTGTAATCAGATGTTATGTTACGGAATTTTTAAAAGCACCTTTTACATAAAGTTGAATGTTGAAATGTTTTATAAAACCCCGCAACTTTTGAATTTCTAATCTACATATCCATTAAAAATTTGTATTAATCTCACGTTGATGGAGATCCCAGCACTAACAAAACACAGACCATTTTTTATGTTTAAAATATACTGTATATAAAAAAATTTTACCTACCTTTGCAACTTTTGGTATCGGAATCAAATACTTTTTCGTCATTGCACTGACAAACAGCTTTGTTCTTTCCAGTATTGTACCCACATTTTGCCTCGTTTCCGCAATCCATGTCATCGCATTCAGGTACAATTTGGCATATATCTCCTACTGTTCCAGGATTGCATTTACAGTATTTAACATCATCTTTCGTTACACATTTTGCACCATTTTTACAGTCTTCGTCTGTCACACAAGTAGCTAAAAAAAGGTCTTAAATTATTAAAAATATTTTATTTCACTTAATTCATAAATAGTTACTTTCTTTAAAAAAATAAAAGTTACTATTTTTAAAAATCACCGTATAAAGCTGGGTTTTATCTTAATTATAATTACATTTTTCTCTATTTCAGAAATACTTCCACGTAATTATATATATTTTTTTTTGTAATCAGATGTTATGTTACGGAATTTTTAAAAGCACCTTTTACATAAAGTTGAATGTTGAAATGTTTTATAAAACCCCGCAACTTTTGAATTTCTAATCTACATATCCATTAAAAATTTGTATTAATCTCACGTTGATGGAGATCCCAGCACTAACAAAACACAGACCATTTTTTATGTTTAAAATATACTGTATATAAAAAAATTTTACCTACCTTTGCAACTTTTGGTATCGGAATCAAATACTTTTTCGTCATTGCACTGACAAACAGCTTTGTTCTTTCCAGTATTGTACCCACATTTTGCCTCGTTTCCGCAATCCATGTCATCGCATTCAGGTACAATTTGGCATATATCTCCTACTGTTCCAGGATTGCATTTACAGTATTTAACATCATCTTTCGTTACACATTTTGCACCATTTTTTACAGTCTTCGTCTGTCACACAAGTAGCTAAAAAAAGGTCTTAAATTATTAAAAATATTTTATTTCACTTAATTCATAAATAGTTACTTTCTTTAAAAAAATAAAAGTTACTATTTTTAAAAATCACCGTATAAAGCTGGGTTTTATCTTAATTATAATTACATTTTTCTCTATTTCAGAAATACTTCCACGTAATTATATATTTTTTTTTGTAATCAGATGTTATGTTACGGAATTTTTAAAAGCACCTTTTACATAAAGTTGAATGTTGAAATGTTTTATAAAACCCCGCAACTTTTGAATTTCTAATCTACATATCCATTAAAAATTTGTATTAATCTCACGTTGATGGAGATCCCAGCACTAACAAAACACAGACCATTTTTTATGTTTAAAATATACTGTATATAAAACATTTTACCTACTTTTGCAACTTTTGGTATCGGAATCAAATACTTTTTCGTCATTGCACTGACAAACAGCTTTGTTCTTTCCAGTATTGTACCCACATTTTGCCTCGTTTCCGCAATCCATGTCATCGCATTCAGGTACAATTTGGCATATATCTCCTACTGTTCCAGGATTGCATTTACAGTATTTAACATCATCTTTCGTTACACATTTTGCACCATTTTTACAGTCTTCGTCTGTCACACAAGTAGCTAAAAAAAGGTCTTAAATTATTAAAAATATTTTATTTCACTTAATTCATAAATAGTTACTTTCTTTAAAAAAATAAAAGTTACTATTTTTAAAAATCACCGTATAAAGCTGGGTTTTATCTTAATTATAATTACATTTTTCTCTATTTCAGAAATACTTCCACGTAATTATATATATTTTTTTTTGTAATCAGATGTTATGTTACGGAATTTTTAAAAGCACCTTTTACATAAAGTTGAATGTTGAAATGTTTTTATAAAACCCCGCAACTTTTGAATTTCTAATCTACATATCCATTAAAAATTTGTATTAATCTCACGTTGATGGAGATCCCAGCACTAACAAAACACAGACCATTTTTTATGTTTAAAATATACTGTATATAAAACATTTTACCTACTTTTGCAACTTTTGGTATCGGAATCAAATACTTTTTCGTCATTGCACTGACAAACAGCTTTGTTCTTTCCAGTATTGTACCCACATTTTGCCTCGTTTCCGCAATCCATGTCATCGCATTCAGGTACAATTTGGCATATATCTCCTACTGTTCCAGGATTGCATTTACAGTATTTAACATCATCTTTCGTTACACATTTTGCACCATTTTTTACAGTCTTCGTCTGTCACACAAGTAGCTAAAAAAAAAGGTCTTAAATTATTAAAAATATTTTATTTCACTTAATTCATAAATAGTTACTTTCTTTAAAAAAATAAAAGTTACTATTTTTAAAAATCACCGTATAAAGCTGGGTTTTATCTTAATTATAATTACATTTTTCTCTATTTCAGAATACTTCCACGTAATTATATATATTTTTTTTTGTAATCAGATGTTATGTTACGGAATTTTTAAAAGCACCTTTTACATAAAGTTGAATGTTGAAATGTTTTATAAAACCCCGCAACTTTTGAATTTCTAATCTACATATCCATTAAAAATTTGTATTAATCTCACGTTGATGGAGATCCCAGCACTAACAAAACACAGACCATTTTTTATGTTTAAAATATACTGTATATAAAAAAATTTTACCTACCTTTGCAACTTTTGGTATCGGAATCAAATACTTTTTCGTCATTGCACTGACAAACAGCTTTGTTCTTTCCAGTATTGTACCCACATTTTGCCTCGTTTCCGCAATCCATGTCATCGCATTCAGGTACAATTTGGCATATATCTCCTACTGTTCCAGGATTGCATTTACAGTATTTAACATCATCTTTCGTTACACATTTTTGCACCATTTTTTACAGTCTCGTCTGTCACACAAGTAGCTAAAAAAAGGTCTTAAATTATTAAAAATATTTTATTTCACTTAATTCATAAATAGTTACTTTCTTTAAAAAAATAAAAGTTACTATTTTTAAAAATCACCGTATAAAGCTGGGTTTTATTCTTAATTATAATTACATTTTTTCTCTATTTCAGAAATACTTCCACGTAATTATATATATTTTTTTTTGTAATCAGATGTTATGTTACGGAATTTTTAAAAGCACCTTTTACATAAAGTTGAATGTTGAAATGTTTTATAAAACCCCGCAACTTTTGAATTTCTAATCTACATATCCATTAAAAATTTGTATTAATCTCACGTTGATGGAGATCCCAGCACTAACAAAACACAGACCATTTTTTATGTTTAAAATATACTGTATATAAACATTTTACCTACTTTTGCAACTTTTGGTATCGGAATCAAATACTTTTTCGTCATTGCACTGACAAACAGCTTTGTTCTTTCCAGTATTGTACCCACATTTTTGCCTCGTTTCCGCAATCCATGTCATCGCATTCAGGTACAATTTGGCATATATCTCCTACTGTTCCAGGATTGCATTTACAGTATTTAACATCATCTTTCGTTACACATTTTGCACCATTTTTACAGTCTTCGTCTGTCACACAAGTAGCTAAAAAAAGGTCTTAAATTATTAAAAATATTTTATTTCACTTAATTCATAAATAGTTACTTTCTTTAAAAAAATAAAAGTTACTATTTTTAAAAATCACCGTATAAAGCTGGGTTTTATCTTAATTATAATTACATTTTTCTCTATTTCAGAAATACTTCCACGTAATTATATATATTTTTTTTTGTAATCAGATGTTATGTTACGGAATTTTTTAAAAGCACCTTTTACATAAAGTTGAATGTTGAAATGTTTTATAAAACCCCGCAACTTTTGAATTTCTAATCTACATATCCATTAAAAATTTGTATTAATCTCACGTTGATGGAGATCCCAGCACTAACAAAACACAGACCATTTTTTTATGTTTAAAATATACTGTATATAAAGAAATTTTACCTACCTTTGCAACTTTTGGTATCGGAATCAAATACTTTTTCGTCATTGCACTGACAAACAGCTTTGTTCTTTCCAGTATTGTACCCACATTTTTGCCTCTTTTCCACAATCCATGTCATCGCACTCAGGTACAATTTGGCATATATCTCCTACTGTTCCAGGATTGCATTTACAGTATTTAACATCATCTTTCGTTACACATTCTGCACCATTTTTACAGTCTTCGTCTGTCACACAAGGAGCTAAAAAAAAGGTCTTAAATTATTAAAAAATATTTTATTTCACTTAATTCATAAATAGTTACTTTCTTTAAAAAAATAAAAGTTACTATTTTTAAAAATCACCGTATAAAGCTGGGTTTTATCTTAATTATAATTACATTTTTCTCTATTTCAGAAATACTTCCACGTAATTATATATATTTTTTTTTTGTAATCAGATGTTATGTTACGGAATTTTTAAAAGCACCTTTTACATAAAGTTGAATGTTGAAATGTTTTATAAAACCCCGCAACTTTTGAATTTCTAATCTACATATCCATTAAAAATTTGTATTAATCTCACGTTGATGGAGATCCCAGCACTAACAAAACACAGACCATTTTTTATGTTTAAAATATACTGTATATAAAAAAATTTTACCTACCTTTGCAACTTTTGGTATCGGAATCAAATACTTTTTCGTCATTGCACTGACAAACAGCTTTGTTCTTTCCAGTATTGTACCCACATTTTGCCTCGTTTCCGCAATCCATGTCATCGCATTCAGGTACAATTTGGCATATATCTCCTACTGTTCCAGGATTGCATTTACAGTATTTAACATCATCTTTCGTTACACATTTTGCACCATTTTTTACAGTCTTCGTCTGTCACACAAGTAGCTAAAAAAAGGTCTTAAATTATTAAAAAATATTTTATTTCACTTAATTCATAAATAGTTACTTTCTTTAAAAAAATAAAAGTTACTATTTTTAAAATCACCGTATAAAGCTGGGTTTTATCTTAATTATAATTACATTTTTTCTCTATTTTCAGAAATACTTCCACGTAATTATATATATTTTTTTTTGTAATCAGATGTTATGTTACGGAATTTTTAAAAGCACCTTTTACATAAAGTTGAATGTTGAAATGTTTTATAAAACCCCGCAACTTTTGAATTTCTAATCTACATATCCATTAAAAATTTGTATTAATCTCACGTTGATGGAGATCCCAGCACTAACAAAACACAGACCATTTTTTATGTTTAAAATATACTGTATATAAAACATTTTACCTACTTTTGCAACTTTTGGTATCGGAATCAAATACTTTTTCGTCATTGCACTGACAAACAGCTTTGTTCTTTCCAGTATTGTACCCACATTTTGCCTCGTTTCCGCAATCCATGTCATCGCATTCAGGTACAATTTGGCATATATCTCCTACTGTTCCAGGATTGCATTTACAGTATTTAACATCATCTTTCGTTACACATTTTGCACCATTTTTACAGTCTTCGTCTGTCACACAAGTAGCTAAAAATTAAAAGGTCTTAAATTATTAAAAATATTTTATTTCACTTAATTCATAAATAGTTACTTTCTTTAAAAAAATAAAAGTTACTATTTTTAAAAATCACCGTATAAAGCTGGGTTTTATCTTAATTATAATTACATTTTTCTCTATTTCAGAAATACTTCCACGTAATTATATATATTTTTTTTTTGTAATCAGATGTTATGTTACGGAATTTTTAAAAGCACCTTTTACATAAAGTTGAATGTTGAAATGTTTTATAAAACCCCGCAACTTTTGAATTTCTAATCTACATATCCATTAAAAATTTGTATTAATCTCACGTTGATGGAGATCCCAGCACTAACAAAACACAGACCATTTTTTATGTTTAAAATATACTGTATATAATAAGTTTTACCTACTTTTGCAACTTTTGGTATCCGGATCAAATACTTTTTCGTCATTGCACTGACAAACAGCTTTCTTCTTTCCTGTACTGTACACACATTTTGCCTCGTTTTCCGCAACCCATGTCATCGCATTCAGGTACAATTTGGCATATATCTCCTACTGTTCCAGGATTGCATTTACAGTATTTAACATCATCTTTCGTTACACATTTTGCACCATTTTTACAGTCTTCGTCTGTCACACAAGTAGCTAAAAAAAGGTCTTAAATTATTAAAAATATTTTATTTCACTTAATTCATAAATAGTTACTTTCTTTAAAAAAATAAAAGTTACTATTTTTAAAAATCAACCGTATAAAGCTGGGTTTTATCTTAATTATAATTACATTTTTCTCTATTTCAGAAATACTTCCACGTAATTATATATATTTTTTTTTGTAATCAGATGTTATGTTACGGAATTTTTAAAAGCACCTTTTACATAAAGTTGAATGTTGAAATGTTTTATAAAACCCCGCAACTTTTGAATTTCTAATCTACATATCCATTAAAAATTTGTATTAATCTCACGTTGATGGAGATCCCAGCACTAACAAAACACAGACCATTTTTTATGTTTAAAATATACTGTATATAAAACATTTTACCTACTTTTGCAACTTTTGGTATCGGAATCAAATACTTTTTCGTCATTGCACTGACAAACAGCTTTGTTCTTTCCAGTATTGTACCCACATTTTGCCTCGTTTCCGCAATCCATGTCATCGCATT
>CM063497.1:496407-527481 GCA_032207245.1 Pardosa pseudoannulata
ATGGATGATAGTCATTTTTGCTCAAAATAAAACCAACGCCATAATTTTCAAGATAAATATAATAGGCTAATATTACGTTGGGGAAAAAGAAATACGTTATTTTTTGCGTGAAATTAATGACTTTATTTAACGTGTTTCGGATTGTCCAATTTGGGTCAAATAGGCACCGTTTTGTTGTGTAATTTATTGCCATTTTAAAGGTAGCTTCATAATGTCTCTCTCGTAGAAGTCTTGGTCCTTATTGGCGAAAGACTCTAGTAATTGATTTTCACAATCTTCTCTTGATCCCGATTTCTTATCACTCAGGAAGTTTTGCAATGCGAGAAAAGGGTGGTAATCGCTTGGTGCTAGGTCCGAACTGTATGGTGGATGCCTTTAAACTTCCTAACCGAGCTACCCGAGTTCCTGGCGAGTCACTACAGACGCGTGTGGCCTGGAGTTGTCCTGATGGAACGCGACACCTCTTCTGTTGGCCAATTCTGGCCGTTTCTGGTCAATCGCTGGCTTCAACCGGTCCAGTTGTTGACAATAGAGATCTGAATTTAGTGTTTGGCCATGCGGAAGCTACTCATAATAAATGATTCTCTTCCATTCCCACCAAATACACAGTGGAACCTTCCTGGCCGTTAGTGCTGGTTTGGTCAACGTTTGACCTGCTTTACCGCTCTTTGACTACGATCGTTTTCGTCGTATTTGACCCATTTCTCCTCCCCAGTCACCATCCGTTTAAAAAATGGGTGGATTTCATTCCTTTTGGCCAAGGCTTCGCAGACAGAAATTCGATCCATCCTGTTTTTTGGTGTGGCAACCAAACACCGAATTTCTCTTTGAACCCAACTTTGCAGAAATGGTTTAAAACTGTTTTATGGTCGATCTTTAGCTACTGGGCAATGCTACGACTACTAACATGCCTGTCGACTTCGATTATTTCTGGGATTTAATCGACATTTTTGACGACGGATCTGCCTGTACAAGGTGCATCTTTAACATCAAAAATACCTTAAATCGGCGAAATCAAAATTGTGCGCAATTAGCTGTTACAGTATCGGCACCGTAAACACCATTCACAGTTTCAGACGTCTGGCTTGAATTTTCACTTTTATCAAAGAAAAACTGTAAAATGTGCCGAATTTTCTCTTTGTTGATTTCCATTTTTAAAACCCTGTAACTCACAACTGAATAGACCAAACAAAAAACAGTACAAAAAAAATTTAAGTGTGAAATGTCACCTTGACAACGAGCATAAATTTGAATTTGTTTGATGGATACTTTATGAGATATCGATCATTACAGCCATCTACAGAAAAAAATAATGGATTTCTTTTTCCCCAACCTAATACAACAATATTATTTTGTATATCAATTGTCATGAATGCCACGTCTCTTTACTTTAATTTACTTTCACAAATCCTTTACAGTACCAGACTAGTGGCACAAAATTGCCAAATGCTTCTCGGGTAGGTATTGCCATTTATTGGGAAAACGGTTAATTACATATTATGTATTGGACGTACAGAGTTCGAGCTTTAAGGAATTGAAACATCGATTTTCTCTTGCGCGAACTCAAGTCGGGCATTCGAAAATTCTTGCCTTTGCGATGCCCGAACAGAGTTCGAGTGTCATGGTGTAACAATAAGTTACATTCGGTTCAGCTTTTTTTCCTTCTTCCCGTGAGTTATCGTCAAAGACATACCAAAACAGGACCGGTTTGAACTAGAAAGAAACTTCGGACTTATCCCACCAATAAAAGTATCCGTTGGTTTATGGAATTCTGAAGTGGACCCCCGTTTTTCCTTCGCGAGGCAGTCTGATTTTTTAGAGATGACAAGGTTGTCACCAGAGGAGAGTAGGTGAACGCTGCTTGTGGGATAGACCTTTAGAGAAAAATCATCTCCATATTGTTTTTTAGGGCCGATGCCGACTCGAGAGCAGTCTTTGATATCTACAAATGATAAGTTGATTACAGTTGTACTCCTTAGGCATTTATTTGATTGTATATAATTACCAGCAAGTGTGCCCGTGCTTCGCTACGGTGAAATTAACATATTACTTTTAAACAAAGATTTTATTTCGTGCATAACTCTCTAAATTCGTCACAGTTCAGTTCGAGTCATTGGCATATTTATATATTTCTATTATAAGTGTATTATAACATTATTCAGTTTTTATAATCAAATGTGTCTTTTATATTAAATTTGCTGAAACTTTGTTTATGTTAAAATATAAGTTGAACCCTAAATTACATTACTGTATTATTACTATACGTTGATTAGCAACGTTAACATATCTTGCCATATCACGTGGTAGAATAGGAAACAGAGCTTTTGACAGCAACAGTTCAATTTTGGTGGTATAAATAAATGTTGTCTAAAATTAAGGAAGTTTATGACAAACCACGTGGTTTTGTATGAAACAGAAACACACATTTATACCGACAACCATATGAATATGAAGATAACTATATAAAATGATAAGTTTTTATTTGTCCATGAGAGTCACTGAAATTTGTACTATTCGTTGTTAGAATATTGTTGATAAACATTTCATTGTAACGTAAAAATAATGGCCCTGATGGCTGGCAGATAAAAATTAATATCGAGACATATCGATAACCCTCCTGACTTCCCCAGCCTATGAGAGCCCCAAAAAAGGAGTAGGGTCATGCTGTTCTGACGTCACTTCTAGGGCCTTTAAAAACGGGTGTATTTTTGGGGTTTTGTTTTCAGAAACGGCCGCCACTTGCAGAGCGACGTGTCCACCCCCCTAGAGAGAGGTAAGCCTTGGTGAGTCGCGGGGCGACTTTATTTTCTTTTTTGTGAAATTAGTCTGTGAGCCAAGTCTTGGTTATAGACTTATTAGAGGTTAAGAAATGAAGGTTTTTCTTCCTTTGCTGCTAAATTGCCTTATCAGCGATCGACTTCAGCTCGTTCGAGAAACATCGAAAACAGTCTACACGACTTATTTCCTTACTGCAGACTCGAGAAGCAGTGAAAGCAGTCTACACAGGTTATCGACATCAGAGGATTTCCTTCCGGTCGACCTTTGTATGTAGGTTGTATATATATATATATATATATATATATATATATATATATATATATATATATATATATATATATATATATCCATTTATCCAAGATCCCTCAATAAACAGAATTTTAGTGTACTGGTTATCTGAGTGGTCTCCCTATTCACATTTGCATTTCTATCTAGGTCATCCCTAGTTAAATAGTTACACTGTGCACGCGTGAAAACGGGGAATCGGAATGTTGCGAAAGTACAATTTTATTTATTAACCCTTTGATTTTTTTCCAGAATTCAGTCAAGAAAATGTCACATTTATATTGCATTTTTTTTTCATTTTACATTTTTAAGTAAAGATATGTTACTAAAAACAACGTTTCTAATATTTTTAAGCATTTATTACAACTTTTTTTCTTTCTATGAAAGCATCATAGAACGGAAGTTTACCTTTAGTCTCGTCGATATCGAAGTTCATTTTTGGAATTCCGGTGAAAGCGAATCTAGGAGGCGGATCCGAAGGATTATCACAATTAATTTCAAAAAATTGTGTTGCTCGACCGATTCCATCTGTACTACCATCAGAGTCACTACTCTCCAGGTCATCTAGTCAACTTTCTCTACTATCATTTACTGATAATTCAGTTTCTGATACCGAGTCACAAGAAATGAGCTCCACAAGCTCTGAATTACCCATTATTTAAAAGTAAAAATATATGATTCAACTCTTACATCAATAAAATTATCAGACGGTTACTGAAATATAACCAGAAAGCTATACACTGAAAGATAACAATTCGTCTTCGGATACAAAACGTGCGATAAAACCCGAGCTTTTGAACCAATCAGAGGAGAAAATACAATAAACTGCAAACTATCATTTACTGGACAACTATACAAATAAGTTGTTACTAAAATTGGAAAAAATACGTCCGAAACAGTGCAAGCGAAATAGAAATCAGATTGCCTGTGAGCCGTACGGGCAAATCAGTAAAGGCCCGAAAGCTGTGTCCGTACGGTTTACGGGCAAAACAGGGAAAACAACTAGAAAATAGACAAATGCTTTTACTTGAAAATTCATTAAGCATTGGTGGTGACTGTTGGCGAAGTTGAACAGCGAAGAAGGTTGGCGAACATGATGGCTAAAATGAACGGGGATGTTAAACCGGCTAACTGCAGGGCCGGCTAAGGTACCAGACCCTCAAATCAGCAAGTTCAACACATCGTTTTGTTAAGGCTACTTTAAGAGTGTTCTTTTGTTAAAGTGGCAATTTTCTCTGGAAGCAGGAGGCTGCCTCTTGCAGCGAGCAAAGGAACTCAGGTACTTGCTGAGTAAACTATCTTTTTATCATCGCCAGTCCTGAGCGCAGGCAAATTTTAGGCCACTGGCCATAGAATAGTGGCTTTATAAACATTAAACACAAATCCCGAAAATTAAAATGCAACGATTTACAGTTCAAAAAAATATGTACAATAACGAAAAAGCTTACTGCATGTTTTTCCATCCTCTCCCAAAGTGAAGCCTCTTTCACAGTCACATTTTTTAGCAGTCGAATTACACAACTGTTGGCATTGAGACTGACCAGGTGAACAGAAATCGACTAAAAAAAAGAAATAACTGCGTTAGTATCACTTTCATTCAATTCTTAAATATCTAAATCTCAGTTAGGATTCAAATAAAGAAATTTTCAAATACATCAAACACTCAAGATGCTATAACAATCCCCTATATAATAATAGCCTAAGTTATCTGTACGTCTGTCCTCGATTTTATGAAGCGGTTAGACCTGGAATGGATAGAGGGATCCACAAGGCAATTTGTCACAACGTCACGAACTACTACAATGCCCTTCCTTTTCATTTTCAGGTTTATAACAGCCAATAGACAAACAATAAACTGCCCTTCCGTTTGAAACTAAAGCCAGAATTGTCATAATTTAAGAATTTGCCCTACTGCATGAAATCGCCTTATAGTTAGCAAAATTCAAAGAGAGTCATGTTTATCTTCTCCCAAACTATAGATCCGATTCTAAAATAAGTTGGCATAAATAGGCTTCATATCACAGCAAAAAATACTGCCTTCTTTAAAACGTTCGAAATCCACCCCTTCCCTTCTTTTTGATCTTTTAAGGCCATTATTTCAACTCCTATTTTCCCCGGTTAAGAGCAGGCGATTCAATTTATCAATTTATCTCATAATAATAGGTAAAAATAGCATTTTTTCTAGCAATATGAAGTCATTCCTTTAACTATCTCATTGAATCATTTCTTATTTTAAATTATTTAAATTATGCCTTATTTTCATACGTTTTATCACTGAACTTTGATATTACATAAATAATTTTCTTTTATATTTGGCTTAAATAATAGATTAAGTACACATGTGATAATTTTAAATTGAATCGTCGATTATTTTTTTGTTGCAAGATAATTCTCGGCCAAACAACAAACCATTTTTTTACCTGCCACATAAGGTACTTTAGAATTTCGGAAAATTAAAAATTTTACTCATCCCGTCATATGACGGGCTATATGTTAGTGTCAAATATTTTCCTTATTAAAGTTATACGGAATTCGGTCAAGGAGAAATTTGAGTTTAGTTTAAAAACTTTTATTTTTTATTTCATGACTAGATTTTATATAGATTTATATAAGATTTATATAAGACTATTTTAAACCATATAATGCTTTAGAAACTATTTTCGCCGTTGTCCAAAATTAAATTCTCTGTTTCGCTAAAGAATACTTTGGGATTTATAAAAATATACCCAGTTAAATAAAAAACACACTGGCACTGGAGCATTCGGTGTCGATTGGACACTGGTGCCGGTTTAGTCATAATGACGTCAGAAGTCGACTGTGACATATCTCGACACCAATAAAGCAGCACCCTTTATTAATACAGTGATTAACCCATTAATGCCCAGATATTTTTGATGACTATATATTAGTAAATACCTAACATAGAAGCTATTACAGACACCTGGAAGTAAAACAAAATATGGAATTTAAACACCTTTAACCCTTTGACGGTTAGGGAAACGAGAAGTTTTCGTTTACTTAATTCGCGCAGCATTACGAGTAAACAGTAGTCGAAAGTGGCAGCTGTTTTCCCCAGCCGTTCTTCCGAAAATGTCACCCTTCTCTGGCGATGCCGTAGATAGCTCGCCTCACGCGTTTTAAAAATTTCTTAAAGTATTTGTAGTACATAAATAACAGTTTTTACGCACTTTAAAATAATTAATAAATGATAATTATTAAATAGTAAATTATAAATGATTATAATCAATTATATAAATAATAATAGCTAATTATAAATATTAGACAAATATTAAATTGAAAGGACTAAATAAATAAAACTAATGTAAAACTTTAGCTTGATATACTGTGAACAAAGTCTTCATCAGACTCAAAACTTGATAAGCTTTCTGTATCACAATTATAATCATCATCATAATTATGTAACTTTCGCTTTTGAGCCATTTTCCTTTACAAACACCCTAAAACACGCGCCAAAATACGCATAAGAAGAGTTAAAAAATAAAAAGTAAAAATCCCCTTTCATTATGAAAAAAAATTTATAGAACCTGTACTGCAATCTGTAGGCAGTAAAACTAACTAAATTTCGCGAGTCGGAATCGTTTGTAACATAATCAATGCAGAATAATAACGGTGAACGAGCTCAGCTCGTCAGCGCGCATTGGGGAAAATTTTCACTACGCGAGTAGTGCTCGTTTCTAACCATTTCGGTCAAAATTTTGCCCACGAGTGGAACTCGTTTGCGCGCATTATGAAGCAAGATTCGATTGCGAGCTGAACTCGTTCATAACCGTCAAAGGGTTAAATAGGACATCGAGTCATCATTAGTGAGGAGGTGTCATTTTAAAAATAAGATGTCTTTAAAAAAAGGAAAACTTCGTGATAACAGATTTATTTGCTATCATATATGAGAAAAGTACTGAAAAGAGATTATTTATTACACATATGGCTATTCGCCATGATTTTGACCGGTATACGTTCAGAATAACGGTCATAATACGTTCCCATTCGAAGCTTGAAAATCGTAAAATGCCGCTCGAAGTGACAAAATTATAGGTAAGATTATATTTGAAAACTTGGGAGGTTATCCGTAAGATTAATATCTATTTCCATTAGAAAGGAAGAATCGTTTCAAGAAAAAAAAAACTCTACAAACCATTTTTTGATTGTCCTCAAATGAGGATGCTGGGAGTTCATGGGTTAAACTATGAAGATGTGTAGTTCGAGAATATAAAATGTAATTTCTATTTGAATCGACACTATCATCTTTTACTCATAAATTTATTTGTTCGGCAAGCACATAGACTAAAATCCTATCATATTGTTTTTTCTGTTGTAAAGTTCTATGTTACAGTAGTTATTTTACCAAATAAATCTTTTTTTTAGCTTTTCTTTTATCGTGAATGGCATCGTATGATGTGGTTGAACCGACAGCTAATGACTAATGTAAGGGGTTATAGTTATTTCAACTTGATATTTATTTTATTGTGACCAGTCCATAAGGCGATTTCACGCATTAGGGCAAATTCTCAAATTATGACAATTCTGGCTTTAGTTTCAAACGGAAGGGCAGTTTATTGTTTGTCTATTGGTTGTTGTAAACATGAAAATGAATGGGAAGGGCATTATAGTAGTTCGTGACGTTGCGACAATATGCTCTGTAGCTTACTTTTAAAATAGGCATCAATAGGCAATCAGCACAAATGACTCGTCTATTAATGAATTAACTTAGAATTCCCTTTGACGGGGTATAAATTAATCTGATTTATTTGTATGTTTCTCATAACATAGTTTCCATAGAACGCATTTCCTAATTAGTTCCGAGTTTCACAAAACACGGTTCCCATAAGACGCGAACGAAAGGATCGCCTTATTAGGGACTATATTATAATACACAGTGTTTCAAAAATGACCGGTATATTTGAAAAATCAATAAAAACTAAACGGGAAATGAAAGAAATGCACCATTTATTGCAATATCCTTTTGACAACAGTAAATTTTCCTGCAGTCAGACTTTCGAAAACAGTTACAATTTTCAACAACAGATGGTACTCCTGTTTAATAGATGGCGATTTGAAAGAAAACGCAGTCTGTGAGTTCACCATTTTATAAATCGTCTTTCTGCAGTAAATGTGTACTGTTCACACATAGCACACGCTGTGAGAAAATGGTTTATTCCTTTAGAACAGAGGATTCTTCTGATGTTGGAATTCCACTGTTTAGAACACAGTGTGTTGTTGCAACAAGACGAAGTTTAATGTAACCGAAGGACAGAGAAGCGTTACAGTAATGCAGCGCCATCTGTTGTGGAACACTGTAACTAATTTTGAAAGATTCTCTGCCAGGAAATTTACTATTGCCCCAAGTATATTGCATTAAACGGTATATTTCTATCACTGTCCGTTTAGTTTTTATTGATTTTTCAAGAATGCTGGTCATTTTTGAAACACCGTGTATTACTTCGATAATTAATGTGTCAAAAAAGAAAAATCGAAAACATTCAATTTTAGACGCTACGCTAGTGTTTACACATCATGTGTTCCGTCAAAGTTCTTTTAGCTTCATCGCCAATACTAAATGAATTAATGGAGACTAGGTAAAGAGTTCCTTATCGCACAAACTGTTTAAACGTTTTTAAAGGATTCATATTTTATGTTTCCAGCAATCCATCTACATCTGTTCTCAAATAAGACTAAACTGTAAAAAATGAATATTGACATGTAGTGTAATAGAAAAAGAACCTACTCTCGTCGCATGCTTCTCCTTTCTGAACATATCCCTTGTTGCAGACGCATAGAACATTGCCCGATCCCAGCTCAGTGCAATTCGAATTTGCTGGGCACACTCCAGGATAGCTGCAAAAGTTTTCTGAAAGAGAAATAGCAATTATAATTTACTCCTCCATTCCCATCACTGGAGAGACACAGGTCTTTACAACTGACATCTGTAAGTTCATAAATAGTAGATTTCAGACAGGCCGCATGCAGTTGACTTGGCGAAAACTGTTTCTATTTAAGACCCTCTCATAATTAGCTATCCGTTTACGCTTGAGGACATATTTTCGTGGCTATTTTCGCAATCACTCTCGAGAAAATGGTTCCAAAGTTACTTTTATTGCCTCATAAAATTTCCTGTTCTCTTTTCTGGTCTGCCAGTTGCCACCTAACGGGTGTAACTAGCCCACTTTCTCTCATTGTTACAATAGCAGATCTATTTTTAGTCAGTTTCCTCCTCACTAATTCTGCTTCTTGGTCACAAGAACTGTAAGAACATCCAGTCATATTCTCAAATCTCACCTTCCTAGTAACTTAACTAGTCGCTCCCTCCTGGTGCCTGCGGAGCGACGGGCGAGCCCAGTACTTCTGCGGGAGTTTGCCAAGTAGGACGGCGAAATACTTGCGGTCTTCCAACCACTGCCAAGTTTCAGTATAATGCATGAATGAATACTTTCGCGGTTACTGTGGATTAATAAGAAAAGTGCTTGAAACCTGTAGAGGTAATTTACATTTATTAACAAAAAACATTCGAGAATTATTCTCTGCGCAAATGATACAGTGAGTACCACGATACTGTTTTCCTCTCCACCGCATTTCCACCAACAAAATGGTTCATTTTAGTAGAGGAAAAATTTATCTGAACAAGATTTATGCTTGAGACATTCCAAGACAAAAAAAAGTTTTTACGTCTCAGAACAGTGGCGTCCTTAGTGAATAAGAGTGTTGTTTTAAGGTATAAATATATATAGTTAATGAAATAACTGAATTATACATTTTAACGGTAACTTATATGCTATAAAGTATAACATATATATGTACGAGGGTCACTCTGAAATTTTTGAGATACAACTACGTTTTAAAAGCTTTACTTACAAAATTTTATGTGTGTTCACAGTAGTTCCCTACCTCAGTGCACTTTTGTGACAATCTTTTTTTACAGATTAAATGCCTCAAGCCATTCATTTCTTGTAATAGATGAAAAAATGCATTTATAGCCACATCAGTCTCTTCTGAATGAAAATGACGTCCACGTAAAATCTTTTTTAGAATAAAGAATAACCAAAAGTCACACATAGCTAGATTAGGTGAAAGCTCTATCACTTTAATTTGTGTTTGTTTACGAAACTCAACTGTTAATCCGGATGTATGTGAAGAGGCATTGTTATGATGAAGTATCAGTCCCCTAACATTCACTTCTTGTAGAATTAGTGGAAGACATTGGGTAGTATACCAGTTTGCTGTTACTGTCTTCTGTCCTTGGCTTTGCCTTATCCCGTACTTCTAAAGAAAACGGCATACATCACTTTTATTTCAATGAGCATTGTCTTTTCACCGTTGTCGGCGTGGGATCCTCTTCAAAGACTCATACTTTGCTTTCTTGACGTGTCAAAAAACGTATGTACGTTTCATCATCACCCGTTACAATTTTAGAAATAATGCGGTGGCCACCATTATTTATTAATTTAAGAGTTTCTTGACTGATTCTGACACTCTCCCCTTTTTATGCTCAGTTAGATTATAGGGAACCTAGAGGCAAACTACTTTTTTCATATGTGACTCTTCATTAATAATTGGTGTGTATGGCTGCGGATCCAATGTTAAGTTCCTTCTGTATCATTGGATAGGTACAGCGATTGTCATGCATTAACATTTTTCGTGTGGCAGTCACATTTCAAGGGATGACTGCCGACGGAAGACTTCTTAATCCCGAAGACCTCTGCTAAATTCTTTAACTCTTTAAGGACGACAAGAGCAGATGATTTTATTACCCTTAAGTCCTAAAGTTTTCAGCAGGTGAAAATGTAAAATGGACTGTCCCATTCTCCCATATGTATAATATATATATATATATAATATATATAATATATACATATATATATATATATATATATACATATATATATATATACATTTATATACATATATATACATATACATACATATATATATACATATATATACATATACATATATACATATACATATATATATATACATATATATATACACATATATATATATACATATATATACACATATATATATACATATATATACACATATATACATATATACATATACATATATATATATATATCACATAATATAAATTTAGAATTATATTAGAGAATTAAAAGAAAGTAAAAATTCATTGCTAAGGAAATGTGGCCAATCTTTGTTATAGGCAGTAATCAATGAAAGTGTCATCTGGTCGTAAAGGCTGGTAGATGAAAAGAAGACCCCTGCTAGACATACCTATCACCCCCTATTTTCCATCCTTCCGGCCAAGCCCGTCCTTTAAGTGCTTCGGCCGGTATGAAGAAAATGGCGAACTCTGCTCAATTCTTTAAACCATCTGAATACAGTAACAAGAGCTGGAGATTCACCTCCAAATGCCAGTTTGCAACCGTTGAAAGCATTCTTCTTGAGATAATCCTGCTTTAAAATCATAGCTCGAAACTATTCTCTCATCCACTCCATTTTCTCTTGTGTTTAAAATTTATTCTACGCTAAACAAGTTGAAGTAAGTCAGGAAAAAAACCTCAGCTGTGTTAAAATACTTTGTATTTTAAAATTAAACTGTTATTTTTATTTTATAAATTATCTTCTACGCGTACCTCAAAAATTTCAGGGTTAATCCTCGTATAACATATGTCAGTTCAGCAGTTCGTTTTCAAAATCACGCAATCGTCAGTTCGTCGAATAAAACGCAAATTATCGCGCACACAACGTTCTAGGATTATAGCAGTAATTACCTTCTAATAAAAGCAATAAAAGAAACACATGAAAAGTTTCTTTGGTTGATTGGGAGTGCTACTGTCTACTTTTTGCTACACGAGGGCTAATGAGACCGGGACCTACAGCTTAAAGCCGATTCCGAACGGCTACGAACATCCATGCCACAGTGGGATTCGAACCCACGAACTCCGGTACCGAAGGCCAGCACCCTAACCAATCGGCCACCGTTCGGCGGAAAAAAAAGTTTCTTTGTATATTCAGGATAATATAATGGAATTGAACTAAAACCAAATATATGCCTTGTATAAAATCAGAATATAACTATCCTTTGCTAGAAATAGGCAATTATAGATTTGAAAAAGTGGAAAAATATGTTGTATTTTTTAAATATTTGTTATTTAGTATGTTGAAATATGAAATCAAAATATTATATCAGTTGAACTTCATAACAGAATGACCGATTGATTTATTTATTGTGCATAAAAAAATATTAGAAATATTTATAGTCTTAATCTCATTAAAAGAAAAACCAAATTAACAATATATATTATATATTTACATGTATAAGCCGAGAATTTTTGGGGATTTTTATAGACCTAAAGTGAAAGGGGTTCAGCTTATATAAGGATCCATGGAACATATATAATAAATGTTTTGGGGACATTTTTGCAGCTAGTGACAAAAAAGTTGCCAAATCTACAGAAATTAACGAAATATTTTTTAAGTACAGAAAATATATAACGGCGAAAAGTAAATAAAGTTTGCAAAAATATTAAAATACGAAAGAAAACATAAAATTTAAAAAATTAATCTTATTTTGTTTTATAAATCGCGCCAAAAAAAGTTTCTACAACCGTAACGGATCGACTAATTTTGTTAATAAATACAAAATTCTACGTAAGAGGAAAGCAATCGATAAATTGCCAAACATAGAAATTTGTTTTAGCTTATATTGTTTAAATTTAATGTAAAAAATAGTTTTTTGTGTAGGTTTTACTAGAGCTGAAACTATGGCTGTAGCTTTTAAGAAAAAATATTGGCCGCATGGTCTAGCGCCCACAGCAGCAATCTAGTTGAGTTAGAAGTGAAATAAGACACCTTGAAGTTAATTAGAATTTAAAATGTATGTAGTTTTTTTTCTCGCCACTTTCGAAACGGGCTAAGAGATGTTCTAGTATTTGCCTGTAGCTGCCTCCGCAGTAATTAAAACTGGATTCCGTGGCGGAAAAGATTTGAGAAGCGTTTTACTTTAAAGCAATTTGATTAGAAAATAGCAGGGCTTAGAACTGGAACAGAAGAGAAAAACGGGGAAAAAAACGTTTTTTTTTTTTGGTCGGAACAAAATCCGGAACTGAACCCCAAAAAAATATCGGGGTTTTTTTTTTTTTTTCGGTTCGATATAGCTTCAGTCATTTTGTACTGTAACTAACTGTTGTAGTTAAGTAAGTTAGTAAACGGAAGGCATAGGGATGCACCTTTCGTTTTAATGAGCACCGTTACAGTGAAAGTACGACTTATCCTCAAGGGTGTTGTCATTTAGAAGCGCAGAGACCTAGCAGAAGGCTTAGTTTGCCACCCCGAGAGGTGCCGATTAAGAATGTGGAGGACATTGGGTCCACGAACCTATTTTATTGGCCTCAGTCAACTTTATCGAACACAGCGGAATCTTAGGCGGGGACTTGGCTCCGAACCCGCAACCTGTCAGTGACGAGAGCATTGCCTAAGTTACCGCGGATCATTGTAACCAACTTATCAATATTTACTAATTTATCGTCAACCGTATAATTATCGTCATTACATGTAGACTGGTCGAAAGAGGGCAAAGAATGGTAAGGACGCTAATATTTGGAGCTATCAGAGCTCGCGGGTTCGAATCCCACTGTGACAGCGTATCCGTTCGGAATCGATCGCCTTTAAGCAGTAGGTGTCAGTCTCCTTAGTCCTCGCGTTGCAAAAAAGTAGACCGTAGTGCTCGAAACCAAAAACTACATGTACAATTGCTTTTCTATTTCCTATTTGAGGTCACTCGTACTTTTCTGTTTCAGTTTCGCACGAAACTGCTTGTAGAACACAGATTGAATGCAGTTGAAAGTTCAGTTGTAAAAATGCAATTTTAACAACGGATAGCAAATACCAATGCTCACCGTTCTCTACTCGCCAATCGTATCGTATATGCTGGTTCATTGAATCCCTATACATATTGTACCAATTTAAAAAAAAATGAAAATCTTCTAAATTTAATTACATTTTCTGCTTATGATAGAATTATATTTTTGGATAGAAATTAGAATATCCATAAATTAAAACTATTTCAATCGGAACTGAACCAAAAAACAAGGAACCCCCCGTTTTGGCGGAAATAAAAACCGGAACTGAAAGGATATATATCTTTTTTAGTCGAATTCCGGAACGGTAAAAAAAAACATTCGAAGCCTGGAAAATAGTTCCCCGTTTTTACCTGCTTGGCGACATTTTCGGCTTCTTGGAAGACATATTTAAATGTTTTAGAAATTATTTTTTCATTCGGCTTATACACGGGCTTTATATGTTTGAAGGAAAATCGCACCGTCAGCTTATATATGGATGGGCTTATATTTGGAAATATACGGTTAGTGCTTCATAAAGCTTATAGGAACCTGTTCACCACAAACATGGACACTGACAAAGAAAAAAAGAAACTGCAGTTTTTGAAAGGAACATTTTAAGAAGTAATTTTTAGAGGGTATTCCAACAGTATATATGAACGAATCATTGTGTATGAACAAATACTGAATTATACGAGATTTATAAAAAATCCAGATGTAGTTAATTTTTGTCAGCATTTAAGGGTTAAAAATGGGTTAGACAAATGACCAAAGTGAATGAGTACAGACCTACAAACATATTTTTTATGGCTACCGGGAAAAACTGAGATGGTTGGATTTATTGAGAACAAATTAAGAGCTTTAAAAAACCTATTTATAGCAAATCAAGGACCAAATGTAGGACTGCTGGTATTGAATTCTGACAAAAGATAGGCCCCCGCCAAGGGCTGTCTTGCAACTGAAAGATCAAGCTAATTGAATTAATTGTGTTTATACACAGGTTTTGTAGCATTATTTCATCGCCACGTAAATATATATAATAAAATGCGGTAGGTTTTATGGATTCTAATTAATATGAGTAAAAGACCGTAACATTAAGCTAACTCTCTAAACGCTAAGCACGTAATATTCTCCCCAATCGATTCTGTCCAGTCTATGTTGGTTTTGAGTTTGGAAAGCTACGGTCCACTGTTTTACTCACTAAGGCTCATGAAACCTGATTTGGTTGACTTTGGAGCGTTGAGATCTACCGTTTGCTCACTAGGGCTCATGAGTTTTGGTTTCGTTTGGAGCGCTACGGTCTACTGTTTTACTAACGAGGTCTCATGAGCTGGGTTTAGTTTAGAGAGCTATGGTATTCCGTTTTTCAAACGAAAACTAATGAGACTGGAACCTACTGCTTGAAGCTGATTCCGAACGGCTAAGAAAAACCATGCCAGCAGCGGGATTCAAACTGAGGTACCGAAGAGCAGCACATTACCATCCAGTCGTCATTCGGCGGTCTTCATATGGCAGTGCATATGTCATGAGATGATTTAGATCCATATAAAAAAAATCTTTAATAATAATAGACTATAACAGTTGTGTTCGTAATATAATTTTCGGATATAAATTGGATAACATGTGTGTACCGAGGTACTTTCTCACGGTGATTTGCACGTGCATGCATAGCCGTGGGAAGATTTTCCTTGAGGAATTTAGGACCCCAATTATTTACGTCAAGTTTAGGGACCCCTGCAGAGAAGATAGATCACGGAATGGTAGTATAACCGTCAAGCTCGCACAGAGCTGTAAGCGTGAGTTATGGGAGCAGGGGCTAAAAAGTAATGTCAGCTTGAACAAAAAGGGGCTACTTTAATGAGCCCACCTGCACTCCCGAAGGGCATTTGATGTGGGAAAATTTCCCGAAGACAAGGGATTGGATAAGAAGAAAAAAGGGGCATTGGGACCGAGGTGAGGAGTTTGAAAACGTAGTGAGAGCGAGGAGTTGGAGTTGAAGTGGAGAGTTGAGAGAAGTGGAACAAGGATCCACCAGCACCAACTCGTCCCGTGCGCCCGTGAGGAAAGCCCACGCCTGCTCCCATGTGACTTTATTGCAGGTAATTTATAAAATAATATTTACATTCACTTAACTTAGGCCTCTGTTAATAATAATAATTCCTTATAAAGTGATGTGGGATAATTATAGTGTAAATAGAAGATATAAATGATTGATCACTATGATAACCAAGGATCTATTTGTAAATAAATGTATAGAATAAATGTCTGAATCTATATAAAGTATTATATTCATTCTGTGTTTCCCCCTTGTAACGAACACTGGTGTATAGGTTGTATGTACATTACAACAATGTGCATACCCGTTTGGAGGCATCATCGACTGGGGAGAAAATTACGTGCGTGAAGCTTAGAGGAAACCTATATTTGTGAAACGAAGTAGAAAGCTTTGCTAAAAAAAACGAGTTCACAGTCACTTAAGTACAGTTAAAAAGTTCACGATAAAATGCATACACCACTCACTCACTCGATAGAAATAACTTACCTTTGCAGTATTTGTTATCTTTGTTATCAGTATATGTGTAATTCTCTTTACACTGGCACGCCCCGTTTACACACGTCTCGTGAAGTTTATTGCATTCACCCTTTGAAAATTTCAGCATACAAGGATCCACATCTGGAAATGAAACATCCGTTAATGGTGAATCTCAACAACGCAAACTTTGAGCATAAACTTTTGTTGTGCCGATCGTTTCAAACTTTTCTCAACACTAGAACAATGCCAGGGGTCATTTTAACAAGTGAACACTTTTGCCAGTTAATTACTTTTATTTGGATGGAAGAAATTGTTTGGTATTTTTTTACTTTTCTTAACATTGGAACCACTGGAGTTCCGGTTTTAACCGCAAAGTTGAGGGCTAGGTCCAACTGACCCCAATTAATATGCAACAGTTTTTATTATTCAAAAAGTGCATTGGATTTAGACGATATCCCATTGATTCATTCTAAGACATTCAATTAGTATAAAAAACAATAAGCTATTACAGTATCGAAAACTATATAGAATTAGAAAAAATATAGAGACAACTTTAATAGAAATAACTAGTTTATTACCAGTCGAGATTTCTTACGCAGTTCGGGCAACTTTTATATTTTTTGTACATTTCATACATATCGGTATTTTACAGTGGGGGACAAATATCTACATTTTTGTTTCCACGCTTGAAACCAGTTTTCGAAATAGGCTCAGGTTCTTCCATATTAATATTATCATAGATTTTTATGAATATAAAATTAGGAAAATCAAGAAATTTGTTTCAACAATTCGTAACATTAAAAAAATTGAACAAAAAAGTTTTTTGCGTCAAAATCACCCGTTCCGAGGTTCTAATGTTAAAGTCACTAAATAGAATACATTTTTCTTCATCTTTAGACATTCAATTATTATATAATTCATTAAAAATAATTAGAAATTACAATATCGGAAAATTATGTATAGTTAGAATATATGTAGACAACTTTACATAGAATTCTTTTATATTAATTTTAGGTGTAATAGTTTTGATATATATATAATATATATTTATATATATATATATATATATTATATGTGTGTGTGTGTGTGTGTGTGTGTGTGTGTGTGTAATAGGTTTAATATTATAATATTTAATATGTATTTTTAAATAGTTTTATATATTATTTCTATATATATATATATATATATATATATATATATATATATATATATATATATATATATATATATATATATATGTGTGTGTGTGTGTGTGTGTGTGTGTGTGTGTGTGTGTGTAATTTATAACTATGCTTAATGAAGTTGAAAAATGTTTTTTAGATAGATTTATTTACGAAAAATTCTGTCTCTAATGTTTATTTTCGACGTAATATCTACACTGGCATGACATACACTTTTTACTTGAATTGTAATACATTTTTATAAAAAAATATTTTCGTACATAAAAGTATTAAAATTATATTATTTAGTCTATACGAAAATGAAAACTTCTATCGTTATTTGATATTTATTTTATTTGTCTTTAATGATTTGTAATAAATATTTACTTAGTCTCGCAGAATTGAAGTTTTATGAATCTATAAAAGTTATTTATACAATATTCCAGTTTTATTGACCTATTTGGTACTTGAAAATATTCTTAAATTGAAACTAAGAAATATGTTTGATAAAAAATGTTTTTTCATTTTAAATCTGTTCTATTACATGAATCACAGTTCGAAAAATTGTTTTCTAAATTACTTTAGTGAGTGAGATGCCTAGGGAAGAGCTACAAAAAATTCAACAGGTTGGTTGGATGAAATTTAGTGTCTGTAAATCCTCGTGGGTCAAAGTGCGCCAAACAAGACGAAAAAAAAAAATAAAGTCTTATAGAACTGTAAAGTACTGAAGCAATTTTGTAAAACCAATTTTGAGAATGAGGTAAAAATGAAAACGTCTCTAAAACAGTTTATCACAGAGGCAAAATTTACACGATAATCAGCGAAGTTTGATTAAAAACTAATGATTAAAAATTTTAACAAAAAATGAAGTTGAAAACCATACAACACAAAAAGGAAAATTGTGAAATTAAAGATTCAAAAGTATTAAATGAATAAAAATTGAATTAAGAGATCCAAACTCAATTGATTTCAAACTAAAAAAGGACTAAAAATTAAACAATAATTCCAAATACTGAAGAAATTAAAGAATTAAAATATTGAAAACGAGCGTTTGCCCGTGCTTCGCTACGGTGAACTTAATATATTACTTTTAAACAAAGATTTATTTTTCGTGAATAACTCTCTAAATTCGTCACAGTTCAGTTCGAGTCATTGGCATGTTTATATATTTCTATCATAAGCGTATTATAACATTATTCAGTTTTTATAATCGAATTTGTCTTATATTAAATTTGCTCAAACTTTTTTTTTATTGTAAAATATAAGCTTAACCCTAAATTGCATTACTGTATTACTACTGTACGTTGATTAGCAAAGTTAACAGATCTTGCCATATTACGTGATAGAATAGGAAGCACAGGTTTTGACAGCAACAGTGCTAATTTTGTTGGTAGTAATAAATGTTTTCCAAAATTAAGGAAATTTATGACAAACCACATAGTTTTGTATGAAACAGAAACACACATTCATATCGACAACCATATGAATATGAAGATAACTATATAAAATGATAGGTTTTATTTGGCCATGAGAGTCACTGAAATTTGTACTTTTTGTACTTAGAATATTGTTGATATGCATTTCATTGTAACATAAAAATGAACCAAGAATTAAATTTAAAATTAGTTCTCATATAAAAATGCTATAATTTGCGTCACATAGAAATGAAAGTGAATCACTTTATATCTCAAATTTCAGTTCAAATCGAATAGATACTAAGCAGACGATTTTAAATAATATAAAATAAGAAATGAATAAATGAAATATTTAAATGAATGACGTCATAATGATAGAAAAATATCATTTTCGCCTATTTATTATGTGATGAATTGAACATTTTAATCTCCTGCTTTTAACCGTGGAAAACTGCGTTTAAAACAATTACTTGGGATGACGTCACATTGCTAGAAATATTGCTTCTTTCCCTTAGATATGATGCGATAAATTAAAAACTTAATCGTTTGCGTTTAACCGGGGAAAATAATGCTTGGAATAATGACATGAAATGCTCGAAAAAGGGGGAAGGAATGAATTTCGAACGTTGAAAATTTACAAAAACCTTCCCAGGGATATACCTAAACATTTCCCAAATTTTCACGGCGATTGGATGCATAGTTTTTGAGTCTATTGAGTACATACATACAGACAGACAGACACACACAAATTCATTTATATATATATATATAGATTAAATTAAAAAAAATTGAACATCAAAAGTTAAAGAACAACAAACACAACTCAGATTTCAAAATATAAGCCAGTACTGAGCAGATTAGGGAATAAACCTAGATACGGCATTTCCCTATAACTGAATTAGGATTAGGAGACGAATTTCCAAATAATTTTATGCACAAATATTTAAAACAAAGACCAGAAGTTAAGGTTAGGGCGATCATATAAATTGCCTCACAATACGCACACTATGGAGGTATGCATGAGTGTGTCGACAAAAAAAAAATTCGACAGGAGAACTCGATTGTTTATATGCCTTATTTCCTGATAAATCTGATAATTCTTCTCCTGAATACGACCTCACGAAGATAAACTAAAAACAAAAAATAATAAATAGAAATAATCTTGGTACTCACCTCTGCACACTTTATTTTTGGTATCAAACTCCTTTCCTTTGCCACAAACACAGGAGCCTTTTCTCAACACTTTATCATACGCATGACACACTACCACACATTGTGCTTTCCGAAATCGTACAGACTCTTTTTTACAGTTCGGGTTCTCATATCCGTCGGCACATAAACATTTGTAAGAATCCTTTAATGCAACACAAGTTCCTCCATTTTCACAGGGGTTATATGCACAGGATCAACTACAATTAATACATTTAAAAATTACAAAAACATACGCAGTTTGAAACAGTAATATTGTTAATTAGTTAAAGATAGTACAGATTCATACTATCAAAGAAAGGAAAGTTATTAACAAGTTATTAGTAATAAAGTAAAGTAAAAAATATTTATCAACAAGACAGGAATAAAAATTTTAAGGTAATATAAATCTATGATTTACATTTAAGAGAATGGAATGTGAAAAGAGAAAAAAATTAAAGAACTCACATAATGAAATTTTAAACAAAGGCATTCAAATAAAAGCAAAATATTCATGTACTGCATACTCCAAATTTGGTAATATACAATAAAAATAAAAAATGTAAAAAAAAAGAGTCCTATTCTAAAACGAAATTTTGAATTACATTTTGTGTAATATATGTCTTCTTCTATATTACAAAAACCTCTTTTAAAACATCGTTGAATGAAATTTGTGGTTGATTGTTTTATTCTGTTATCAGGTAATATTTATCAACAACACTGGTAACAAAGGCCAAATTTTCTTTTTATAAAACCAAAAATGTTAATTACAATTTATACTTTAAAAACATTATAAATTTATTATGATATTTTACCTGTGACAGTCGTTTCTGTTCATACATTGTAGTATTAGGTCCTAAAATACAATAAAAATAAAAATGTAAAAAAAAAAATCTATTTTAGAACGAAATTTTGAATTCGGTTTGTGTAATATATTTGTGTGTTTCAATATTATAAAAAAACTCTTTTAAAACATTCATTGAATGAAATTTGTGGTTGGTGTTTTATTCTGTTTTATGTTAATTTGTATCAAAAAACGACCAGCATGATAAATTTGAATATATTAAATTTAAAATAATTCAAATGAAATTTAAAATAGGAAATTAAAGAACTTTCATATCGATGATTTGAAATAATAATATTTAATAAAAGCAAGAATTCATTGCCTGTCTACTTTTTTATAGAACGAAAAACTTATACTGCATAATAAAATTTTAAAAACTTCGTAAATCTTTAATTGTTATTTCGCATTATTTAAACATTGATCGTTTAAGTTATGTCGTGAATAAACGATCAAATTTACCTTGATATTTGAAAATGAGGATTTAAAGTCAATTATACGCTGAGAGTTGTGAGAAGATTATATCTTCATCAGGTATAAAGTAAATAAAAATAAAATAGCCATCTAGAAGTCCTAATATAAAGCAAAAATAGAACAATAACCAGGATAAACCAGAAACGTGTGTGCAGTACAATAAAAAACTGCCAATAAAAATTTTATATTCGTAGAGTGTGACATAGTAAAACATTAGAGATAAGTACTACAACTAAATTGACTGATTCCAATGAAATTTAGATTGGATTTTATACTTTTTTCTACTTTTAATGCCAATTATGCCATTTTTCTCGCATATGCAACACCGAGGTTTTTCAGACTGTAATTGTGTATAGTTTAAAGGAGTTAATTACTCAATTTGTAGTATTAATTTGTTTAAAGTATGTGCGCCTATCTTATCTTAAATTTCCGTATTTCTCTTAAATTCTCCAAATTTACAAATTTACAAATTTAATACCATGTGTGTATAAATTTAATCTATAATGTGTTAGTTTTAATACTCTTAGTTTATGCTTTTTATTGCTCGTATGGATGTTTATTGCTGCCAACTTAAAAGGCAAATTGGCATTAATGGCGACAAAATAAATCGCCATATGAAAGGTGATAACCTAAACTGCATTTTCTCCCGAATTTTCACGAAAGTAAAACTTTCACCATTTTCCAAAGGATTCTTTTGGTTTTTTCTAATGCTCGTTCCGCAAAAGTCCACTGCAAAAGCGTCCATTGAAATGGCCATCACATCCATTGTTTTTGCCCTCTTTTAGTGTTCAACATGACATTTCCAAATTGCTGAACGATGACCGAACGGTAGAACGCTGCTCTTCGGTACCTGAGCTCGTTCGAATCCCTACCGGCGTAAATGTTCGTAGTTGTTAAGAACCGGCTTTAAGCAGTATGTCCCGTTATCATTAGCCCGCGTTTAGCAAACAGTAGACCGTAGCACTCCAAAGCAAATCAAACCCATGAGTGGACTTCTCGATTCTGATTGGCTGTTCTGTGTTTGACAGTATCTCGAAGTTTATCAAAACCACTCGCTCATTTCTTTTTCTGTTCTTGAACGGATATCCCTGGGTTCAAAAATATCGTGTTTTTTCTATCTAAAATCTCGCTAGTTTTTTTTTAATCCTGAACTGACGAATAGCATTGTCTTCCTTTTTTCCTATTTAGTTGTTTATTTACTCGCTTGTTGCTTCATTCTCACTGAAAGAAACTCAGAAATGAAGGCTCGACCATAGGTTTCGGTACAAGGTACCTTTTAAAATGACAGATTTTGATATAAAATAATTTAATCGTTCTGAAAAAATCAAGTTAGGTATATGCTTCATTATCAAAGAACATTTTTTAACACCATGATTATTTCACTGTACTGAAACCTGTCTTTTGTTGTAAACAAATATTAACTCAGGATTTACAGGTATTCATTAAATAGGATACACTTTATTCCTGTGTCTAATATTTTTTTTTTTTTGCTAAATATGTGCCAGTAGATTTAGACTTCGAACTAGAGGTCCATCTGAAGATTGACTTTTTACCAATGTCCTTTCCATATAAGGCTGGATTCCTTCATCAAAATTGGGTTCTGAAGTATTGATTTTGGTTTTACTTGTAGTGATTTTGATTCTTAATCTGTCGTTTTAACAAAATGCTAGTGAATTTCATTGGGAATTTGTGATAGTTGTAGGTACACTGTCACTATCAACACATAAAGAATTTTCGCTTTCTTGTAGAAAGTAAAAGAAATGATATATTCACGATAAATTTCTGTGTTCAAATTTAAAAGAAAATATTTATTTTGAACATGCCTGACAGATTTTTAACCATTTCAAGTACTACATTTGTGTGTGCGAATAAGATAAATTTAATAAATTTAAAGTCAGCAATCAGATACTTTTATGTACACTAATAAACTCTTTCGTACTGTCAGAGCAATAGAAAATGGATCTTTTTCAATTATAATCACTTAAATACACCCATGACTCATCGATCGTTATTACAAATTTTTATTTTTTTTCGGCAATTAAGTGGTTTTTAAAATATTTCCTGTATTTAATTTTTCATTCTTAAAATTCATACAATTCCTTATTTCATAATTTCCTATTTCATATTTAAAAATTTCCTAATTTTGTACTTAATAATTTCGCATAATTGTATATTTAATAATTTCATATTATTTCATATTTATTAATTCCATTTTTATTAATTTCATATACTTTCATATTTAACAATTTCATACAAGTTCAAATTTATTGATTTAATATATTAATTTCATATTTAATAATTTTTTCATATTTCACAACATTTCATGCCTTTCATATTTCTACAATTTGAAATATATTTGAATATTTTTTTCATTCATGTTCTTCGGCAAAAGCAGATATTTCGGTTCAAACATTTTTTTTTACTTTAAATCTTTATGGATTATTTACTTACAGTTCCACCAGACACTCCTAGTTTTCATGCAATAGATATTCTTTTAAGGTCATAGACTTTCTTGAAATTTACCTGCCTTCGAACAGATTTAGAATGCGATTTTGTGATTTTTAAATAGATATTATAGATTAAAATAGATTGTTAGTGAACCTTAAATTTAATATGGGACTCTATGGGTATTGTCGCCAAAGATACCGGATCGTTGGCGACAGTTTTGGCAACTTATTTTTGTCGCCAAGTGTTGAAAAATGTTGGCAAGTGGGGCGTCACGTGACCACTTCCGGTTCCGGTTTTTGGATTATTCGAGGTCAAGGTAGCAGGTTTTTACGGAGTACCTAGCAGTGATAAAAGCAGTACTTCAACCTCCGAACGAAAAAAGCTGAAAATCATAATTTGTTGAATCAAGAAAACGAGTTTGTCAAACGGAAATTTAGTACGCTTACAGCAACTTCCATAAAAAAGAAAGTAAAAAGATGTAAGGTGAGAAATCGTTCACATAAAAATGCATATGTGAAAAACAACGCGTTGTGTGATTAAAAATAACCACACTGTACCTTGACAACACTCGGTTCACAACTTTACACTCGGCCAGAGCATAATCAAATAAAATGAGAAAATAAGGCAGGCTGAGTCCCTAACGTTAAGTAGATTTCTCAGTGTAAAGAGTACGCACGGTGTGTTGTGTTTTACCGGTGCTTCCGTTTTGTAAGCCCACGGCATTCTGCTCGAGTTGTTGATTTCGTAAGATTGGTACGAGTGTGCAGTACCTTAACATTGATGCCTTTCTCACATTGTATTTTCCAACTGATTGCCAATAAATTATGTTTTCGTGCTGTCTTACTTAAAGGCCATTCGATCCCTGAACCCATCTGTGAAGTTTGTAACAATATTTTTTCCCTTTCAGACTTAACACTTGAATCCCGGATGGGTCATTTTGATCACAAAAATAATTTCTTTTTATCGTAATAGCTTTATTCTTCTTCAGATAGTAATAACAGAAATAATATAAATTTCTATAAAAATATTTATGAGGATAAATTTTAAAAATATATTTTAATACATATAATATTTCTGTTATTACAATCTGATAAAAAAAAAATCTGTTGAGGATAACACAAAATAGTTTTTGGGTCAAAATGAACCCCCCCCCCCGTGGTTCTTGTGTTAATACATTAAGTACACCTTTATTTGAAATGCAACAACTGTGATTTTTTCAGGATTGAAGTGTTCGTATGGAGATCTCTTTGTGTATGAAATGTGTTGTTAAGCGCTTGAGTGCTTGTTATGTGCCAGTGCTTCTCTTTTGTACCGAAAATACGGAGACGCTGTTGTGGTTAGTATAATTTTTCGCATCTATTGAGAGCAGTTGAATTCCTATCAATCGCAGTTTGTATCATATTTTACTCAATTGGGATTTTTAATAATATAAGAATAAAAATAAAATATAGAGGTAAGTAGTAATGCAGTAGAGCTGTGGATTATGGTACGGTACACAAAAGGAGCGTGCTTTATTTATTTATTTATTAATTTGTAGTAAAAAAAAAAAAAACTTTTCGTTGTTGCATAGAAATTAGAAACTGTTTTCAATTTCTCAGCAACTGGTATACTGATCATTTCGAAATACACCATGTCAAGTTTTGATTCATCTGAAACTGTCCTTGATATGAGAAGTGATGATGAAGAGTATGGTAATGACTTTCAAAGTGATAGTGGAAGTGATATCATCGTCCCTCGTAAGAGACTGCCAGTTATTAGTGATAGCAGTGATGATGATAAAGGAAATATTCAGTATTCAAAGGAAAAACCAATAATTATTCACAAATACAACAAGTTTATGAACGGAGTTGATGAATCCGACAAAATGTTGTACACATACATCGATGAAAGACGAACTCTCAAATACGTGACGAAAATGGTTTTTAACATTTTTGCCAGAATGATGAGCTAAACGCTTATATAATATATTAGGAAAATTGTCTGGGTAAAAAATTAACTAGACTGCTGTTTACTTCGAACATTATTGATGCTATAGAGGAGTTAACCATTTGGTTAACAAGTAAAAATGCCACAGGAAGATTACCAATAAGTACAAAATTTTCTTTAGGAAAGTTTACTCGGCGAAATTTGTGACAATGTAATGTCTGCAGTAAAAAAAATAGTAATGAAATTAGACGATCCAACTTAATTTGTGCTCCATGTAAAAAGGAATTCGTGGAATTTGTGCAGCAAAACCTTTTGTAATAAGTGAGAATAAAGAATATTTTTGTTGGTAAAAATGACTTGTTACATAATAATGAGTGATCATTATAACCATTTCTATCGTTCTCCAAAAAAATGACTACGCATTTCAATACGTACTATTAGCATACATATAAGAAAACTCTTCAGCCCTCAAACCGTTAATGCAGTTGTGGAAGACAGAAGATTAATAAATTAACAAGATAGGTACCTTGTTGTCAATATGTATGATAAAATACATGTTGTTCTTGTTACTGATCCCCTGGTGTAGAATTACCTCCACCAGGTTCCAAAAGACTCCGCTGCAGTATAAAATTAGTTCACGGCTAACGGGAATTTGCAGCTTTGCTTTGAAGGAGAAACGAGCGCTCGAGACCGACTCAACCTAAAAAAATAAGCCCTCATAATTTTGAAGTAGGACCAAGCAGAACAACCCTAAGCTTGGATTGCTTCCAGAGGTATAATTTGGTACTGGAGGACATTGCGACCACGAACCTATTTTACGTTCACCAGCCCCTACTTATGAACACTGCGGATCTTTCACCCGCTGCCCTCCAGTTCGAAATCGTTGTCTTTGCTACCGCTGAGGTACCACGACTCTGTGAAAAATCATTATTTGGTCCCACATTATGATGGATGGCAGCACAGATTTCTATACCTTTGAGTCCGGGATAGGTTACTACTACAATGTACAGATATGTAGCACTTGAACTTATATTCGATTATTCAAGATGCTGTCAGTCCTGGATTCATATTCATGGATAATAACGGGCATTTCATCCCATGGTCTCGACACCGCTGCTTTTGCCTACTGAGCTACCGCTCATTAATACTTTTCATGGAATAAAATCAATTCAAACGAAACGGTTAACTAAAAGATTAACATATCACTCAATTACCTAAAAAATGGCTCTAATTATATGGTTTATTTTAAAGATCGTTCAGTTCATGGTAGCGAATAGGAGTATCATTGATTAATATTTTTAAGAATAACAAATTCAATTAACAGCAGTTGGTTCTGATAGTCCACTTTCATCCTAGATTAGATGAAGACAGTATATTCAGAAGTTCAAAATAAATAAATAAATGGATAAAATAGCCACCAAGAAAATAAAAAAATGCATTAAAACTAACAATAACCATGATACTAGAAAATTGTGAGTAAAAGTATTTAAAACTGTCGATATTTTAAAAATAATACTAGATCAGTAAAGTGGGAAAGTTAAAGAATCGATGTAATAAGGCGATTCAATTAATCATAAAATATATTAAAGAAAGTTTGGTGGATTATTTAATGCATATATATACTGAAGTCTCATTGATGTGAACAGTAATTTAGAAGATAGGATCAAAGAAGTCTGGTAAAAGATAAGGGATGTTTTATGACTCTTCATGTAGGTCTAAGATTGCTGGACAGAAATAAGAACGGTGTCTCCCGAAATGGCAACAGGGATGAGTAAGACTGGAGAAAGGTTTATAAGCCACGGCAAGAACAAGAATCGGTAAAGAGGCAGCAAATAAGGTAGAGGAAAGATGCCTATTGGGTGTTTTTTGCGTTCAGAAGGTATAGCGATTTGAATGTAATAAAATGAGAAGCATCTGAAGAAAGGGGCCTAAAAGACAGAGGACAACAGGAGTGAGAGGAGGGCCTGAAAGAGAAGGGGTTGAAGGAGAGAACTAACGAGAGAAGGACAGAAGGTGGAGGAGAGAAAATATATTCTCTCACCCAAATATATTAGCGGTTAAGGAAACCAAATCAACTCTGCCTTTTGTTGAAGTTGTCAAAGAGGCCTGTGAGTTTCCTCTACAACCCTGGTTGTCCCGGAAGTAAGCTACTGCTTCCCGGGGCTAAAGCCAACGTCAACACCCTGTCAAGCATCTTGGCTTCAACTGATGAGGAGCTATATCAGCCATCTTCTTGACAGTAACAAGTATCAGACTTCTTATATTTTGATTATAATTTTTATAAATTTATCCGGATCCTCTCTTCATAAGTAAAGTAGTTTTGAATAAGAAAAATCACAGTTCACGATATATGTAAGATATTAATTTCATCAATCAACTGGCTAACGTTCACTGGTTAGCAGGATTTAAATTGTAAAAATAATGTATATAAGTGTTGAACTTTTGATTAATTATTGAATCAATCTTTTAATTTTCTCTTCGATGTCAGTGATACCTATTTTATAAAATAAGACTATAGCCGCTCAAGAACCTGAGGTTGAATTTAAAATTAAATAATTTTCACAACTCAATCCAAATAAATTTCGTCTTAGACTAACCAAATATTGACCACTATAGTTGATCTCAGGTAAAATACCAAAAATTAATGAGAGCTATAAGACAATCGACACCTCTAGAGACAGGAAGCAGTACAACTAAATTGCCTAAATCCTTCACTGTCATTTAGAGAGTGTCATAACTCCTAAAATGGTTTTAAATTGACAGAAATAAACTTTATTTAAGTAGTGCTAACACAAATATTTTCATTTTGTATTTTACCGAGATGAGTAAAATATCATTCGTCGATTGGAGTTGTGTCCATGTACAATCCATACAATTATCGAAAGTTGATTGCCATTGCAAGTGATAGGTTATCGGAGCAATCAAGTAATTGTCGGGTAACGACCTCTTTTTTAAGTAGGGAAGCTCGTAATTTCACAGCAGGGCACCGTTCAGCTACCCACAAATTAAAGTATTAAAAGTTTTAAAGGAATGTTAGACATATATTTTCTGAAAAATCCTACAAAATTGTCGTACTCTGCCTAATAATCTTGGAATCCCCTATATAATAATAGCCGAAGTTATCTGTCCGTTTGTCTTCGGATTGATTAAGCGGTTATACCTGGAATTAATAGAGCCACCCGTATTGGATCCTTGATGAGTTAAGTTTAGCAAAATTCAAAGCGAGTTCTAAGTCCATTCCTTCCCACCTTTCCGAACGTTTCATGCCATTGTTTCAAGCCCTATTTTCCCCGGATAAAAGCAGGCGATTCAATTCATCAATTTATCCCATTATAAATAGAGGAAAATAACATTTTAAATTCTAGCATTGTGACGTCATTCCTCTCATTGAATCATTTCTTATTTTAAATTATTTAAATATCGTCCGCATTATTTTCATCGCTGAACTTAGATATTACGTAAATAATTTTCTTTTATATTTGGCTTAAATAATAGATTAGGTACATATGTTATGATTTAAACCCTCCTAGTGGAACACACCAAGAAAAAAAAACTCTCCAAAAATACGCTAAAGTTTTGTGTCAGTGACCAAAATGTTCTATGATTTTTTACTTCACCCTTTCTCGGCTAGATTGGAATACGAGAAACCCACCCTCGTTATTGTCCCTTTACTTCCAGTTATAAATATATAAATAGCATTATAGTTAGTTAATTTTTAATACACATAAAGCTCGTCAAGTCTCTAAGATCAACCCATAACAAATAATGGATTCTAAAAGTACGAAGAAAAATATTTTTAAGAGAAATATTTATGTTTTTTTTTACGGAAGTCATCCAAGATATTTAAGTGGTGCAATTAGAGATACATCTGTTACCGCAAACGAAATGCTTCAAAATAGAGATTGACAAAGTTATGAGAAGCTGTCAGCGTCTATGTGCCTCAGGGAGTAGGGGTGCATCCCTCAATAAATGCCAGTTAAAGAGAGGTGCAGTTCCTAGACCTACGACATGATCCTCCTACCTCAAAACTCCATGGAGGAAAGCACTAGCAGAAATGTACAATACATCCATTTTCGGAACGTTTTTGGAAGTCGAAAATTGTACGGGACAGTCGGCGGAATTGTACGTGTGAACCGCTTAGAGGGTTAAATTAAATCATCGATTAATTTTTGTTGCGATGACAATTTTATCTCCAGTATTAACAACAAACTCTTTACATAAAAAAGTCTAGATGTCTATTTCATGGACACATAAATATCTAGATTTTAAGTTATATATCTTTGAATGTTGAGAAGTTTGTTCGTTTTTCATACATAACCACACGGTTTGCAATCGATTCGCTCCATTTTGGATATCATTCCGATATACCGCCCAATAATCACTGTCCATATTAAAGCTCTGCTGTCCATGCTATCACGTGGTATGACAAAATAAATTAAAGTTGGCAACTAACATACGGTCAGTAAAGTAACAGTAAAGTTGTACCTGTAATTGGTAGTGGCATCCATATTGGATTTTTGATGAGTTACGGTTAAGCAGCTATCGAAATCCATCACTCTACTCCCCTTTTTCGATCATTTAATACCATTATTTTATGCCCCAATTTCCCCGGTTAAGAGCAGGTGATTTATCACATTATAAGTAGATAAAAATAACATTTTTTTCTAGCATTATGACGTCATTCCTCTCAGTCATTTAATATTTTAAATAAATTAAATATCGTCTACATTGCTGTCATATGTTTTATAACTGAACTTATATATTACATAAATAATATTTGGCTTAAATAATAGATAAGGTACATATGTGATCGTTTTAAATTTAATCGTCGAATACTTTTTGTTGCCATGAAAATTTTATCGCCGATAGTAACAACAAATTCTCTCTCCCTCCGGGGTGTAGTGGAAATGATAGTTTGATTTCCTTACTTCCATTAATTATTGTGGGAAAAATAAGATAACGAAAATCTCGACGTAGCCAAGAAAACTTTGAATTACCTTTTTAAATGAATTCAATGTGATTCTAAACTGCATTCACAGTATCGGAAGACCTTAGAAAGGTAGGAAGAAAAAAATTATTGAGCGTGTACCAGATCATTCTCGGCAAAAAGAAACAAACCATTTTTTTTATCTGCCTCATGGGATACTTTACAATTATGAAAAATTAAAAAATTTAATAATCTCGTCATATGGCGGGCTATATGCAAGTA
>CM063497.1:540081-545081 GCA_032207245.1 Pardosa pseudoannulata
ATTTTCTTCTGTATTTGACTTCAATAACACATTAGTTACATATGGGCCAATTTTAAATTGAATCATCGATTTTTTATTTAGCAATGAAACTTTATTGTCGGTTTTAAATTCTTTTTATAGTAGTCTATTTCACGGACTAACTAATATCTAACGTTTAAGTTATATATCTGTGAAAATGAAGAAGTTTGTTCGTTTGTGTGATTGTTTTTATATGTAACCACACGGTTTGACTCAATGAATTCTAGGTGACTCTAAACGGCATATAATCAGGCTTGCAATTTCGTCACTTGATTACTTTTAGTCACTTTTTTAAGTAAACAGTCACTTTTAGTCACTTTTTTCTTGGTGTATCACAGCAAAAGTCTAGTGTTGAAAAAAATCACAATTAATACCAAAATACTTAAATAAAAGACCAAAATGGGATGCTTTAATCTTATTTTTTTATTAAAATGTAATTGTCATGGTTTCCAGAATTGAGTGATTTTAAAAAGTAGCAAAGAATTTCCTGAAATCTACATTTGTACTGAAATGTGAATTTAATACATTAAAGCAATTTACGCCAAAACACACTTTTCTCTTTTTCTTCACAATTTTTGTTTAGATACTCTAATCTTGATATGTACATATTTCAAAACATCATTAATATATGCTGAAAATTGTGATTATAAAATTGATGTATTGTATGTATTCAAATCTAATTTATAGAATTTCTTGAATAAGAAGCAATGTTGAGTTATGTTAAACAAAATTTTTAACCTATTTTGTATTTGACGCTAAAATCATGTCGTTTGATTTAGAGTTAAAATAAATAGAAAAATCTTAATAATAGCATCTATAATCAAGAGGGGGAAAAATCACGTTTTTTTTTCAATGTTTAGTCACTTTTTAGTCACTTATTGTGCATTATTTGTCACTTTTCTCACCTTTTTCAAAGTACCTGAGCAGTTGCAAGCCTGTATAATGTATCGAGAGACTTTAGAGGAGTATGAAGATGAACAAATTATGTACCAGACTATTCTGAGCCAACAAAACAAACCATATTTTTATCTGCCTCATAGGGCACTTTAGAATTCTTAAAAATTAAAAATTGTACTAATGACGTTCTATTGCGGGCTATACGCTGGTATACAAAATAGTGGGGTAGAATATTCACATATAGCAGTACACAAATTGGTAAATACATAACAAGTGGTAACTTCAGTGAAAGGGTCCAAGCACGTTCTTAGAATTCACCGTTGTCAATTAGGCCTGCCCACAAGAGTTAATCTGGCTGGAATTAACCTTCCATTTATCCCCTCTAGAATAATAGCCCAAGTTATCTGTCCGTCTGTCCTCGAATTGAAGAAGCGGTTGGACCTGGAGTGAATAGAGGCATCCATATTGGATTCTTGATGATTTAGGGTTAGCAAAATTCAAAGCGACTCAAGTTTTCCTAAACTATAGATACGATTCTAAAATAAATTGGTATAAATAGGCTGCATATCGCAAGAAAAATACTGTCGTCAATAAGACGTTCGAAATCCACCCCATCCCCCCTTTTGGAGCATTTTATGCCATTATTTCGAGACTTATTTTTCCCAATTAAGAGCAGGCGATTCAATTTATCAATTTATCACATAATAAATAGATAAAAATATTTTTTTCTACCATTATGACGTCATTCCTCTCGTTTAATCATTCCTTATTTTAAATTGTTTAAATATCGTTTGCATTATTTTCATCTTTTTTATCCCTGAAATTAGGTATGACGTCAATAATTTTCTATTCTATTTGACTTCAATAATAGATTAGCTATATATGTTATAATTTAAAATTGAATCCTCGATTATTTTTTGTTGCGATGAAAATTGTATCACCAGTATTAATAATAAATTTTTTTTATAAAAGTCTGGGAGTCTGTTTCGCGGACTTTATTAATTTATCGCGCAATAAATAAGTAAAAATGACAATTTTTTTCTAACATTATGACGTCATTCCTCTCCTTAAATGCTTTCTTATTTTAAGTTATTTAAATATCGTCTGCATTATTTTCATTTGTTTTATCGCTGAACTTAGGTACGACGTCGATAATTTTCTCTTGTATTTGTCTCAAATAGTAGATTAGGTACATATGTGATCATTTTAAATTGAATCATCGATTATTTTTTTTATTTTATTTATTTATTTATTTATTTTTTTGCAATGAAACTTTATTGTCGGTATGAACAGCCAATTCTTTTCACAGAAATCTATTTCACGGATTCATAAATATCTAGCGTTTAAGTTATAGATCTGTGAAAATGAACAAGTTTGTTCGTTTGTGTGATTGTTTTTATACCTAACCACAATGTTTGACTCAATGAAATCAAGGTGATTCTAAACGGCATTTACGGTATCGGGAGACTTTAGAGGATTAGGAAGATAAACACATTATTGAGTGTGTAGTAGTAGATCATTCTCAGCCAACAAACAAACCATTTTTTTACCTGCCTCATAGGGTACTTGACAGTTCTTGAAAATTTTAAATTTTACTGATCTCGTCGTATGACAGCCTGTATGCTAATAGAGTAAGAATGAATTCAGTTTAGTCATATCGTATTCGATTAAAATCGACTGTCACGGAACATTCTAGGATTCAACGGTAATTAATATGGGAATATCTCTAAACAACGAAGGTAGATAGAAGTTCCTGCACTGCTATTAAAACGATTTTTGCTTTTTTTTTCCATTTCAGGATGCGACTGTGGATTTTACGGAACGTGCGAATTCGACGGGGGAGAGAAACAATGCACGTGCGATGAAGGGTTCTTGGAATTAGACGGTATCTGTGAAGGTGAGTGTCATGTGTGCTGTGCTAGTGTGTGACCTGGCCACCTACTTTACTGCTGCAGGTATGGCCGGTCGTCTCTGATAGGCATAAAATTATTTCCGAAACTTAAAAGACAATCCCCTCTATAATAATAGCCTAAGTTATTTGTCCTCGAATTTATTAAACGGTTGGACCTGGAATGAATCGAGGCATCCATACTGGATTCTTAAGGAGTTAGGATTAGCAAAATTTAAATCGAGGAAAGTTTATCTTCTATCTAAGCTATCGATCCGATTCTAAAATAAACTGGTATAAATAGGCTCCACATAAGAGAGAAAAGTACTGTCGTGTTTAAAACGTTCGAAATCCCTCCCCCCCCTTTTCGAGCGTATAATGCCATTATTTCGAGCACCATTTTCCCCGGTTAAGAGCAGGCGATTAAATTTATCAGTTTATCACTTAATAAATAGGTAAAAGTAACATTTTTTCTAGCATTGTGACGTCATTCCTTTAACAATCTCATTGAATCATTCCTTATTTTAAATTATTTAAATATCGTTTACACTATTTTCATACGTTTTATCACTGAACTTAGATATTACGTAAATAATTTTCTTTTACATTTGGATTGAATAATAGATTAGGTACATATGTGATAATTTTAAATTAAACCATCGATTATTTTTTGTTGCGATGAAAATTTTATCCCCGGTATTAACAATGAATTCTTTTCATAAAAGTCTAGGAGAATATAATTAAATTTATCACGTAATTAATAGGCAAAAATGACATTTTGTTTCTAGCATTATGACGTTTTTCCGTCTCATTGAATCATTTCTTATTTTAAATTATTTAAATATCGTCTGCATTATTTTCATCCGTTTTATCCCGGAACTTAGACATGATGTCAATCATTTCCTTTTATATTTGGATTCAATAATAGATTAAGTACACATGTGATAATTTTAAATTGAATCATCGATTATTTTTTGTTGCAATGAAAATTTTATCACCGGTATTAACAACAAATTCTTTTCTAAAAAATCTAGGAGTCTATTTCCGGGACTTATATCTCGTGTTTAAGTTATATATCTTTGAAAATGAAGAAGTGTGTTCGTTTGTGTGTTTTTATACATAACCACGCGGTTTGCGATCGAATTGCTCCATTTTGGACATTGCTTCTATGTACCGCCCAATAATCACTGTCCGTATTGAAACCTCTTCTGTCCATCGTATCACGTGATACGACACGATAAATTAAAGTTGTCAACTCACATGCCATTCCAGATATCCACCATGCGCAGCAATAATATGGCGTATTCTCAGAACGAAATGATCAGAAACCCGCGTAAACGTTTTAGGAGGGATGGATTCCCATGCAGAACAGATGAAATACTGCAGTTATTCCATTGTTTCTGGATAGTGGCAGTACACCTGGTCTTTTGAGTCCCCACAGACAAATATCGTAGTTTAGATTTTTCCAGAATGCAGCGCCATCTGTTGTGGAACATTGTAACTAATTTTGAAAGTGTGTCTGACTGAAAATTGACTATTGTCCCAAGCATATTGCAATAAACTGTGTATTTCTTTCACTGTCCGTTTAATTTTTATTGATTTTTCAAATATACCGGTCATTTTTGAAACACCCTATATATATATATATATATATATATATATATATATATATATATATATATATATATATATCTTTGAAAGGGTTACAAAAATGCGTGACTATTCTCTGTATAACATGATTAAGTATTGTTTCATTGAAATGTATAGAATGTGACTGTGGAGATCACGGGACTTGTACGTTCATGGACGGCGCCAAACACTGCCAATGTGAAGATATGTTCAAAGACAATCAAGGAACGTGTGAAGGTAAGCTCATCTACATGCAGTAAAATCTACTTTATTTACCGTATTTACGCGAATCTAATGCGCATCGTTTTTGGCCAAACGTAGCATTCAAAATTGGGGCGCGCATTAGATTCGATAGGTTAATTCTATGTTCTGCTACTTTATGTATTAATCCATTGTTGTATAAAATATGGTATCTAAATTTAAATAAAATTATCATACCATTGATTGATAGTTTATATACAAATCCATTGTTGTATAAAATAAGATTCAATAAATTCCCCATACCATTGATGGGCATTACAATCGCCGACAAACAATTTTTTTATTATTTCAAGTTTTAAAATGGGGA
>CM063497.1:550081-557250 GCA_032207245.1 Pardosa pseudoannulata
AAAAACTTAACAAAAACTTTAATTAAGAAAAATATGACAGGGTCATATAAGAGCAATGGGCTCTGATAATAAAAATATATATCAGGGATATATAAGAGCAATGGGCTCTATACAAGCGTTCTCAGGGAAGACGCAGACAACGGTTCGACCTTCCTAGACGGGGTCCGAACGCTCACACTCTGGTTACAATACAAAAAAGAGGAAAGGGACGCGCTGGATACAAACATTGAGTTCAAGGGGTGGGGGGAACGTCGATATGTACCGAACAATAGACAAGGATAAATTTGTAAATGAATGTACAGAATAAATGTCTGAATCTCAATATAAAGTATTATATTCATTCTGTGTTTCTCCCTAGTAACCGAACACTGTTGTTATGGTTGTAACTACATTACAACAATGTGAATCGATAGAATTGACCAGGATGTACGATATGACCTGCGAGCAGAGTTATCCATTATCAAAATCGCATTTCACGACTGAACATTCGACCGAATTCAATCTGCCTTGCACGAGTAGTTTCATGCGTAACTGAAACGGAAAAGTACGAGTGTACATCCGAACGGGAAATCGAGAAGCAATGGACATGTAATGACAGAAATTATAGAGTTGACATTCAATTAGAAAATGGTTACAATAACATAATTTCGGAAAATACATCAAACCGAATTAAACCGATATCATTTTCAGTTCGATTCGGATTTTCGTTCCGACCAAAATAACAGTTTATATATATATATATATATATATATATATGTGAAGGGAGAGAACACCTCATCTCCGCTGTACTCCGATTGGACTGCGCGCGCAACACAGAGTGGCGTGCCAGAGACAGAACACTCAGAACAACGATGAGAGAGAGACGGCGAAAGGAGTAGACGCATCTTTCGACCTTTTGTTTTGACGCTATTATCTAAACTTATTTTTTTCATTCGACGTAAATTTATGTATTTGTATTTGTGTAACCGTCCGTATTTGTAATAAACGATTGTTACGTCCATGAAACCTAGAATTGCTCTCTCAATCCTAACAAATAATGGTATCAGAAGTTCTTGACGACCTACGCGCTTTTGATTTCGACGCCTTCTACGAAGATGATTCCTGACTTGGAAATCCTGCGTTTCCTTTTGAACATTTTTATTTTGCCGTTTGGACTATAAGACTGTTTGACCTGTTTTTTTTTTCCCTGGATTATTCTGATATGAACGACTTCAATTTCCCGACGACTTGACGCATGACTATTCAACTCTGGTGAGTCCGTTCCTTTGCATATTATTTTAAAAATGGCGACAATATCGCTAAATGACATTCCATCAATTTCTCGATCTTTAAAATGTGGAAGTACTCGAAGTGTTAAATTATTAAATGACGTCGTGTCGGACCTACCATTTGACCGGTCGACACGTAAAAGACTCAGACAATTTACTAACTTCCCAGAAAATTTTGATGTTGTAAAACGAAAACAAAAAATTCTCGAATCATTTACTTTAGCTGATTTTATTTGTGTGTGTAATTTCTTGCATATTGACTTTACCGGATCCGAACATATTTTGTGTGACAGAATTTTTGAATCCCTGTCTGATCTTACCTCCTTTCGAAGTACGATTGAAATTTTTTCTTCCGACGATGATATTCAAACCGAAAGTATTTCTTCTCCCACCGCTTCAAACTTAGCAGGCAAAATCATTTCCGGTGATGAATCGAAAGCGCCAATATCTGTTTCTCCCCCTCATCACAAGCTTGCTACAGCCACCGACGTTGCAGACAGTCTGTCTCAGCAATTTTCCTCTCGCGTCGACCTTTGCGATGGAAAGGAAACAAATTCTGTTCTTGTTCGTGGTGATTCAAACAATTATATGAACTTTCCAGCAGCTAGCAGATTCGACGGTCATTCGTTTTGGTTTCTGTTACCACAGATAAGCGAAATTACACGTTCTTTTTCAGGAAAAGATGCCTATTCTGTGAACAATTTTATTTTTGATTTAGAAGAATTGTTTTCTACTTACGGTCTCAATGATGACGTACAAAAAGTTTTGATTACAAAAAAATTATTAATTGATCCAGCTCGTATTTTTGTATTGTCTTTGAAAAATATTACTTCTTTTGATAATCTTAAAGAGCACCTTAAAACTGAATTTGGCACAAAAATTTCATCCATTGATGTCCATAAAATACTTAGTTCTCGAAAATTGAAGCGAAATGAAACTGTTACAGAATATTTTATCTCAATGCGTGCGTTAGCGAGTCAAGGTAACATTGATGACGAATCGCTAATTGAGTATTGTATTTCCGGTTTACCAGACTCTCAAGCTAAACTAATTTTATATGGTTGTGTTAACATTTCCGAATTTAAACAAAAGTTACGTTCCTTTGAAAAGCTTTATTTAGCGGATGTCAAATCAGAAAATAATTTTCATCGTTCTTTTAAACCTCATAAGCATTTCAATAATAAATTTTCTACAGATAATCGTAAAAATTTTACTGAAGAAAAAAATAATCAGAATAATTTTACCTCAAAACCTCAGACTTTTGCTGGTAACACTGCACCACGCTTACCCAAATTAATGGAAAAATTATGTTACAATTGCGGTGAACGAAATCACATCTCCAGTTTATGTCCTAATAAAGACCGAGGAATGAAATGTTTTGAATGCAAACAATTTGGTTCACATAAAGCGGCTAATTGTCCGTCTAAGAAGGTACAATCACATGTTACAATTGTGCATCCCCAAAATTCTACTAGTTTATTCGCCAAGACTGTAACAATCAACAATATCCAAATTTCTGCTGTTGTTGACACTGCGTCGAACAAAACACTGTTGAAGGAAGAGATTTTTAGAAAAATTGTTCCTAACTGTTTTTTTAGATGAGTCAAACGTTTTGTTGCACGGTTTAGGAAATACTACGGTGAAACCATTAGGTTCATTTTCAGCTTCTATTTTTATCGATGGTTTTGAATTTCATTCTGATATTTGTGTTGTCCCGAATACGGCTTTGCAATTTCCTATGTTGATTGGTGCTGATGTACTGGCGCAAGGTGATTTGAATATTTCCCATGGTGTTGTATCGTTGACGAAGACTACTACTTTTATTGTAACCAGTTCACCAACCCACAACGTTGATCAAACTTGTATTACTTCTCGTATAAATTCCCAACAACATTCGACAATGAGTAAAAATGCACTTATTGACAATTCAGCATACCCATTTTCATATTTAGCTGATTCAGTAGATACATCGTCCTACGACTTGAGTCACATTCTAGATCCGAATCTCAAAACACAGTTGTCAACCCTGATAAATAATTACAAGCCTCGTGGAACTAAACAAACTGATTTACAAATGACTCTAATTTTGACAGATGATGTCCCAGTGGCCCAAAGACCTCGTAGATTGCCATTTGCGGAACAAAAAATTGTTGAAAAACAGATACAGGAATGGTTAGACGCTGGCATAATTGCGAATAGTTGTTCTGATTATGCTTCCCCCATCGTTCTGTGTAAGAAGAAAAATGGCTTATACCGACTTTGCGTGGATTATAGACGCCTTAACAAAAAAATAATTCGAGATAAATTTCCCATCCCGCTCATTGACGAAGCTTTGGACCAGTTGCAACAAGCCAAAGTGTTTAGCTCGCTTGATTTGAAGAACGGTTTTTTCCATGTTTCGATGAACCCTAACAGCACAAAATACACCTCGTTCGTCACCCACGAAGGCCAATATGAGTTTTTGAAAGTCCCGTTTGGTCTCTCCAATAGTCCTAGTGTCTTCCAAAGATTTGTTTCCAGAGTGTTTCGCGATCTCATTCGTGAAAAAATCGTTATCATCTACATGGACGATATCATAATACCCTCACAGGATGAAGCCGACGGTCTCCAAAAAATTACAACGTGTATTAGAAGTAGCATCGGACTTTGGTTTAATTTTGAATCTTAAGAAATGCCAATTCTTACAGCGCCGCATTGAATTTCTTGGATATGTAATCGAGAATAACACAATCAAACCATCACCGTCGAAAACACTTGCCGTTCAAAATTTTCCTTTGCCGAAGACGTTGAAACAGGTTCAAAGTTTCCTGGGCTTAACAGGATATTTTCGAAAATTCATAAAGAATTACTCACTGATTGCGCGACCTTTGTCTGATATGCTCAGAAATGACGCATCTTTCCATTTTGGCCCTGAACAACATCAAGCTTTTCTTGCCCTCAAGGATTCTCTTTCGAATCAACCAGTTTTGCATATTTTTAACCAAAATTCACCTCTAGAATTGCACACAGACGCAAGTTCTTTTGGCCTTGGTGCTGTCCTATTACAAAAATCCGATGATGATGACAAGTGGCATCCCATACATTATATGAGTAGGAAGACCTCGCCACAGCAGTCAAAATATTCTAGCTACGAGCTTGAAGCACTTGCCGTTATTGAAGCGGTAAAGAAATTTCGAAATTATCTTTTAGGAAGCAAATTTAAAATCGTGACTGACTGCGCTGCTTTCCAGCAAACATTGCAAAAAAGAGATCTTACCCCCAAAATTGCCAGATGGGCAATGTATTTGGACGAATTCGATTTTGAAATTATACACCGTCCTGGAAAATTTTTACAACATGCCGACGCTTTAAGTCGAAATCCCGTTTACTTAACGACATGTCTTGATGCAGATCTTACATCACAAATCTCTAAAGCGCAAAGCGAAGATGACTACATCAAAACACTCAAAATCCTAATTAAAAACCGGACAAGACTCCGAACATATACTAAAAAATAACCTTGTTTACAAAATCGAGAAAGATCGTGAATTAATTGTTGTACCCCAAATCATGCAAACTGAGATCATACGCTTAATTCACAACAAAGGCCATTTCGCAGTTGCTAAAACTCAAGACCTTTTCAGTCAAGATTTTTACATTCCACAAGCCCGACGACAGATTGAGAATGTAATTGCCAATTGTATCGAGTGCATCCTTTGTAACAAAAAACGCGGAAAGAAAGAAGGTCTTTTACACTCCATTCCGAAAGGTGACATTCCATTATCAACATACCATATTGACTTTCTAGGACCACTCCCGACGACGAACAAGACTTATCAATACATTTTCAGTGTCGTAGATGCTTTCACCAAGTTTACGTGGTTATATCCCGTCAAATCAACAGCATCCCGCGATGCAATTGAAAAGCTCAAACTGCAAAGTATTACATTTGGTAACCCATCACGAATCATATCAGATCGTGGTTCAGCTTTTACATCCTCCGATTTCGCTGAATATTGCTCCCAAGAAAACATCGATCACGCAGTAATTACTACCGGTATACCAAGAGGCAACGGCCAGGTAGAGCGTTTACAAGGAGTTTTACTACCTGTACTAGCTAAAACTATCCATCGACGATCCAGCAAAATGGTTTAAATTTGTTCCCGACGTCCAAAGAATATTAAATAGTACCACCTCGACGACCACGCATTTTACCCCATTTGCTAATGATTGGAATCAAAATGAAAAATAAAGAAGATTTACGTATCAAACAAATATTGGACGAAGAGTATTCAAACATCATCATGCAAGAAAAACATAACCTCCGAGACACAGCAAGAAAAAATATTCTCGAACATCAAAAGCGTTCCCAAATTCAATACAACAAACGTCGAAAAAAACCAAATACTTACAAGATTGGTGACACAGTAGCTATTCAAAAAACACAATTTTCGACTGGTTCCAAATTGTACTCAAAATTTTACGGTCCCTACGAAGTTACTGCAGTGAAGACAAACGACAGATATGATGTGCGAAAGCTAGGTCAACATCCCGGACCCAATACTACATCGACCGCAGCTGATCATATGAAGCCTTGGCCTCACATTTCATCATCTTTTCCCACCTGATTTCAACAACGACTTGTGACTGATCTACTGTTGACGACTTGCACAAATTTTGGACTTTCTTTTTTTTTTACCAGTGACATTTGAGCTATTCTTCTGAGTGCACTTGCTGTTTGACGTTGCAGCTATCGACGGACATTTTTTTTTCCTGAACATTATTCTTTTTCTCTTTTGTTTTCCTTGTGTTTTCTTTTTATTTGCAGATGTTGACGATTGTTTTCTTTCAAGTCTTGAGGGTCCAAGACTCCTCAGGATGGTCGAGTGTGAAGGGAGAGAACACCTCATCTCCGCTGTACTCCGATTGGACTGCGCGCGCAACACAGAGTGGCGTGCCAGAGACAGAACACTCAGAACAACGATGAGAGAGAGACGGCGAAAGGAGTAGACGCATCTTTCGACCTTTTGTTTTGACGCTATTATCTAAACTTATTTTTTTCATTCGACGTAAATTTATGTATTTGTATTTGTGTAACCGTCCGTATTTGTAATAAACGATTGTTACGTCCATGAAACCTAGAATTGCTCTCTCAATCCTAACATATATATATATATATATATATATATATATATATATATATATATATATTTATTTATATATATTATATATATATATATATATATATGTATATATATATGTATATATATTTATATATATATATATATATATATATATTTGTATATATTATGTATATATTTATATATATATATATGATATTTTTATATATGTATGTGTATATATATATATATATATATATACATATATATACATATATATATATATATATATATATATATATATAAATATATATATATATATATTTATTATATATATACATATTTATATATATTATATATATATATATATATATTTATATTTATATATATATATATATATATATATATATATATATATAATACATATATATAAATATTATATATATACATATAACATTTATATTACATATATATATATATATACATATAATATATATAATATATATATACATATATATTATATTTTACATATATATAAATTATATACATATATATATATACATATATATTACATATATTACATATATATATATATATATTTATATATACATATATATAATATATATATATACATATATATATTATATAAATATATATATACATATATATACATATATTTAATATATATATTTTATACACATATATATTACAATTATATACATATATATATTTACATATATATATACATATATTACATATATAATACACACAAACACACATAAACTGAGATATCGAACGTCAC
>CM063497.1:562350-567350 GCA_032207245.1 Pardosa pseudoannulata
GCTTCGTATCACAGCGAAAAATACTGGCCTCTTTAAAACGTTCGAAATCCATCTCTTTCTTCCCTTTTCGAGCCTTTAATGTCATTATTTCGAACTTTTTTCCCCCAATTAAGAGCAAGGCTATTAAATTTATCAATTTCTCACATAATAAATAGGTAAATAGAACATTTTTTTCTAGCATTATGACGTCCTTCCTTTAACCATCTCATTGAATCATTCCTTATTTTAAATTATTTAAATATCGTCTAAATTATCTTATCACTGGAGTTAGATAGGACGTCAATACTTTTCTTTATATTTGGCTTCAATAATAGATTAGGAAACATACGCGATTAATTTTAAATTGAATCATCGATTAATTTTTATTGAACTGAAAATTTTTTCACTTTTATTAACAACTAATTCTTTTCTTAAAAGTGTATGAGTCTATTTCACGGACTAACTAATATCTAACGTTTAAATTATATATCTGTGAAAATTCAAAAAGTTTATGTGTTTGTTTTTATACATAACCACATGGTTTGACTCAATGAATTTCAAGGTGATTTTTAAACTGCATTTATTGTATCGGGAGACTTTAGAGGATTAGGAAGATAAACAAATTATTCAGCGTGTATCAGATGATTCTCAGCCAAAAAAAAACATTTTTTTTTTTTTACCTGCCTCGTAGGGTACTTTACAATTCTGGAGAATTACAAATTTTACTGATCCCGTCATATGTTGGGCTCCCGTCATATGAGTTGCTAGTACAAGAAATATTTACAATAATATAAAATTAAAGATAAGACAAAATCCTATTTGTATCCACTGAGCCTTATTTACGAATTCCGTTATATGTGACGTCATATGACAAGGTATATGCGAGTTTAATATATTAATCAAGAAAATATCTGTATATAAATAATATGTATAATAAAAATTTTTGTTAAAATATAAGTCATTTACTTTTAATTTTGCGGACTACATTTTACTGTGTTTTTTCCTTGGATTAACGTACGCTGAAGAGTGTAGTAAGTACTTTACAACAATGGTGTTAAAATCTATGATATTAACACTTCGCATGCAAGCAACGTATTTTTACGTTTTTTGCAGTCTGTCACTGGAACGAGGGTCACGTAAAACTACGCAATTAGTAGATTTTTGGGTGGATACCCGCCAACCACCACAAATCTACTGGAATACGTATAACTATATGTATGTGTGACATTATATGAACATTTGCATTTTTTCTTTACACAAGTTACGATTGTCGAGTGACTCGGTCTTTTTGTTGCGCTATTTCGTCTTCCATCGAATTCCTAGCTCCGAGTCGTGTTTTTTTTCTCATTTGAAGCTTGGTTTTATGCTAGTACAGTAAGAATGAATTCAGTTTAGTCATATCGTATTCGATTAAAATCGACTGCTGGAACATTCAATGTCAATGGTAATTAATATGGGAATATCTCTAAACAACGAAGGTAGATAGAGCGGTTTTTAAAACTATTTTTTTTTTTCCATTTCAGGATGCGACTGTGGATTTTACGGAACGTGCGAATTCGACGGGGGAGAGAAACAGTGCACGTGCGATGAAGGGTTCTTGGAATTAGACGGTATCTGTGAAGGTGAGTGTCATGTGTGCTGTGCTAGTGCTTGACGTGCCCGCCTACAATATTGGGGCAGGTATGGCCGGTCGTCTCTGATACGCATAAAATTATTTCCGAAACTTAAAAGACAATCCCCTCTATAATAATAGCCTAAGTTATTTGTCCTCGAATTTATTAAACGGTTGGACCTGGAATGGATCGAGGCATCCATACTGGATTCTTGGAGTTAGATTAGCAAAATTCGAATCGAGGAAAGTTTATCTTACCTAAACTATCGATGGCCGAAGCTGGCCGATTGGTTAGGGTGCTGATCGTTCGTAGAATTCGTTGGTTCGAATTAGGCCTGCCCACTATGGCATGGATATTCGTAGCCATTATCCCTTTAAGCAGTATCTCCGGTCTCTCATAGCCCCTCGTGTGCATAACAATAGTAGCACTCCAAAACAAACCAAACTCAAATCTTCTACCTAAACTATAGATACTTTCTAAAATAAATTGGTATAAATAGGCTGCATCACAGAGAAAAAATACTGTCGTCAATAAGACGTTCGAAATCCACCCCATCCCCCCTTTCTAGCGTCATGCCATTATTTCGAGCCCTATTTTCCTCAATTAAGAGCAGGTGATTTAGTTTATCACATAATAAATAGGTAAAAATAACATTTTTTCTAGCATTATGGCATCATTCTTTTAACCACCTCATTTAATCATTTCTTATTTTAAATTGTTTAAATATCGTTTGCATTATTTTCATCCGTTTTATCCATGAAACTTAGGTATGATGTCAATAATTTTCTATTTATATTTGACTTAAATAATAGATTAGCTACATATGTTATAATTTTAAAATTGAATCCTCGATTAGTTTTTTTGATGCCATGAAAATTTTATCTCCAGTATTAACAATCAAATTTCTTTTCGTAAAAATCTAGGAGTGTTTCGCTGACTTTATATTATTTATCACATAATAAATAATTCTAACATTATGACGTCATTCTCTCCTTAATGATTTCTTTTTTAAATTATTTAAATGTATGCATTATTTATCATCCTAATCGCTGTTATGTTGTCGATCATTTTCTTTCTATTTGTCTCAATAGTAGATTAAGTACATGTGATAATTTTAAATTGAATCATCGATTATATTTATTTATTTTTTTGCAATGAACATTTATCACCAGTATTAACAACAAATTTTTTTTCATAAAAGTCTAGGTTTTGGTTTGGTTTGGTTTGGAGTACGGTCTACTTTTTGCAACACGGGGCTAATGAGACCGGGATCTACGACTTAAAGCCGATTAGAACTGCAACCATAAAAGTCTAGGAGATCTATTCTCCCGGAATAAAATATCTAGCGTTTAGGTTATCTTAAATTAAGAATTTGTTCGTTTGTGTGTTGTTTTTTATACTAACCATACAATTTGACATCAAGTCAATTATTTTCAACCTAAACTAACAATCGATTCTAAAATAAATGGGTAATAAATGCCTCATATCACAGCGAAAAATAGAATGTCGCACTTTATTAACACGTGCTTTTTAATGTGTTTTATAACACTTGTGTTTAAAATATGGTCCATTTCATAGTACTCGAACTGAATAAATATCCGGTTTTCTTCACCAAAAATTAACGGTTTTCCGTTCCATGAGTGTGATTCCATTTTATGCATATTCTTATTGCTAAAATATAATTCTATCATAAACAAAAAAATCCTCTATAATAATTTAGAAATTTCTTTTTTAATGGGTCCACTAGTGAATCGATACAATTTAAGATACGATCGACGAGCACGATAATCAAAATCGCATTTTATGCATTTGAAAGTGTTACAAAAATGTTACCATTCGAAAATCTAAACTACGGTATTTGTAATGTAATCAGGTGTACCGCCACTATCCAGAAACAAATGAATAACTGTAACAGTTCAACTGTTCTGCAAGTGAAGACGTCCCGCCCGAATTTACGCGGGTTTCTGATCATTTCGTTAGAATACGACTATTATTCTCCATTTATCTGGAAAATATCGTAATAAGTTTATATTGTTTCAGTATACTTGTGGTCAATTTTAAAATTTCATATTTATTCACTTTTTGCCATATTTTACTGCACGAGTAAATCCTTTAATGCCCCATGCATTTCTGCCAATTTCATATATGCATACTTTAAGAACGGGTGATTCTGATCCGAAAATTTTCCGAAAATGTGGTGACGAAATTATAAAAAACAGATGCTATAGCACACAAATTTTAAAAGAATATTCGAAAAAAAAAAAAAAAAAAAAAAAAAAAATTTTTCTGAAAACTGAAAAAAAGGTTTCGAACACCATCTGCAGCTTCAAATAAAAAGTTATACAGGGTTTTTAAAAAATGACAGTTTTTGCAATACGCTTGTTACAATAAGTCATTGTCAGTAGGCAATTCTTTCAAAATTAGCTACAATATTTACGACAGATGTATCAGTTTGGAAAAAACGAATACGATATTTTCCAGATATTCACCAGTGCGCAGCAATAATGGGGCATATTTTCAGAACGAAATGATCAGAAACCCACGTAAACGGTGACGGCTTCTCATGCAAAACAGATGTACTGTTCTAGTTATTCCAATTGTTTCCGGATAGTGGCGGTACACCTGGTCTTTTAAGAGTCCCCACAGACAAATATCGTAGTTTATATTTTTCCAACGCCATCTGTTGTGGAATATTGTAACTAATTTTGAAAGTTTGTTTGCATGAAAATTAATATTGTCCCAAGCATATCGTAATAAACTGTGTATTTCTATCACTATTCGTATAGTTTTTATTGATTTTTCAAATATACCGGTCATTTTTGAAACATCCTATATATATATATATATATATATATATATATATTATGTATATATCTTTGAAAGGTTAAAAAACGTGTGACTATTCTCTGTATAACATGATTAAGTATTGTTTCATTGAAATGTATAGAATGTGACTGTGGAGATCACGGGACTTGTACGTTCATGGACGGCGCCAAACACTGCCAATGTGAAGATATGTTCAAAGACAATCAAGGAACGTGTGAAGGTAAGCTCATCTACATGCAGTAAAATCTACTTTATTTACCGTATTTACGCGAATCTAATGCGCATCGTTTTTGGCCAAACGTAGCATTCAAAATTGGGGCGCGCATTAGATTCGATAGGTTAATTCTATGTTCTGCTACTTTATGTATTAATCCATTGTTGTATAAAATATGGTATCTAAATTTAAATAAAATTATCATACCATTGATTGATAGTTTATATACAAATCCATTGTTGTATAAAATAAGATTCAATAAATTCCTCATACCATTGATGCGCATTACATTCGCCAACAAACAATTTTTTTATTATTTCAAGTTTTAAAATGGGGATGCGCATTAGATTTGCATAAATACGGTATAT
>CM063497.1:579850-582350 GCA_032207245.1 Pardosa pseudoannulata
AGTCACGTTTTTCTTCTCCTAAACTATCGACACGGTCCTAAAATAAATGGGTAAAAATAGGCTTCCTATCACAGGTAAAAATACTGTCGTTTTTAAAACGTTCGAAATCCACTCCTTACCCCTATGACGCCTTCAATATTTTCGAGTGAGAGATAATGTGAAGAATGGATCACAGTCAAAGATAAAATTGGAAATTTCTTTTATTCTTCATTAACTAAGGCTATATACAAGGTGATTCTAATTCCCAAAACATGTCAAGGGATGTTTCGAGAAAGTTTTGTTCTCACGACGATCACAGTCGAAAGAAAAACAAGAGATTTAATAATCTCCTACAAGTGGGGAGGCTTTTCAGGGTGCAATCAAACCCAGTCTATCCCCTGTTCGGTATCCGAGACTCTTCCGCTATATGAGCGGACTTTACGAATCTTCCGAACTAGAAAGCTGGCTCCAGTAACAAAATGCGAAAGCCTCCACGAGGTCAACACACCTACGTAAAAAATGAAGAAAAGCCCTGAATCGCAAAATTGTAGGCTTTTTATACCTGGGGGTCAGTGACGGTCCCGCGAACTGTTTTTTTGAGTCAGTTAAGATCCCAGTTACTTGAGAACTCCAGCTAAAGTTACAGTTATATTTTATAGATGAATCCTCATTCGCTGGCTGTTCTCGTCTCATTACCGACACCTGTCAAGGGGCGTGACACCCATTCAAATGAACTGTCAGCATCCCACACACTGCGACGCCACGATATTGTCCTGGTAAACAGGTGGGATCAGATCAGCTGTTTTGGCGCGTGCTCGGAACAAATGGGAGTCTTCCCATCCCCTTTTCGAGCGTTTGATGCCATTATTTCGAGCCCTATTTTCCCGGTTAAAAGCATGCGATTCAATTTATCCCATAGTAAATAGGTAAAAATAGCAAATTTTCTCGCATTATGACGTCGTTTTTTTCTCATTGAATCATTTCTTATTTTAAATTATTTAAATATCGTCTGCGTTATTTTCTTACGTTTTATCGCTGAACTTAGGACGTCAATACTTTTCTTTCATATTTGGCTTCAATAATAGATTAGGTACATATGGGATTTACGAAAATATAAAATTGAAGAGTCTGTGCCTATACGAAAAAGAGTTCACGAGTCCGCAATGATGTTCAGATACCCTGTAGCATTCATGGTATGCTCTACCACAACCACGGGTCCCAGAGACGCCCAAGGGAACGTCCCCCAAAGCATAATACCTCCATTACCGTCCTGTGTATGACCTACTGTACATTGAGGGAGCAACTGTTTGCCTGGAAGACGGGTTATCCTGACACGGTATGATGAATGACAAACCGTGATTCGTCTTACCAGCAACTCTCTCCCACTGATCCATGGACCAGTCGCGATGTAGGCGCAGTGGGCGATGACGCTTGGTCAGCAAAGGCACACGAGTGGGACGTTTGCTGCGTAGCCCCCTATCCAACAGTGTGCTTTGATACTATTCTACTTGGCCCTGCATTGTATTGGGTTGTCGGCCGAGCCACTGTCTGGCTCCGGTTTTTGCTTCACCATGCGAGACCTTTTTCTTTGATAGCGTGTGGACGTCCAACACCCTGTCGTCTACTGCTGGTTTCACCGTCATTCATCCACTTTGCATAAGTACTAACAACTGTCGATCGCGAACAACCCACGAGTCGTGCAGTTTCGGAAATACTTGTTCCGAGCCTTCGAGCCGTTACATTCTTCCCTCTATCAAAATCGCTTAGATCCGCAGCCTTTGCCATCGCACACAGAAGTAAGTGAAAGAATGATTCTTCAGACTCTCCAGCAGCGGTTGAATACCACTTCCACCTGATGACGGGCTTTCCACGTTATCTAGGCGAGTTCATTGCAAATTGGAGGGGTAGTTATAATGTTTTGGGTTCTTCAAGTGTATTTCAACATAATGTTCTTATTGTAGTATGATATTTCTAAACTTAAAAAAAGGAAGACAAAGTTTAAAATCCGTCCCCTTTTTTTTTCGGTTTCCAAAAAAAAATCTTGGGTGCATACGTCGCTTTGCAACCATCCAGGGTACACCTGTGACTAGATATTTATTCTGAGTGTAAAATATCTATATGTAGAAAAGGAACAATCTATATATAAAAAAAGTTGGTCATAAGGCGTCCGAACTGCGTAAGCTTGAGTTGTAAGAAACTAAATAGTTCTATTAAAGTTTTATTTTAAACATTTTTATAACTACAGTGGACTCTGCTTTATGGAATCCGTTTGGGACACCGTGATTTCGATAACAATAAACGATTGATAACAATAAACGATATGCAAAATTAGATAAATTTAACCCCCCTTTAACTCCCAGTAAACCAAAGTCTTGGAGCCTTTTCCAATTTGCTCATCTTTAGCAGCTCTATTACGTTTTCACTCCGTATTTTCATTTTGTTTATCTCTTCTAGTAAGTTCATCCCGATTTTTCGAAATTTTTTTACAATAGAAGCTGAGAAATGTTCAACTGCGCTGATT
>CM063497.1:593588-606088 GCA_032207245.1 Pardosa pseudoannulata
AATATTTATGTAAAATTTGTATTGAGTAAATACAAGCATTTGAAAATGAATGACGTTTGTTTTAAACTATCATTTTAGCATTATGCCTATTCGTTTTTCCTGAACCTTTAAATAACATATCACAGAAAATGTTATAAATTTTAAGTGTTATACATATTGTTATGTCTTCCATAAAAGAGTATCAATATTTTCGAAGATTGCTATTATTGTTGTTAATTATTAAGTTTTTGACAAAAAGTTATGATGCTTTTAAAATTTTTCCTGTTATTAAACTGTATGTTCTGAGTATGCACTTTAAGAAATTTTTATAAGATTAGATGGTAGAATTTAAATTTACAAAACATTTAGAGTGCTCACTCTACATGCATAGACATGTTTTTTTAAAGTTACAAAGTTTTAGCTTATATATTTCTTGCAATTGATACAAAATATGCTTTTTTACATCGACCACGTAAATGTTTCTGTCGATATACAGTGAAAATTGTTTCTCATTTTTGTATAATTTTAATATGAATCTAGAAGTTAACAATTAAACCTTTTTATATTTTATCTTAAAATCTAAATTCACTTTTTACATAACTCTATTAATATAGATATCACATTTTCAAGAATTTTGTGTTTTAAAATATTTAAAAAATATTTGCCTTGTAATAACGACTTGCAATATTGTAATAAGATATAAAAGCTAATACCAAACACAACGCTGTCTATAAAGATAATTCTGTATTAAATTTAGTTGTAGCTATATATTTCATAATAATTAGTTTTGAAAACGTTTTTTTACTTTGTTAAGTACATAATATTTGAGTAAAAAGTTAACATCTGAATAAATAATTTTATTTATTTATTCAGGTATTAGCTTAAAATTTTATGCAATTTTACATAACTCTATTAATGTACATACTAAAATTTTCAAGCAATTAATGTTTTGAAAATATAAAAAAAACATTTGCCTTATAAAGTACTTACAATATCCTAAAAAGATTTAAATTGTAATACCAAACACAATACTATCTATAAAGGTAATTTTTATTAAATTAGTTGTAGCTAGATATTTTATTACAGTATTAGTTTTGGAAATGCTTTATTATCTTGTTAGGTATATAATAATTCAGTAAAAAGTTAACACCTGATAAATAATTTTTTAAGTTATTTGAAAAAATGATTGCCTACTTAATAAACTAAAAATTATAATTATGTGTAAAAACAGCTCTACCGTTAAATAAAAAAAAACTATCAATATGAGGGACTTTGTATTGCATACAAAATAATTTATCTACAAATGATTGGTAAATAAATAAATCACAATAATCACAAATTATGTTAAATCAACTGCTGGCGTTTAGAAGAATGATGCATAATAGTTTATTCTTCTTAACGCTAGCATAATAAAAGCATTATAGCTTTGTGATTTTGTTTAGCGATTCCAAAAGATAAACTTGTAAAAACACTTTTATTTGAATTACAGGAATAACATAAATCTGGAAAATCTACAATTTAGAAACAATCTTAAATAAATCAGTATCGATTTGAGTAATGTGCAATATAGAAATCAGACTGAGAAAACAATTTAACCAAATTATCCCTTTCCAATCCTATGATATGTAAGTCGATAAAGATTTTCAAATACTGTATATGCCCATTAAATATTATAGTTACATAAGATTCGAGTTTTAAGGGGAACTGTTTACATATGATGTGTGGTTTAAAGCTATTAAAATTAGTTCTCATATTAAGAAGCACAACAATTGTATGTTGTATTTGTTGTTTCTGTGCAATCCAGCACGATTGAATCGCATTCTATTTATATTTAGGGCAAATAGGTGCACCGTTAAGAGAATCATTAAGGGAAAAGTACGACTTTTGCTCAAGTGGGTGATCGTACTTTTGAACAAGGCACCAAGCAGAACACCCATTGACTTGGCTTCCACACCCCGAGGTATTTCTTGAGAACTTACTCTTCTTTGATAAGTTCTTTGACTAAGAACATATTTTAAGCGTCCCAGTCACATTTAATGTACTCAGAGGCCGGTTCGAGTTAAAATCCACAACCTCCCAGTTACGAGATCGTTACGCTTGCAAACTGAGCTACCGGGGTTCCCAAAACACATGTATGAGACACATATATGCAGTTTTCCTTTTAAACTAAAAATATCAATGATCCCAAGAGTCAATCTATACTCAAAAGCCAAAACATTATGACCACCCCAACAATTTTGCAAGGAACTCACATGGATGAAGTTGGAAGGCACGTAATCAAATGGAAGTGGTATTTGACTGCTGCTGGGCAGTCTGAAGAATCATTCTTTTGCTTACTTCCGTTTGTAATGGGAAAAGCTACAGATCTAGTGATTTTGATAGAGGGCATATTGTAATGGCTCAAAGGCTCTGAACAAGTATTTCAGAAACTGAACGACTCGTGGGTTGTTCGCGTTCTACAGTTTTTAGTACTTATGCAAAGTGGATGAATGACAGCTCAAATTGGTTTGGTTTGGTTTTGGAGCTCTAAAGTCTACTGTTTTCCACACGAGAGCTATTGAAACCGGGACCTACTACTTAAAGCCAATTTCGAACGCCTACGAACATCCATGCCATTGTGGGATTCGAACCCACGAACTCCGATACCGACGATCAGCGCCCTAACCAATCGGCCAGCGTTTGGCATCAGCTCAGAGTTCAAAGACCACCAATTCGTAATATCTCGGATTTGCGTAACCGTTGCGTAAACATCTGATACAATCTGTCTCCGAAATCTGGTACAATCTGGTACAATCTGTCTCCTGCCTCTGTAAGGGCTGCATTGAAAATTAGCCTGGTGGGGTTTACTTTCGGATAGTCTACACGTACTACCCGAAATTAAACCCCACCAGGCTAATTTCCAATGCAGCCCTTACAGCTTTCCTTACCGAGCATGGCCCATTCCCGGCCTATCTTAGCCGGTTCCAGCATTCCGATTCGTCTAGTACGAGATGTGTTTGCGGTGGCCCGGGTTTGCCCGACCACTACTTATTTGACTGCTCCCTCACTAAGGATGGGCATTTCAAGCGCCCCAGACCAGACCTGAAGGGTGTCTGGGCTGATCAGCTAATTTGTAACAAAACTCTCTCATCCAAACTAAACAAGCTGTTCGGTTGGCTAATGGAAAATTCAGAGAATCTGCAGGTTTCATAACAAGGCTGATTCTGAATATATAGCTTTCAGTGTACTGCGATTTTGTATTTATTTATATGCATTTATCTTGTAATTATTATCATTTTTTTATTTTAATTTTTTTTTTAATTTTATGATTTTTACTTTTTTTATTTCCAGGGTAATTTTGTCTGTTTTGTATTTGTATGTGTTAGTTTGAGATATTTTTACTGTATTTACTATAATGCATTGTATATTAAAGAGCTGCTGTGGATTGTACACCCGGGGACACCCAAAACATCTTAAACCTTTGTTTTAAGGTAGATGGTCCTCGTTGGTGCAGACAATCTGTCTCCGGCCATCTATCAAGAACTTGTGGCATCCATGCCAAGGAGGATTGAAGTTATTTTGCTCGCCAAAGGTGAGCCAACTCGTTATTGACAGGTGGTCTTAATGTTTTAGCTCTTGAGTGTATAATTAGTAGAACTCACATATGTTAAAATTCACCTGCATTGAAATAACATGCACAGTTATAATTAAATTCTGAGCCACAGTTTAGAGAAAAAGAGATGAATTCATACCATAAGGATTGTAACAACTTTAAACAGTTTTTTTTTTATTTCTTCAAAATATCTGTAGAAAAATCTCACATAAATTAGGATACTTAAGGCCTTAATTGTAAAATACATTAGTTGCTAATTCTTCAAACTAACCTAATTAAATATTGTAGTTTTCTCAAAGAATAATATAGACAGTTCTCCTTAGCGTTTTATTTAAAAAAATTAAAACCATTCTAATCTTTGAACGACAAATGTATGCTAAGGATACTTGAACATTTTTAACAGCTGTAGGTGACATCACAAAGGACAAACATTTTTTCGTCTTTAATATTGAATAAAAATCTTTAAAACACGTAAATAGTAGTAAACATGGTTAAGAAATCGAATATTCTGTTAAACAAAAGAAGATAGTTTTTTTCTGAAAATGCAAACACATTCCTTGGAGTGGAAAAAATCTTAGTAGAAAACTGGTTTAGTACTTTGACAAAAAAGGTTTTAAAAAGAATAAGATTGTCAAAGACATAGATGGATGATTTATTGAATAAATTATTGATAAAAATCTTTAATAACGCAATGAAGAAAAGTAATAATAATTTCCGAGAGAGAAAAATTATAGCTTATTTATTTTCTCCCAAATTCTGTTTAATGATGTATATTTCTTCAATAATACTGAAAAAAAGCTACTTTTCAACGTAACTAAGTCCGGTTTATTATAGTAACTCTCTTTACGGTTATTAACTTCATACTGACTCCATAATAAAATTAAAATATATTTTCTGAATTTTTTTTCTAACAATTATAAGATAAATGTAAAGTACGGGATGTAATATCATTTACTGTAAAACTACATTTATAATAGATTAGTTTTACAAAACTTTATTTATTTGTATATTTCATTATTTCAAAAATTAATTATTTTAACAATTATACAGCCACATTATTATATAAGCACATTTTGTCAGATACATATGCTATGATAAAAATGACTATTTAAATATGCCAGATAAAAAATGACTATTTAAATAGTCATTTTTTTAATTAACTAATTTAAAAATTTATCTTCAGAAATATCTGCATTTCTATAACTTTCTAGATTTTATTTTTTAAATTTCAAATATAAAGTAAAAAAAATATAAGTATGTATATATATATATATATATATATATATATATATATATATATATGTGTGTGAAGGGAGAGAACACCTCATCTCCGCTGTACTCCGATTGGACTGCGCGCGCAACACAGAGTGGCGTGCCAGAGACAGAACACTCAGAACAACGATGAGAGAGAGACGGCGAAAGGAGTAGACGCATCTTTCGACCTTTTGTTTTGACGCTATTATCTAAACTTATTTTTTTCATTCGACGTAAATTTATGTATTTGTATTTGTGTAACCGTCCGTATTTGTAATAAACGATTGTTACGTCCATGAAACCTAGAATTGCTCTCTCAATCCTAACAAATAATGGTATCAGAAGTTCTTGACGACCTACGCGCTTTTGATTTCGACGCCTTCTACGAAGATGATTCCTGACTTGGAAATCCTGCGTTTCCTTTTGAACATTTTTATTTTGCCGTTTGGACTATAAGACTGTTTGACCTGTTTTTTTTCCCTGGATTATTCTGATATGAACGACTTCAATTTCCCGACGACTTGACGCATGACTATTCAACTCTGGTGAGTCCGTTCCTTTGCATATTATTTTAAAAATGGCGACAATATCGCTAAATGACATTCCATCAATTTCTCGATCTTTAAAATGTGGAAGTACTCGAAGTGTTAAATTATTAAATGACGTCGTGTCGGACCTACCATTTGACCGGTCGACACGTAAAAGACTCAGACAATTTACTAACTTCCCAGAAAATTTTGATGTTGTAAAACGAAAACAAAAAATTCTCGAATCATTTACTTTAGCTGATTTTATTTGTGTGTGTAATTTCTTGCATATTGACTTTACCGGATCCGAACATATTTTGTGTGACAGAATTTTTGAATCCCTGTCTGATCTTACCTCCTTTCGAAGTACGATTGAAATTTTTTCTTCCGACGATGATATTCAAACCGAAAGTATTTCTTCTCCCACCGCTTCAAACTTAGCAGGCAAAATCATTTCCGGTGATGAATCGAAAGCGCCAATATCTGTTTCTCCCCCTCATCACAAGCTTGCTACAGCCACCGACGTTGCAGACAGTCTGTCTCAGCAATTTTCCTCTCGCGTCGACCTTTGCGATGGAAAGGAAACAAATTCTGTTCTTGTTCGTGGTGATTCAAACAATTATATGAACTTTCCAGCAGCTAGCAGATTCGACGGTCATTCGTTTTGGTTTCTGTTACCACAGATAAGCGAAATTACACGTTCTTTTTCAGGAAAAGATGCCTATTCTGTGAACAATTTTATTTTTGATTTAGAAGAATTGTTTTCTACTTACGGTCTCAATGATGACGTACAAAAAGTTTTGATTACAAAAAAATTATTAATTGATCCAGCTCGTATTTTTGTATTGTCTTTGAAAAATATTACTTCTTTTGATAATCTTAAAGAGCACCTTAAAACTGAATTTGGCACAAAAATTTCATCCATTGATGTCCATAAAATACTTAGTTCTCGAAAATTGAAGCGAAATGAAACTGTTACAGAATATTTTATCTCAATGCGTGCGTTAGCGAGTCAAGGTAACATTGATGACGAATCGCTAATTGAGTATTGTATTTCCGGTTTACCAGACTCTCAAGCTAAACTAATTTTATATGGTTGTGTTAACATTTCCGAATTTAAACAAAAGTTACGTTCCTTTGAAAAGCTTTATTTAGCGGATGTCAAATCAGAAAATAATTTTCATCGTTCTTTTAAACCTCATAAGCATTTCAATAATAAATTTTCTACAGATAATCGTAAAAATTTTACTGAAGAAAAAAATAATCAGAATAATTTTACCTCAAAACCTCAGACTTTTGCTGGTAACACTGCACCACGCTTACCCCCAAATTAATGGAAAAATTATGTTACAATTGCGGTGAACGAAATCACATCTCCAGTTTATGTCCTAATAAAGACCGAGGAATGAAATGTTTTGAATGCAAACAATTTGGTTCACATAAAGCGGCTAATTGTCCGTCTAAGAAGGTACAATCACATGTTACAATTGTGCATCCCCAAAATTCTACTAGTTTATTCGCCAAGACTGTAACAATCAACAATATCCAAATTTCTGCTGTTGTTGACACTGCGTCGAACAAAACACTGTTGAAGGAAGAGATTTTTAGAAAAATTGTTCCTAACTGTTTTTTAGATGAGTCAAACGTTTTGTTGCACGGTTTAGGAAATACTACGGTGAAACCATTAGGTTCATTTTCAGCTTCTATTTTTATCGATGGTTTTGAATTTCATTCTGATATTTGTGTTGTCCCGAATACGGCTTTGCAATTTCCTATGTTGATTGGTGCTGATGTACTGGCGCAAGGTGATTTGAATATTTCCCATGGTGTTGTATCGTTGACGAAGACTACTACTTTTATTGTAACCAGTTCACCAACCCACAACGTTGATCAAACTTGTATTACTTCTCGTATAAATTCCCAACAACATTCGACAATGAGTAAAAATGCACTTATTGACAATTCAGCATACCCATTTTCATATTTAGCTGATTCAGTAGATACATCGTCCTACGACTTGAGTCACATTCTAGATCCGAATCTCAAAACACAGTTGTCAACCCTGATAAATAATTACAAGCCTCGTGGAACTAAACAAACTGATTTACAAATGACTCTAATTTTGACAGATGATGTCCCAGTGGCCCAAAGACCTCGTAGATTGCCATTTGCGGAACAAAAAATTGTTGAAAAACAGATACAGGAATGGTTAGACGCTGGCATAATTGCGAATAGTTGTTCTGATTATGCTTCCCCCATCGTTCTGTGTAAGAAGAAAAATGGCTTATACCGACTTTGCGTGGATTATAGACGCCTTAACAAAAAAATAATTCGAGATAAATTTCCCATCCCGCTCATTGACGAAGCTTTGGACCAGTTGCAACAAGCCAAAGTGTTTAGCTCGCTTGATTTGAAGAACGGTTTTTTCCATGTTTCGATGAACCCTAACAGCACAAAATACACCTCGTTCGTCACCCACGAAGGCCAATATGAGTTTTTGAAAGTCCCGTTTGGTCTCTCCAATAGTCCTAGTGTCTTCCAAAGATTTGTTTCCAGAGTGTTTCGCGATCTCATTCGTGAAAAAATCGTTATCATCTACATGGACGATATCATAATACCCTCACAGGATGAAGCCGACGGTCTCCAAAAATTACAACGTGTATTAGAAGTAGCATCGGACTTTGGTTTAATTTTGAATCTTAAGAAATGCCAATTCTTACAGCGCCGCATTGAATTTCTTGGATATGTAATCGAGAATAACACAATCAAACCATCACCGTCGAAAACACTTGCCGTTCAAAATTTTCCTTTGCCGAAGACGTTGAAACAGGTTCAAAGTTTCCTGGGCTTAACAGGATATTTTCGAAAATTCATAAAGAATTACTCACTGATTGCGCGACCTTTGTCTGATATGCTCAGAAATGACGCATCTTTCCATTTTGGCCCTGAACAACATCAAGCTTTTCTTGCCCTCAAGGATTCTCTTTCGAATCAACCAGTTTTGCATATTTTTAACCAAAATTCACCTCTAGAATTACACACAGACGCAAGTTCTTTTGGCCTTGGTGCTGTCCTATTACAAAAATCCGATGATGATGACAAGTGGCATCCCATACATTATATGAGTAGGAAGACCTCGCCACAGCAGTCAAAATATTCTAGCTACGAGCTTGAAGCACTTGCCGTTATTGAAGCGGTAAAGAAATTTCGAAATTATCTTTTAGGAAGCAAATTTAAAATCGTGACTGACTGCGCTGCTTTCCAGCAAACATTGCAAAAAAGAGATCTTACCCCCAAAATTGCCAGATGGGCAATGTATTTGGACGAATTCGATTTTGAAATTATACACCGTCCTGGAAAATTTTTACAACATGCCGACGCTTTAAGTCGAAATCCCGTTTACTTAACGACATGTCTTGATGCAGATCTTACATCACAAATCTCTAAAGCGCAAAGCGAAGATGACTACATCAAAACACTCAAAATCCTAATTAAAACCGGACAAGACTCCGAACATATACTAAAAAATAACCTTGTTTACAAAATCGAGAAAGATCGTGAATTAATTGTTGTACCCCAAATCATGCAAACTGAGATCATACGCTTAATTCACAACAAAGGCCATTTCGCAGTTGCTAAAACTCAAGACCTTTTCAGTCAAGATTTTTACATTCCACAAGCCCGACGACAGATTGAGAATGTAATTGCCAATTGTATCGAGTGCATCCTTTGTAACAAAAAACGCGGAAAGAAGGAAGGCCTTTTACACTCCATTCCGAAAGGTGACATTCCATTATCAACATACCATATTGACTTTCTAGGACCACTCCCGACGACGAACAAGACTTATCAATACATTTTCAGTGTCGTAGATGCTTTCACCAAGTTTACGTGGTTATATCCCGTCAAATCAACAGCATCCCGCGATGCAATTGAAAAGCTCAAACTGCAAAGTATTACATTTGGTAACCCATCACGAATCATATCAGATCGTGGTTCAGCTTTTACATCCTCCGATTTCGCTGAATATTGCTCCCAAGAAAACATCGATCACGCAGTAATTACTACCGGTATACCAAGAGGCAACGGCCAGGTAGAGCGTTTACAAGGAGTTTTACTACCTGTACTAGCTAAACTATCCATCGACGATCCAGCAAAATGGTTTAAATTTGTTCCCGACGTCCAAAGAATATTAAATAGTACCACCTCGACGACCACGCATTTTACCCCATTTGAGCTAATGATTGGAATCAAAATGAAAAATAAAGAAGATTTACGTATCAAACAAATATTGGACGAAGAGTATTCAAACATCATCATGCAAGAAAAACATAACCTCCGAGACACAGCAAGAAAAAATATTCTCGAACATCAAAAGCGTTCCCAAATTCAATACAACAAACGTCGAAAAAAACCAAATACTTACAAGATTGGTGACACAGTAGCTATTCAAAAAACACAATTTTCGACTGGTTCCAAATTGTACTCAAAATTTTACGGTCCCTACGAAGTTACTGCAGTGAAGACAAACGACAGATATGATGTGCGAAAGCTAGGTCAACATCCCGGACCCAATACTACATCGACCGCAGCTGATCATATGAAGCCTTGGCCTCACATTTCATCATCTTTTCCCACCTGATTTCAACAACGACTTGTGACTGATCTACTGTTGACGACTTGCACAAATTTTGGACTTTCTTTTTTTTACCAGTGACATTTGAGCTATTCTTCTGAGTGCACTTGCTGTTTGACGTTGCAGCTATCGACGGACATTTTTTTCCTGAACATTATTCTTTTTCTCTTTTGTTTTCCTTGTGTTTTCTTTTTATTTGCAGATGTTGACGATTGTTTTCTTTCAAGTCTTGAGGGTCCAAGACTCCTCAGGATGGACGAGTGTGAAGGGAGAGAACACCTCATCTCCGCTGTACTCCGATTGGACTGCGCGCGCAACACAGAGTGGCGTGCCAGAGACAGAACACTCAGAACAACGATGAGAGAGAGACGGCGAAAGGAGTAGACGCATCTTTCGACCTTTTGTTTTGACGCTATTATCTAAACTTATTTTTTTCATTCGACGTAAATTTATGTATTTGTATTTGTGTAACCGTCCGTATTTGTAATAAACGATTGTTACGTCCATGAAACCTAGAATTGCTCTCTCAATCCTAACATATATATATATGTTTATATATATGTATTATATTATATAAATATTATATATATGTATTTATATAATATATATATATATATTTATATATTTATATATATATATATATATATATGTAATATATATTATGTATATATATATGTATAATTTATATATTTTATATATATATATATATTTAATTTTAGATATGTATAATATATGTTTATATTCATATATGTATATATTTATGTATATATATGTATATATATGTATTTATATGTTTATAAATATTATATATATATATATATAGTTTTTATACATATATATATATACTATAATATATAACCATATATATAAAACATACTACAACATACTTACATATATTATATATATATATATATATATATATATATATATATATATATATATATATATAATAATAATGTTGCGCCTTCATATCTTAGAAATGAAGAAATAATACGATGTTTTAATGAAAGGGCTAACAGATTAAATAGATTAAAAACAGCAAATTTTGTGGCATTATGACGTCATTCCATCTCATTGAATCATTTATTATTTTAAAATTATTTAAATATCGTCTGCATTATTGTCATCCTTTTTATCGCTGAACTTAGATAGGATGTCAATAATTTTTCTTTTATTATTGGCTTCAATAATGGATTAGGTACATATGGGTTCATTTTAAATTGAATCATGGATTATTTTTTGCTGTGATGAAAATTTTATCACTTGTATCAACAACTATGTTCTAATATATATATATATCACCTTCTTATAGAGTTGCAAATAGAAGTGTGCTCTATATAAAATGATGTAGAAACACACATATATCAATGTGTGCGATGGTTATCTAGAAAACAAAGGGGCAATTTTTTAATCTGAATACATAAATTTTAACGTATTGCTTTAAAAAAGAAAATCCCACATCCCCTCTATAATAATAGCCTAAGTTATCTGTCCGTCTGTCCTCCAATTTATGAAGCAGTTGGACTTGGAATGGATTAGAAGTGTGCTCTATATAAAATGATGTAGAAACACACATATATCAATGTGTGCGATGGTTATCTAGAAAACAAAGGGGCAATTTTTTAATCTGAATACATAAATTTTAACGTATTGCTTTAAAAAAGAAAATCCCATAACATCCCCTCTAGAATAATAGCCTAAGTTATCTGTCCGTCTGTCCTCCAATTAATGAAGCAGTTGGACTTGGAGTGGATAGAGGCATCCATATTGGATTCCTAATGATTAGGGTTAGCAAAATTCAAAGCGAGTGAAGCTTTTCTTCTCCTAAACTAGCACATAATAAATAGATAAAAATAACATTTTTTTTCTATCATTATGACGTCATTCCATCCCATTCAATCCTTTCTTATTTTAAATTATTTCAATATCGTCTGCGTTATTTTCATCCGTTTTATCACTGAACTTAGATATTACGTCAATCATTTTCTTTTATATTTGGCGTAAATAATAGATTAGGTACATATGCGATAATTTTAAATTTAATATTCGATTATTTTTTTGTTGCCATGAAAATTTTACTATCGGCATTAAGAACAAATTCTTTCTACCTCCAGGGTGTAGGGTAAATGGTAGTTTCACTCCTATACTTCCATTCATTACTGTGGAAAAAAATTGGGAAGAACTTAACGATAATTCCGACGTAGATAAGAAAACTTTGTATTTTCTAAATGAGTTCAACGTGATTCTAAACTGCATTCACAGTATCGGGAGACTTTAGAAGTGTATGAAGATAAATAAATTATTGAGAGTGTACCAGATAATTTTCAGACAAAAAATAAGTCATTTTTTTACCTGCATTATACGATACTTTACAATTCTTGAAAATTAAAAATTTTGCTGATCTCGTCGTATGATGGACTATATGCTAGCATTATTATAGTTCTTCGGTAGAACAAAGATTTGTGGACGCGTCAAAAAAGGGTGAAAAAAGATATAAAACTTTCTAATTATC
>CM063497.1:616088-621088 GCA_032207245.1 Pardosa pseudoannulata
AGCTTCTCTTTAATATAAAATTTTAGTCTCAACTTACATATAGTAAAAATTCTTTTATGAGTGAATATATTTATATTTTATATAGAGGTAAGTACATATACACTGTATGCATGTATATGTGTATATATATGTGTGTATATACATACATATATATATATATGTGTATATATATATGTGTATATATATGTATATATACATCTATATGTATATATACATTATATAATATATATGCAAAAAATATTTGTATAAATGTATATATGTATAAATATATGTATATATGTATATATGGATATACACATACATATATAATGACACATATATATATATATATATGTATAGATATACATATATACATATATACATACATATATATATAATATATATATATATACATATATATATATATGTATATATGTATATATATACATATATATAATATATGCAAAAATATTTGTATAAATGTATATGTATATATATATATATATATGTATATATGGATATACACAAACATATATACACAGACACATATATACATATATACATATACATATATACATATATACATATATACATACATATATAATATATATACACATATATATGTATTTATATATGTATATATGTATATGTATATATATATGTATATATATATATAATATACATATAATATGTATATAATATAAATATATATTTATATTATATAATATATATTAAATATTATATATATGTATGTATATATATATATATACATACATATATAGACATATATATATGTGTATATATATACATATATATGTATATATATATATATATATATGTGTATATATATATATATGTATATTATATATATATGTATATATATATATATATATATATATATGTGTATATAAATATATATAAATATTGTAACGATCCGTTACATGACCCCAAAACGAACAAGGAGCCCAAAAGGTGACCTTTCGTCGTGGACTCACGATTAGCCGATAATAGAACCAGGTGGTCTAAAACCCGTAATTGAAAAACGGTGCGTCGACGGCTCCGAACTGTCTGAACATTGTAACCTGTTGAATGGACCTTTACTGTGTACATAATTGAGTGCACCTTGCCGCCCATTAGCGGTTACAAAAAGGCCATTAAGTTGGTTAAGTTAATGAATCTGAGAATTGCTACATCTGGAACCAGGACAGCTGATCGAAGACTTGGGAGTGACCGCAAGATTGCGTCACCCTGGCTCGGGAAGCTTCTCGAAGAACCGAGAAGCGAAGAAGTGCTTAGTATAAATGGAAAGGACCGGACTAGAACGGGGGCCTTTTGCTTTGTTCTTCTCTCGAGGCTTCTACCTGCTAGAGCCTGGTCGATCGAGGACCGCTCTTATCTCCGTGTCTGGAGTTTGTTTTTTTTGAGACCGCCAGCGTCTCCGTTGCTAGATAGTCGAACATTCGACTTGGGAATTCCTTCCCCGTTATTGCTGATTGATAGTTAACTTCTTGCATAGAAGTAGTCAGCCTAGAGTGACTTTGCACTCTAATTTTGGATCGACTTGCATCCTGTGTTTTCTTCACGAATCCCAGCGTGATACGCACTCGGAACCTCCGAACCTGCTGTGAAAGCCAACCGCGCTAATCGACTGACGGAGTGATCGAGTCAACATTAATCCCGGCACTAAGTAGTTTCCAGCTATTGTGTTTTAAAGCCCTAGCCATACTGTTCCGGTATCCCACGCATCCTTGTATGTGCATATTATCTCTGTACGAGATCCCTGAATGTTATCGTTTATTGAATTTGTACATATCTGTACATAGTTTATTCTAGTGAATAAAATATTTAGTCAAGAATACCTAAATTTCTAGCTGTGTCATTGAAGGCCTCGCCTACCTATTTTCCAGTACGTTACAATATATATTTAATATTATATATATATATATATATATATATTATATAAATAAATATATATATATATATATATATATATATATAATATATATATATACGTATATATATATACATATATATATATAAATATGTGATATATATATAAAATATAAATATATACTATATATATATATATATATATATATATATATATATATATAATATATAAATATATATATATATATATATAATATAAAACATAATTTTTTAAGTATGCTATAAGACTGAATGTATATACACGTGCAAATAGTACTGTGTGTGCATCACAGACCCGATGATTATTCTTTTCTGATAAGTATTATTATTTATTTAAAAATTTAAATAAATTTGCTTTGTCGTATTTCATTCGAGAACCCCTAACCTCGAAGGAGATTTGCCCCTATTTTTACAACTCTAGTAAACTATTTTAACTTGCCGGATATATGCTGAAACAATTTGTTCTAAACCGATACACAGTGAAAGATAACAGAAGCCATTCTAATCATCTCCGAACGAATATATTCCGTCTTTTTTCCGTTTTCAGATGCATTGCTGCAAGAATATAGGTGCAGGAAGAATTTCACTGTTTTACTGCATGTAGAAGACATGTGATGTGGTGAAACAGCAATGAAGGTCGAATAGCAGTTTCCTGCGGTTTCGATCAAAAAAAGAGCAAAGGCGTCTGCACGTGCTCCGACAAGAAAAAACGGTACGACGTCGTAGTGGAAGATTGTAAGGGTAAGTATACTCGTGCTCAATATCGAAATTTACCCCAGATTTTATTCACTTCTTGCCATATTTATTAGCACGAGTAAACCCTTTAATGTCCCATGCATTTCTGCCAATTTCATATCCATGCTTACTTTAAGCAGGGAGGGGGGATTCTGATCCAAAATTTTTCGTATTTTCTGAAAATGTGACTTAGTTCCGAAAATTATCAAAAAGTGATTCCCCTCCCCCACAAAGTTGGAAAAGAATTTTCAGAAAAACAGGTTTCTGAAAATTAAAAAAAAAAGGTTTTTAAAACCATTTTTAGCTTCAAGTAAAAAAAAAATATACAGGGTGTTTAAAAAATTACCGGTATATTCGATAAATCAATAAAAACTAAAGGATAGAGATAGAAATACACAGTTTATTGCAATACACTTGGGACAACAGTAAATTTTTAGGCAGAAAAACTTTAAAATTAGTTACAATATTCCTCAACAGATGACGCTACAGTCTGGAAAAATTCTCAACTACGATATTTTCCAGATATCCACCATGCGCAGCAATAATATGGCATATTATCAGAAAAAATTATAGAAACCCGTGTAAACGTCTCAGGAGGGATTGCTTCCCATGCAGAACAGATGTCCTGTTCCAGTTATTCAATTGTTTCTGGATAATTGTGGCACACCTGGTCTTTGAAGAGTCCCCATAGAGAAATAGCGTAGATTTTTCCAGACTGCAGCGCCATCTGTTGTGGAATATTGTAACTAATTTTAACTCTTTGACGGTTAGGGAAACGAGAAGTTTTCGTTTACTTAATTCGCGCAGCATTGCGAGTAAAGAGTAGTCGAAAGTGGCAGCTGTTTTCCCAGTTCTCCGAAAATGTCATTTCTGGCGATGCCGTAGATAGCTCGCCTCACGCGTTTTAAAAATTTCTTAAAGTATTTGTAGTACATAAATAACAGTTTTTACGCACTTTAAAATAGTTAATAAATGATAATTATTAAATAGTAAATTATAAATGATTATAATCAATTATATAAATAATAATAGTTAATTATAAATATTAGACAAATATTAAATTGAAATACTAAATAAATACAACTAATGTAAAACTTTAGCTTGATATACGAACAAAGTCTTCATCAGACTCAAAACTTGATAAGCTTTCTGTATCACAATTATAATCATCATCATAATTGTAACTTTCATTTTGAGCCATTTTCCTTTACAAACACCCTAAAACACGCGCCAAAATACGCATAAGAAGAAGAAGGTAAAAAAAAATCCCCCTTCATTATGAAAATAAATTTATGGAACCCGTACTGCCATCTGTGGGCAGTAAAACTATATAAATTTCGCGAGTCGGAATCGTTTGTAACATAATCAATGCAGAATAATAACGGTGAACGAGCTCAGCTCGTCAGCGCACATTGGGGAAAATTTTCACTACGCGAGTAGTGCTCGTTTCTAACCATTTCGGTCAAAATTTTGCCCACGAGCGGAACTCGTTTGCGCGCATTATGAAGCAAGATTCGATTGCGAGCTGAACTCATTCATAACCGTCAAAGGGTTAAAGTTTGTCTGCCTGAAAACTTATTATTATCGCCAAGCATATTGCATTTCAGATATATGTGAAAAATCAATAAAAACTAAACAGGCAGGGATAGAAAAACACCGTTTGTTTTAATATGCTTAGGACAACAGCAAATTTTCAAGCAGACAAACTTTCGAAAAAAGATACAATTTTTAACAACAGATGGCGCTGCAGGTGATTGAAAAATATACAAGGAAACGCAGTCTGTGAGATCGCGAACCTGTAAGTCGTCTTTCTGCTGTAAGCGTATGCTGTTCATAGATTGTATGTTTGCTTTGAAAAAATGGATTATTCCTTAGAACAGAAGATTGTCTTGCCTGAGACGTTTACATGGGTTTCTAATAATTTCGTTCTGATACTACGCCCTATTATTGCTGCTCATGGTGGATATCTGGAAAATATAGTAGATTTTTTTCAGTTTGCGGCGCCATCTGTTGTGGAGCATTTTTTGGTTAGGAGTAAAATTTAACTTAAAGTTCAATTTTTACTTTAAAAATTACCACGAAACAGATGTAAAAATCCACTAATGTACACGTGTGTATTTTAATTCATTGTATTAGAAATATTTATGTAAAATAAAGAAATATTTTGATATAATGAGCTATTTAACAAAAATACCGTTTCGAAATCAATATGTTTTAAAAGCAAAGAAATAAAAGTTTATTTGAACAGCATTATTGAGTTCCACCACTGAGTGTACTTGCATTCCACCGGATGGCAACCTAAAATGACGTAGGTGAAGTGGCCAATCAATGGCTCGAAATTTTTCCAGTGCTTTTTA
>CM063497.1:638588-641088 GCA_032207245.1 Pardosa pseudoannulata
CACACACACATATATATATATACATATATATGTATATATATACATATATATATATATATATATAATATATAATTATATTGTATTTATATATACATAAAATATATATGTATTTATATACATATATATATACATACATATATATGTAATATACATATATATGTATATATATGTATATTAATGTATATATATATATATGTGTTTGTGTGTATATATATATATATATATATATATATATATATATATATATTTACATATATATATATATATATATACATATATATATATACACACACACACACACACACATATATATATATATATATGTATATATATATGTATTTATATACATATATATATATATACAGATATATATATATATATATATTATATATATGTACATATATACATACATATGTATATATTATATATATGTGTGTATATATATATATGCTTATATATATGCATTATATATATGTATATATTATGTGTATATATATACATATATATACATATATTATATGTATATATATTAAATATGTATATATTCATGATTTGAGTATATATAAATATATATATATATATATTGTATATATATAAATATGTATATATTCATATTTTGAGTATAGATATAAAAATATATATATACATATGTATTTATCTACAAAAATACATATATATATACATATATGTGTGTATAATTGCAATTTTTATATTTATATATATATATATGTGTGTGTGTGTGGAAGTATATTCTTAATTAATATACGTTTTTATATAATGTTAAATAATTTCTAAAGCGGTAAAATTAAAAAAAAAAATCAATCTTTAATTAATAGTCTTGAAGTGAGGGGTGTACTCCGGTAAGGTTAAAGAAATCCTGCCTTGCGAGGGAGTCTCGCTTCTAATTGGATTCTTGGAACCATACACCCCACCTCGAAGTAATCTTTCTTTCGTTCTGAATTGGTATCGAATTCTTTAGACGACTAAGGCCCATCTGTGACATGCCAGGGATGAAAAACTTAAAATTAATAAAAATGAAGTGTAGACAAAAATCCCGTGTACAATAATAGCTTAAGTTGGTCTGTACTCGAATTGATGAAGCGGTCGGAACTGGGACGAATAGAGGCATCCATGTTGGATTCTTGACGAGTTAGGGTCAGCAAAATTCAAAGCCGGTAAAATTTATCTTCTCTTAAACTATCCTTCTCATCCCCTATGTAATAATAGCCTAAGTTATTTGTACATCTGCCTCGATTTATGAAGCGGTTGGACCCGGAATGGATAGAGGCTTCCATAGTTAGCAAAATTCAAAGAGAGTCATGTTTATCTTCTCCCAAACTATAGATCCGAATTCTAAAATAAATTGGTATAAAATAGGCTTCATATCGCAGCGAAAAATACTGTCTTCTTTAAAACGTTTGGAAATCCCACCCCTTCCCCTCTTTTCGAGCTTTTAAGGCCATTGTTTTCAACTCCTATTTTCCCCGGTTAAGAGCAGGCGATTCAATTTATCCATTTATCGCATAATAAATAGGTAAAAAATAACATTTTGTTTCTCGCATTATGACATCATTCCATCTCATCGAATCATTTCTTATTTTAAATTATTTAAATATCGTCTGCATTATTTTCATACGTTTTATAAGAGCTGGCGATTTAATTTCATCAATATTATCCCAAAATAAATATGTGAAAAAAATATTTTTTTATAGTATCATGACGTCAAACATCATCATCCAATCATTCATTCATTATTTTAAATTATTATTTTATCGTCTGCACTATTTTCATATGTTTTATCACTGAAATTAGATATGACATAAATAATTTTCTTTTTATATTTGGCTTGAATAACAGATTAGGTACATATTGTGATAATTTTAAATTGAATCATCGATTATTTTTTGTTGCCATGACAATTTATCATCACGATATTAACAACAAAGACTAGTAGTCTATTTCATGGACTCATAAAATTCTAGTGTTTAATTTATATCTTTGAAAATTAAGAATTTTGCTCGTTTGTGTGTTTGTTTTTTATACATAACCACAGAGTTCACGATCCATTCGCTATTTTTGGTCATCATTGATATACACCGCCAAAATAATCACTGCTGTCAATATTAAAACCTATGCTGTCCATCCTATCAAGTAATATTACAAGGTTTAAAATTAACCCATCCACCGGCCACCCTCCCCACCTTTTTTCCGTTTCAAAACAGTCACCCTTTTCGTAAATTCCAGACGGAACTTACCGTACCATACTAGAGTTGCCGGTTTAAAAGTTGTCAGACTACTTTTAAATTATTTTCCCTGCAAGGTAAAGGAGTTCCGTTACTCAAAATTAGTTTCTTTCATTTATTATCGCTTTGCAATATTTTTTTTCCTCAAAAGTGGGTTTTACGAGTGCGAACGTGAAGGGGTCGACAGGTCCGTTTTCGAACAGGAATTCGCTGTCGAACCCCCGTCGACGCGTCCGTTCAGTGGGGGTTAAAGGTGG
>CM063497.1:653588-661088 GCA_032207245.1 Pardosa pseudoannulata
AGTAGAAATTTTGTTTTTGCTTTTACTAATTTATTTCTTCTCCAATTATTTAAATACACATTATTTTGATTGGGTGGGAGAAAAATAGATTATATTTACTTTCTCATGCGAAGTGAAGAAATTGCTTCTACCGCAAAATGGCGAAACTGAATTCAAAAGGAAAGACATATACCAAATTAAATTTGATAAAATGAAATAAATCAAGTAAATAATGTCAAAGAACAAAAATAAATTCTATTATCTGAAAATACATTTTAAACACTATCAGAAGAATTAAGTCATTAAAAAATTTTAATTATTTTAATCGTGGAATTTAAAAAGAAATATATCAAATGACGCCAAAATAATCGCCAGGCCGAATTTAGTATTATGGAATAAGATTGGCGCCTAAAAACTAGATAAATAAAAATGGCGGTGATTAGATTTCAACAGAAATACACATTTTTCCCATCTCCTGACTCCATTTGTACCAGTTTCGGCATTACGTCTTTTCGTACCTATAAAGAAACTGTAACTTTGAATACATAAACCGATGTAACGATCCCATAAAGCGATATTTTTAACATACAAATAAATAGAGAAAATCGGGACCCAGTGATTTCGATAACAATAAGCGATTGATTACATTACCCGCTATCACATTAAGCTGTACATCATTGTTGTACACAATTGGCGCCAAAATAGTCCCTAAGCCTAATTTAGCATTAATGGAATAAGATTGGCGTCTAAAAACTGGATAAATAAAAAATGGCAAAGCAGAACTGAAACTTAAAGTAATATAAATTACAATTGACAAAATGAAATAAGCCAAGAAATTAAGGTCGAAAATCAAGAGAAACTTTGAAAACTTTAACGTAGGTCTGTACCTGTCTTGCTGGAAATCTCTCGTTAAAAAAAAAAAAAACACTCAGAAATATATATTCGATTTTAAATAATTTGAGGGAAATTTCTGTACTGCCTTTTTCAAACGCAAATAAGAACATTCAATAAACACAAATTCTACAAATAGGAAAGAAACATCCTAGAGATTTTTATTGTTCCATCTAATTGAACTCTGGTAATTTTTTATAATAGAATTCTTAAAATGAGAGACTTCGAGAGGGAATTTCATTTTCATTAATGTGTATAGTTTTAAGTATTTGAATACTCATAATTTCTGGTTTTTATTTCATTTTCATAGCTTTTATGAAATATGTACTCATATTTTTTCTTAAATTTACGTATTGTTCAGAAAATTAAAAAAATGGTTCTCCATACGTTTACAAATTTACACATTTGGTACAATCTGTTTTTTTTACTATTTTAATACTTCTAGTTTATGGTTTTGTATTGATCTTTTGGATGTTCGTTGTTGCCATCTTAAATAGGACGTTGGCCTCATTGGCGCCAAAAAATATTGCCAATAAAACAAAAGTGTCACCCTGAACTGTATTTTTACCTTAATTTTTTATCTATTGATACTCGAATAATTTGATGCTCCACAAAATTGCTATAATTACCGGGGTAAAAAAATTAGGAGTCAGCAGATATTATTTAGCCGAATCAATTTCTAACAAATAAATGTTAAAATGAAGGGCCGACCGTAGGCGGCAAAATTTAGGAACGGCTAAACAGCTTGAATTACAGTGCGAAAAGCAAATAAATAGACACAATCAACATAGATATTTCGATTATTTAAATGGTTGTTAATAGGCGGTACTAGTTATATTTTACGAGGCTCATCCAGAAACTAAATTTCCCGATGTTTTCCCTTTTAAAGTAAACGTAATTAGCCGTGTCAATTGCGCATGCGTAACAGATCTAAGACATACAAATCATATGCCAGCTGGACAGATCTCAATTCCTGCCAGTAGCGTGGTAACAGTGGTTCGAAATGGAAATTCTAATTCCTTCTCCCGCCACCTGCATATGGCTCGGTCGATGATCTTGAATGCACAAAGCATTGCGCCAATTGAAATTGATCGTCATCTCTGTCAGGTCTATGAGCCGAAACTGACACCCGAACACAAAATTCAACGCTTAGGAGCAGCACTGACATTTCTGACACGGTATCACGACGACGGCGACGAGTGCCTCGACAGGATCGTCACGGGCAACGAGACTCGGATTTCGCACTTTACCCCGGAAACCAAGCAGTCAATGCATTGGCGTCATAGTGGATCTTATGTAAGGACCCAATTCAAACTGTCGGTACGGAAAGGGCTGTGCACGGTGTTTTGGGGCGGGAAGGCTGGTTTCGTTCACAGGCGGCAGAGTTCTACGACAGGGGAATACAAAAGTGGATCCCACAATACGACAAGTGTCTCCATTCTGGTGGTGGCTATGTTAAAAAATAGCTGAAATATGGCTGTACTTGTTGCCAATAAATATGCCCCTGAAATTGTGAGTTCTGTATGCGCCTCGTATGAATTCGGTGTCTTTCAATAGTGAAGCCGACCGATGTCCAAACGGTTAGGGCGCTGATCGTGGGTTAGAATTCGAATTCCACTGAGGCATGGACGTTCGTAGCCTTTCGAAACCGGATTTAAGCAGTAGGATAGATTTAATCTGGAAACAGTACTTTAATGTTTTGAAGATTTTTAAGCCTAATAAAGCTTAAAAGTTAAGTTAAGTTTAGTAGTGTCTCTAAAATTATCTTTTCATGTAATTTCGACTTTTCTATGACTTTAAAATGCAACTGGCCCTTTACTTTTTCCCTACCAATCAACTAATGTTTTCTCTTCAGATTGTTTTTGTGAGAAAACCTCAAGCTGTCGGACTAACTGTAACCGAAACGGAAGGTGATAGGTGATACGAATTTGTAAATATACGAAAATGTCTCCTGCCGGTGTTTTCAATTTTATATAGCTGTTTTTCCTTCTGTATCTATTATAATGTGTTATATATTGTAACAAGTTTATTATCTATTAAATATCAAATGACGAAAGGGTGTTTACAGGCTTGAGAAATTGCTTGGAAGCCAAAAAGTGTGACATGTAAACAAGTCAAGAAGCTTCAACCCCGGTTATCACGGTAAGGTCGTTTTGTACTTCTAAACCTTAAATTGCGAAGAATTACTTTTGGTTTTAAGTATTATTATGGTTTAAAAAAGGCTTTAAATTTTATAAAAACATTTTATTAAAGATAAATGTTGCTAATCTCGATATTGCTAATAGTATTATTTAAGCGTGATTCTGATAATGATAGTATTAAATAGCATAAGCTTGATATTGCTGACAGTAAAGCGTGGTATTACTAATGCTTGTATTAAAGCGTAACATTGTTAATGTTTGTTAAACTTAAGCGCCCTATTGCTAATATTTATAACAAAGCGTGATTTTATTAATGGTAATATTAAAGCATATGTTTGATATTTCTGATAATCGTGTTAAAGTGTGCTTATGGTCATATTAAAGCGTCATATTGATAGTTTGTATTAAATCTTGTTTTTGCTAATGGTAGTATTATAGAGTAAGGTTGATATTTCTGAGAGTCGTATTAAAGTGTGATATTGCTAATGGTTTTATTTAATCGTCATATTACTAATGTTTGTATCACACTTTTCTTTGCTGATGGTAGAATTAAAACGTAAGCTTGATATTTTTGATAGCCGTATTTACGCGTCATATTGTTAATATTTATATTAAAGAGTGATATTGTTAACGTTTGCATTAAATCATACTAATGGTCGTATGAAAACGTTATATTGCTAATGTTTGTATTAAACCTTGCTTTTGCTAATGGTAGAATTAAAACGTAAGCATGATATTGTTGATAGTCGTATTATAGCGTGATATTGCTGATGTTTATATTAAAGAGTGATATTGTTAACGTTTGCATTAAATCATACTAATGGTCGTATTAAAACGTTATATTGCTAATGTTTGTATTAAACCTTGCTTTTGCTAATGGTAGAATTAAAACGTAAGCATGATATTGTTGATAGTCATATTATAGCGTGATATTGCTGATGTTTGTATTAAAGAGTGATATTGTTAACGTTTGGTCGTAATAAAACGTTATATTGCTAATGTTTGTAATTAAAACCTGATTTTGCTAATGGTAGTATTATAGAATAAGCTTGATATTTCTGATAGTCATATTAAAGTGTGATATTGTTAATGGATTTGTTTAATCGTCATATTGCTAATGTTTGTATTAAACCTTGTTTTTGCTAATGGTAGTATTAAAACGTAAGATTGATATTGTTGATAGTCGTATTTAAGCGCCATATTGCTAATCTTTGTATTAAAGCATGATATTGCTAATGTTTGCATTAAAGCCTAATATTACTAATGATCGTATTAGAACGTTATATCGCTAATGTTTGTAATTAGAGCCTGATTTTGCTAATGGTAGTATTACAAAATAAGCTTGATATTTCGGATAGTCATATTAAAGTGTGATAATGTTAATGTTTTTATTTAAATGTCATATTGCTAATGTTTGTATCAAACCTAGTTTTTACTAATGGTAATATTAAAACGTAAGCTTGATATTGTTGATAGTCGTATTTAAGCGTCATATTGTTAATGTTTGTATTAAAGAGTGATATTGTTAATGTTTTATTTAAAGCATAACATTTCTAATCCGTCTTTTTACACACACACACACATATATATATATATAATATATATATATATCTTAAATATATAAAACTTTAGGTTCTAAATTGTTTTGAGATACTGTATGTTTTAAAACAATAAGTTTGTCTTAAACTTAATATATTTTGGAATGCCCGACCAGAGTTCATGCAAGAGAGAAAACGGTATTTCAATTCCGTGAAGCCCTAAATCGGTTCGTCTAATGAATCGTATTTCCATTTCCCCAACAGATATATACAGTAGAACCTCGATTATCCGAAGTCATTGGGGGAGTTCGTGTTTTTGAATCCCACAGTGGCATGAATGTTCGCAGCCGTTCGGAATCGGCTTTAAGCTGTAGGTCCCGGCGTCATTAGCCCTCGCTTTGCAAAAAAGTAGATCGTAGCACTCCAAACCAAACCAAACCGAAGTAATTGGGACCGAACCTATTTCGGCCAATCGAGGATTCATCTCTACTAATATAGTTTAACATATAGTATCGCCACTGGTGCAATAACATTCGATTGTTCTGGGAATCGGCAGTACGACCTTCCCAAATTCAAAACGGGGTGCGTTTCTAGTTTAGAACAGGGTCTTTTGAAAGTGGGGGAGTGTACACTCGTACCAAGAATTGGGCTTGGTGAAAGGAATTCTAAAAAAGGAAATTCCAAAATATTTATCTGCATTCGCAGTTTGGAAAGGATGACTTGCATACAAAAGGAATGTGGGAAAAAAGTAAACTTTAAAAGTGCATGTTTGGAAAGAGAAAATTTTGGATGGAGAGTAAAAAGTGAAGTAAACAGTGAAACAAATCGAGGTTCGTATAATCGAGGTTCTATTGCACTTTCCCGACAGTTTTTCGCCTTTGGTCTCTATTCCTCGGTACTATAAAGGATTTGAGAATTTTTGGTTTTGGTTTGGAGCGCTACGGTCTACTTTTTGCAATACTAGGGCTAATGAGACCGGGGCCTACTGCTTAAAGCCGATTCCGAACGGCTACGTACATCCATGCCATAGTGGGAATCGAACCCACGAACTCCGGTACTGAAGGCCAGCACCCTAACCAATCGGCAATCGTTGGCTAAAGGATTTGTGAAATTCCAAGAATTTCAAAACACTTGATAGAGATAATAAACTGTATTAGTTTATTGTATTTATCCAAAAAAATGATGCCATTGGATTTATTTTAGGCAAGACAACTGTATTCTTTCCCACATATGTGAAAATATTAAAAATAGTAGTGATTTCATTTTAAATTTCGTTTTCAAAATAAGACTAGTTTTAACATTTTGATGATAATAAAATTACGTTTAAGATATCCGTCTATGTTCGGACAACTTTTTTCTTTAAACGTAGAAACTAGTTCATGTTTTTACATTTTTAGATTTATTTTTTATATAATCATAGAGAATTGCACTTAAAAATTATTCATGGACAAGTTTTTATACAATTCTGATAAATGAAGAAAATTTAGTAAATAATTCGGGTTATTTCAAAAGGTCTAATTTTTAATAAATTAAATTATTGCACTATTTTTTGACTCAACACATTTTTTATACACTAGACTAGTGAATAACCTAAAATCTTTGCTTAATTTACATTTGGTAAAATATTTTGGTCCTTCAAAATCAAACACATTGAATTTTTAACGAATTTTCATTACCTTTATATCTAACTATGAGTGTAACATCGTTAAAAATTATCCAAATTTAAAGCTTTTAGGTCATTCACTGGTAAATACTATCAAAAGCATTCATAATAATTTTCAACATAATATTTCAAGAACTTTTTGAGAAATCATATTTCAAGTTTCAAAATTTATTAAAAATACCGTTCTGAGAAAAACGCATTTGAAGTTTATGAAAGCAAATTTAACTATTAAAAAATTAAAATACGTGTTTAAAATTCTCCACACTTTCTTGCTTCAAAACTTTCTAATTGCCCAGTTGCTAATTATCAAAAATACTAGAAAAATGTTTAAACTAATCTTCATGAAAATTTAAAAAGTTTTGTCCAAAAAATGCTCTTTAAAAGGCTTTAAATTCCCAACTTCCGGTTCCGAAGTCGCTACTTCCGTTTTGTTTTGACAGCTGTCACTGATGTTTAAACAGCTGTAACTTTTCTTTAAAATGCCGTAGAGACAAAACAAAAACAGATTTAGAAGCCTAAAAGGTGAAATTTTACAATAGAGAAATAAAAAAAAATTATGATTTTTGGCAAAAAAAAATGACGTTTTCAACGTAGACGGATACTTTAAATAAATAAAATGCACGTTTTCTCAAATATATTCCAGTGGCAAGTTAAGAATTCATGATCGTAAAGATACATTAAATACTAAAATATAAAAGTTTTTATGCGTTCAATTTTGTGTGTAATCACTTTAAATTAGAGGTAAAACATCCACCAAAAGCACTAAAAACATTTCGAGTTGATAATTTGTGTCCCAGCACAGGGTTAGTTTCGCGTATCACTTACTGTAATGTGTAGCAGTTTCCAAAGTTATCTATATATATATATATAAATGAATTTGTGTCTGTCTGTACTCGATAGACTCAAAAACCATACATCCAATCGCCGTGAAAATTTGGGAAATTATTAGGTATATTCCTAGGAAGGGTTTTGTAAATTTTTAACGTTCGAAATCCATTCCTTCCTTTTTCGAGCGTCTCATGTCATCCTTCCAAGGATTATTTTTCCCGGTTAAACGCAAACGATTCACTTTTTAATTTATCGCATCATAACTAAGTGAAAGAAACAACATTTCTAGGAATGTGAAGCAAGAGATTAAAATTTTCAATTTATCACATAATAAATAGGTGAAAATGATATTTTTCTATCATTATGACGTCATTCCTTTAAATATCTGATTTATTCATTTCTTATTTTATATTATTTAAACATCGTCTGCGTAGTATCCATTCGATTTGACCTGGAAATT
>CM063497.1:666088-673588 GCA_032207245.1 Pardosa pseudoannulata
ATACTACATATCAAACTAGAGAATTATTGGTTCGATTATTCGAAGTAGGCTCTGTCCCAATTACTTCGGATAATCGAGATTCTATTGCAACTATTTTTTTTGCAGTTTTGAAAAAGGACACTGGGCATTAATGGGTAAAGCATGAGAAAAAAAATTGTAAAGTTTGTCCTAAACTAATTGTTCGAAAATATACAAAATAATCGAAACAGTTGAAGATTTATCTCATTTCAATAGTCTTATCTCGTTAAAAATATAGAGACTCCACTTATGTTTTATGTATTTATAGATAAATCAAATATCTTATCTTGGGTACATGAAATTTCTTTCTCCGCGCAAAGAATGAGGACTTTTCGACACAATGCTTGCAATCGAAACTAAACTTTCTTGATTTATTTATTTGGGTAAAGTTTAATAGATAAGGAAAGAATTGGGTGGGTCGTAATGTTATTTAAACCTGTTTGCTTTGTTTAAAACGGATTATTTTTTATGAGAAATTTTTAAATTCATTTCAAGTTAAAGAACTTATTAAACTTTTCATCTCGAAAACCAAGGACTGAAAATGTGTTCCAAAATGTAACATTATTTCTAACAAGTAAAAATGATTAAGGTACATCAGCTTTAAACAAAAATTCGATTTTCTATTTTTACATTTTTAAAATTTTTTGATATTTCTGAATCTTGTTAACGCTTCGCGTTCGGGCAACAAATTTTTACGTTTTTTTGCAGTCTGTCACTGCAGCGCGGGTCACGTAAAAATACGCATTGAGTAGATTTGGGGTGGATACCCGCTAACCACCACAAATCTACAAAATACGTATAATTATATGTATTTGTGACATCATATGCGTGTTGTTTGCATTTTTTCTTTCCAGAAGTTAGGATTGTCGAGTGACTCGGTCTTTTGTTAAGTTATTTCGTCTTCCATCGAATTCCTAGCTCCAAGTCGTGTTTTGTCCATTCGAAGCTTGGTTTTTTTTATTGTTGAATACAAAAGGGATAAAATGAGCCGTCGAGACAAAGAGAGTGATGAAGAAATACGTGCTGACAGATTATCGGACTTTGATTTTAAAAATCGTTTATTTTTGTGATTTTGTAAAAATATTTTTTTTGTTAAATACACATACAGTATATAATAAAGTGTAAAATAAAAATAAGTTTCGTTCCTAAAAACAAAGTAGTTTTCGATGGACTGCGATTTTTCTGAATCACTAAACTTTCGCGCGATTCACGAAAAAACACCCGCTGCACACTTAAGTTGGAGGTGAAGAATACCAGCATGCCAAGTGTTAAAAACAAACCCGATTAAAACTGTTGCTTTAAAACTTCAAATATTCGATTTTTGGAATTTTGCATTTCTTAAACCTCCGAACACTTCTGAATCGTTTGAAACAAGCCGTATTTAAATATTCAAATTAGATCGTGTAAAACTTTACAATATTTGAATTTAATATTATAGATTTTATGGAAACTAAGGAATTTAAACGCGTTTTACTGAAAATGGTGTTTTTTCAATTTGCGCATGCGCAAAATTATTGCATATATTCATTTCAAATTTTCATAGTTAATGCACTATAGACCAACAGTAAAATCAGACTACTTTATTCATTGTTGTCTTCATTTTTCTAGTTTTATATATAATAATTATATATTTTCTATATAATAATTTTTATATATAATTTTAGTATTTGAAATGGAATGCTTAAACATTTTAGCTTTTTAGAGAATTCGATCCCCTAGTGTCATATTTCTGATACTTTTTAAATATTTAAATTGGTGGAGAACAGTGGCGTGCGGTCCATATGTGCAGGGTGTGCACTGCACACCCTGGTAAAATTATGAGGGACAATAATTTTCTGCACCTATGTCTACCTATCTTTATATGGTATATAATAAATATTTATAATATATTCAAATATTATGTTGATTTGCTTGCTTGTATTCCCGCAGTGCGTGCGGTACTAGGTGCTGCACCACGTAGCGCGCAAACGAACATAGGAAGTTCTGATGTGTACGCACTGCGCACTAAATTGAAAATCTCGCTTTATATGTATGGGCTACTGGAGAAGAACAGCATACTATGGCACTGAGGCAAGTGCAGCTATTTTTCCTGCACTTGGCATTCAGAATCATCCGAAGGTACGGTTTATTAAGCGTCGTATTAGAGCGGGAACTTACGTGCTTAATCGATTTTGTTTTTTTAACTGATTAACTGGCCATACGATTTTGCAGATGGTTAAATGTCTAAATTTATATATTGTGAGATTTTGTTTTCATGGAAATATAAAAGAAGTATTTCATCAATATAAAGAGAAATGTTTTAGTGTGGTAAAGTAATTTCGGTGATGTATTCTACTTATTGAGATAATTAGCTGAAAAACAATGTTGTTTTGTTTTAAAGAAACGGATTTTAACAGAACAGTCCCAATTTTACCATTCATTGTGTCTTACAGACAGTATATAAGTTACATCTGTAACACCATATCCCTGATTTTCTTTTTAAAAATTGTCAAGATGTTTTTCGCAGAATATATGATTTCCAAATGTTAAAAACAATTAATAAATATAATTTAATCCACTGACCGAACAAGAAACAGTTCGCTCTATTGTGCCAGCGTGCAGTGAAATCCTCTGCACGTGGAATAGACGTTCGGTTTGTCGGCACCAATGAGCATCCGGATGAGGCACCGCAGCGGTGGGCGCCGTGTGGTGCTACGTTTGCTGAACATATAAGTTTTTCGTGGAAGAACGAAACGTTTCTTTTTCGATGCCGATATGACACCATACAACAAAAGACATGATTTTTGCTTCAGTTCTAGTAGAATTCTCATAAGTTTAACTGTTTTTATAGTTATAACTCGACTACTCGTAGGTAAATATTTTATTTATTGTAGTCTTTAAATTTATATTCATAATAAATAACCCGTTTCAGAATGGAGAACTCAGATGTCTCAATAATTAAAGATTTATTGGAAAATCCATGTTCTCTGCACACCCTGCATGAAAACCTACCGAACGACACTGGTGGAGAATTATACCTAATAATTATTCTTTAGAAAAAAGCGAAAATTACTAGTGAAACTCGCTTTGTGTCGATTGACGTCTGCGCAAAGTGCGTGAAAAAAATTCAAATTTTTGCAACAGCTCTTTCAATTTATACAGAAAGTATTTTTAAAAAATCAGAGTAATCGAGCAAAACTAATTAAATAAAATAGAGAACAAAATGCTGAAAATCTCATTTACCGTAATACTTAAAGAAGATATAAGGCTAAAAAGGAAAACAGTCTTCCATTCAATGTTGATATAAAGCTTACTTAAAGTTGTCATTTCATTTTTCAGATATTCTTAGTCACGCTATCTTAGTCAAATCAGTTACAGTTCGATTTGAAAAAAGGAATACTGTAGTTTCTATTAGTATTTACTATAAAAAAATAGATGCGGGCATTCTTGTTAAGAGATGACAACGGCAAATGATGACAATAACACATATATTTTAAGAAAAAACGGCATTACACAACGCAAAACAAAAATACATTTTCTTCTCATACGTTATTCAAAAACAACCATTATCGGTTCTCACAACTGCTGCCATTCCCTAACAGAGAAACTTACCTCTCATGGAGTTTGAGCGTGACGCAACAAATACATTGTAACTGATCTGCATAAATACTATTGCTAATCAGAATATAAAAAAATGGCACAATGATTTTTATTCCTTTTTCAAAATATACTACCGAAACTGCTTTCCATGCACACTATTTGGACTAAGAATATGTGAAGAAAATAGTACAATTTGTTTATTTTTCCAACGACATTACGCATCTGGGTTGCATAATACTAATCTGACTAAGAATATGTGAAAGAAAATGGCTCAAATTATTTCTTCTTTTAAAACCGGAACTTCTCTTCATACATACTATTATGACTAACAGCCTGTCAAACGAAAAAATAAATTTTAGTTGAGATGAGAAAAAAATGAAATCAATTTAAAGAAAATTTTAAATCAATTTCATTATAAATCAATGCAGAAATTTAAAAAAAAAACAGAATAAATAAAATAGAGAACAAAATGCTGAAAATCTTATTTACTGTAATACTTAAAGAAGATATAAGGCTAAAAATGAAAACAGTCTTCCATTTAATGTTGACATAAGGCTTACTTAAAGCTGTCATTTCATTTTTCAGATATTCTTGGTCACGCTATCTTAGTCAAATCAGTTACAGTTTAAATTTGAAAAAAGGAATAAATTGTAACTGATCTGCATAAATACAATTGCGACTCAGAATATCAAAATAAATAAATAAATAAATAAATAAAATGGCATAATGATTTTTATTCCTTTTCAAAATATATTACGAAAACTGCTTTCCATGTATGCTATTGACTAAGAATATGTGAAGAAAATAGTACAATTTGTTTATTTTTCCAACGACATTACGCAAGTGCGTTGCATACATACTATTCTGACTAAGAATATGTGAAAGAAAATGGCACAATTTATGTCTTCTTCCAAAAATATACCGGAACTTCTCTTCATATCTACTATTATGACTAACAGCCTGTCAAACGAAAAGATAAACTTTAGTTGAGAAAAAAAATGAAATCAATTTATGAAAATAAATTGAATCATTGAAACGTTTATTCCAGATCTATTATCTCATTTGTTGCGAAATAATATTCCTGATAAACAGTTGTTTGCTTTCCACAGAATCCTCCTCTCACGAAATCCGCCATCGAATAAGAAATGCAAATGTTATCTGCAACAGAGACAATCGTGCGTTGCTCATCATGGAATCAATATTTCTCACTGGAGCACGCAACCAACTTTAAGAGAGATATCTTATTCAATTGTTTTCTTTCTCCGAAATGAGATGTGGGAAAAGGGAATTCCCCTTCAAGCAATCTATCTAGTAGAAGTAAAAGAAGACTGTAGCGTTCGATCTTAAGGCTGCTACCATATTACAGTCGACATATGTCACTGATGACTGCCGCGTCATAATGACGTCAGAAATCGCCAGAGATGGCAATTCGGTACCATAAATTTACCTCTCTGACATCATTGATGCAGAAGTCACCAGTGACATATGTCGACTGTAATAGGGTAGCAGCCTATATGTCCTTTAAAATATTGAAGTTGTAAAAGCCATGACACTCCATGCCGGTGAGATTTTACCTTAAACTAGCGTGGTTTACCTGTCAGGTGACTTACATGAGTAAAATTTCTGAAGTACATGTAAATACCCAAATTACATAGGCTGCTACTCACAATTATCTACACCACTAGATTATCTAATGACGTCACTAGAAGTGCATTTTGGCACGTTGGATTATGTCGAAGATGAGAACTTTTGCTACTATGGAGGGAATTTTCGTCATAATGACGTAGCCAGTCGAAAAAATCGACTATTCCGATCGTTTAGAGTCCCTGTGAGTAGCAGCCATATAGATGAATTCCCTTAAACTCACTAGAAAAATTACACAACTCCATGACTTCCTATCATGTATAATTAATCCAAATTCTACTTGGAAAGTTCTGTCACAAGTTCTGTCTTTTAAATTTTCTTCCTGTTATTGGTAACGATGTAGATTTTTCTAAATTTTGAAATCAAACTATCGTTTTTGTTTTCAGGTTTTGGAAAATATTCCATGAAAGACAATGTTAATCCTGTTAAATGTACTATTATATTTTCTCGTATATTTTGAGATAATCTTGCCTTATTTCCAAACAAAAGATATGTTTTATTCGAATCCTTCCGATCGATTGTTTTCGATACATTGTTTCCAAAATTCTAATTTTTTAGTTAGATCCAAAACTCTATCCCAAAACTTTAATTTCTTAGTTAATCGTTAGCTCAGAAAAATACACTTTTAAACTAAAAGAATTATCGTTTTAGGTTGTTTTTCATCAATATTTCTTTTAAAGAATGATAAAATTAAAAGTATGATTAAGAAATTAGAGTTTTGGATACAGTGTATCGAAAACAATCGATCAGAAGTATTCGAATAAAACATATTTTTTATTTGGAAATAAGGATAGATTATCTCAAAAAATTCGAGAAAATATAATAGTACATTTAGCAGGATTAAAATTGTCTTTTATGGAATATTTTCCAAAACCTGAAAACAAAAATAATAATTCGATTACAAAATTTAGAAAGAGCTACCTAGTTATCAATAACAGAAAGAAAATTTAAAAGAAATATCTTCTGACAGAAATTTCCAACTAGAATTGAAACGACACAAAAGATTAATCATTTTAACTAATATACAGACAGAAAGTTAATCTAATAAGATTAGCACCTGAAAATTAGTTAAAAAATGGTGCAACCAAATTTCAAACGAAAGAAATATTTCAAATTAAAATTGATAAAATGAAATAAGTTAATATGGTAAAAAAGCAAGAAAAATTGGGTCATCTGAAAATACCTTTAATTTTCTCTCAGCTGAATTAAGTTACTTCAAAGATTTGAATTATTTTATTTCGTATCTAAAAGAAGATATACTAATGACGCTAAAATAATCGAATCCCAAAGCCGAGTTTAGAAGTAATGGAAATAAGATTGCTTCAAAAAATTGAATAAACAAAAATGGCGTAACTGAATTCAAACTGAAAAAATATATTCCAAGTTAAAATTCATAGAGTTGAATTAGAAAATTTGGTCAAAATTGCGCAAAATAACATTGTCTGAACTTAAGACTTTTAATTATTTTAGCTCGCAATTAAAAAGGAAATCTATCAAATGGCGCCATAATATATTAGAAAGGTTAAATTTAAGATTAACGGTACAAGATTGGCGCCTAAAAATTGGATACATAAAAATGGAACATCTGCATTCAAGATGAAAAAAATAATCGAAATTAAAACTGATAAAATGAAATAATATGATCAACACCAAGATGAGTTGTATTATCATAACACATTTTAAACGCTATCACATGGATTATGTTATTTAAAAGGTTTTAATTATTTTAGCTGTAATTAAAATGAAAATAGCGTCAAAATACAATAGCCAAACACAAAGTAGATTAAAAAATTCATTCTATTTATACATTTGACCTTCCCAGGGTTGGCATAAATCACCATATAAAAAATTTAAATAATTCATCAAGTAATTCGAGTCAGAAAGCCCTGAAACAAGTATTACTCAAAGCACATTTAAACAATCTCACGAATTAAGTTATTTATTCTTTGATAGATTTTTATCACATAAAAGTTCTGATTCTATCAATAAATTTTGTATATAAAGGCTGCTACCATATTACAGTCGACATATGTCACTGGTGACTTCTACGTCATAATGACGTCAGAAATCGCCAGAGATGGAAATTTCGAACCATAAATTTCCCTCTCTGACATCATTATGACGCAGAAGTCCCCAGTGACATATGTCGACTGTAATATGGTAGTACCCAAAGTATAAATTTCATTCAGACAAAATCGTTTTCTCAATTGGATTAAAGAATGTTCTAAATTTTCAATAATTTTTGTTTAAAATCTCCTA
>CM063497.1:678588-719661 GCA_032207245.1 Pardosa pseudoannulata
AGTTTCAACTAAATAAGTAGCACCATCCATCAAAAGTAATGCACTTTAATGATTTTTCTTCATTCTAAAATCTTCACAAATGTTAAATGTACTATTTACTAGAGTATATGTCGATAAGGTAGTGTATAAAAATTAATGCCATCCCATACAGATGAGTTAGATTAAAAGTAATGAATGCATGTTCTCATTTTCGTTATTGCAATAGTAAATATATCAAACAAAAAACTTTTGTAGCTTGTGATCCCATTATGATCCCAACATGAAACTTTGAGGATTATTAACAATAATATGAGCAATTTTTTGAGAATTTTTTTCAAAATTTTAAAAACTTGGCTTTTTGAGAAATTTAAATTTTAAATTTTAATTTAAATTTAAATTTTTAAAAAAAATTTTCAAGTCACCATGTGTTGCATATCATATGAAAGCCCATTAAAAAAGATTTAAAATAACATCTTGCACATATCTCTAGCTTAATTAGGTGAGTAGCAGGTGTAATTTAAAGGTATGCCGATAGTGTATTTTTTAGACAAATCTGGCAACTTTAAAGCCTTATAACTCCCCAACCAATTATTATTTGAACATAAGATTTGGGATTTTCTTTATTACCATAAAGTCACTTACTGTACCAAATTTAATCAAAATTGGAGGGGGTCAGGTAGAATTTGTTCTAAAATTGTGTCGATTTCACATGGAATAGTCCCTTCTAGAGATAATATTAAAAATGATTTCTTTTCATTTAAATTGAAATTATGATTTTAAAAGTCCAAGTGAACTGTTAAAATCCTAATTCGAAATCTTTTCCTCCCAGTGTTTTCTTTTAAAAATATCTTATCTCAGTTTCGGAACTTAGCCCGCAGGTAGATAACTCTGGTTTCCCAGGCGACTAGACTAGATAATTTTCAAGTACCCATCTAAATAGGTAAGGTCTGGGTATCTTCTCAATACGTTTCATTTGGTTACTGAGTTTTCCAACTGTGTACCTTGCTCATATTTTGGATCTTAAAGTTTCGGAAAGTGTTTAGTGGGTGGGATGCTAATGAAGGATCCCAAAATTATTGTGTTCGGAGCACTGGCTATCATGCTGGTGCTCCCCATGACAGTTAATACAGAAGAAACGGAACCAGATGGTAAGAATGTCGATGGAATACATTTTTTTCCTTTTATTTTATCATATATGTAGTATAAGGAAAGTGTTGTAATAGCCAGAAGATTAAGTTTCGAGATTTTGATTGATTTTTCACAGTTTGGACCTTTTTGAGACAAGTTTTTATTTTCTGGTACACGCAGTACAGGAGAAGTATTGGAATGGTCTAAAAATTCGACCTGAAGATCTTAATCAGTCTTCACATTTTGGACTTGCTAGAGCCCAATCAAAATACCATTTTTACTCTTTGGTATACGTAAAACCGGAAAAGTATTGTAGTGTACTTAAAATTACTACCAGAATTTTCAGATTTGAGATTTTGGTTGATTTTTCCCGTTTTGGACCTTTTTGAGACACGTTTTTACTTTCTGGTACATGCAGTACAAGAAAAGTATTGGAATGGATTTAAAATTTGGCCTGAACATTTTAATCAGTCTTCACATTTTGAACTTGCTAGAGCCCACTGAAAATACCATTTTTCTTTTTGGTATACGTGGTACCGGAAATGTATTGTAGTGTACTTAAAATTATCATCGTAATATTCAGTTTCGATATTTTAGTTGATTTTTCCCGATTTGGACCTTCTTGAGACACGTTTATACTTTCTGGCACATGCAGTAGAGGAAAAGTATTGGAATGGTCTTAAAATTTGACCTGAGGATCTTAATCAGTCTACACGTTTTGGACTTGCTAGAGCCCACTCAAAATACCATTTTTGCTTTTTGGTATATGCAAAACCGGAAAAGTATTGTAGTGTACTTAAAATTATTACCAGAATTTTCCGTTTCGAGATTTTGGTTGATTTTTCCCATTTTGGACCTTTTTGAGACATGTTTTTACTTTCTGGTACATGCAGTACAGGAGAAGTATTGGAATGGTCTTAAAATTTGACCTGAAGACCTTAATCAGTCTTTGTTTTGGACTTGCTAGAGCCCACTCAAAATACCATTTTTATTTTTTGGTATACGTAGTACCGGAAATGTACTGTAATGTACTGAAAATTTACCTTTAAGCCTTTAAATCAGTCTTTACGCGTTGGACTTGCTAGAGCCCACTCAAAATACCATTTTTATTTTTTGGTATACGTAGTACCGGAAATGTACTGTAATGTACTGAAAATTTACCTGTAAGATTTTATTCAGCCTTCTCATTTTGTACCTGCTGGAGCTCGGCTATATCCTTCCTACTTTCTGGTATACATAGTAGGGATGCAACGGTTATCCGGCCAACATATTGCCACTGGACAACCTATCCGGCCACTGTACTGGATAACTGGCAGTAGCCGGATATTACAATTATTTGCAGTACATCAGAAAAAATTTTACACCGAGGAATATGTAAAATATAAAGAAATAAATGCAAAATGTTTAACAATATACTATATGAAGCATGCATAAGTATTTTGCGGCATTAATACATCCAGAAAAGTTTTACACCAGGAAATAAGTTAATTACAACAAAAAAATGCAAAATGTTAAAAAATATACTATATTAAACAATGCGCATAAGTATTATGGAGCATATGTAAAAAAAGCTCTATGGGAAAAAAATTATGTTTATTTATACATTTCATTAAAAAAATCATAAATCATTCTTTTTTTCAGTCTCGACTGCAAAATTGTGTTCTTGAACCTGAGAACACAAAAGCCAAAACTTACTTTTATCGGAGGATAGAATAACAAAGTAATTTTACTAAAAAAATGGAACCATTAAAAGAAAAAAGGTAAAAGAACCATTAAGAATGCTTTGTTCCGATTTGATTTTTCTAATTAAATAATGTGGAATTCAAATATATGGAGTACTGAAACTTAAATAAAAAATTGATATAATATAATTATAGTACAAATAGTTGCCTTATTAAAATATAAATATATATAATATATATATATTGGTTTAAAAAATAAAGTACATAAATATTTTATTTAAAATACATTCAAAAAGAAAATGCAAAAATATTTTACATATAAGTATACATAATATTTTATTATTTATGTATGTATGTATATTTTGCATAGTTATATATATATATTATATATTAATATATATATGCAAAATGTATTTACACAATACACGTAATATACACATATATATATATATGTATATATATATATATATATGTTTTATTTTATATATATGTATATATTATATATATATATTTATATATATATATATATATATATATATATGCATGCATGATACATGTTTTTACACACACATATATATGTTTAATATGTAAAGTATATATATATATATATTATTTTTTGTCAGATATGTAAGTATTTTATAATTTATATATATATTTATATATATATTTATATATATATATATATCTTTGTATGAGAGAGCATGCATGTATTTCAAATTGTTCGGAGATCAAAGGCTCTTTTAAATCTGATATAGGCTTGTTGACTACATTAGTCGCCATTTAAGTTAATAATTCTTTTAATTGTGAGCTAATATATTTAAAAAGTTTTAAATTATGTAATGTTATGTTATCTAAATTCGGAGTTTTAGCTTACTATCATCTGCTTATGTTGTTTTAGCTTACTGCTTATCTTAATTACGGTTTTAGGCAAATGTGGAATAATTTGTGTTATTAGAAATTTAATTATTTTATTAAAGTATATGAGTGGAATTTAAATGACCGATTTGGGTGAAAAAAATAGAAATTTTAATTATAGATTTGTTAGACATTGCTATCCTTTGTAATAAAAGTTAATTTAACGGTTGGTTTGGAGTTAAATGAATGATTAGGAAAATTAGTTATTTTTCAGTGGCAACAAAATTATTTTTTATGATTTTACTGAATAAATTCTCCCTGTAAAATAACCTTTACTGCATTGCGATGTGATATTTAAAGAACAATTTTTATCATCGAGAGATGATTCTTCACATAACTAACTACTGCTACCAAGCTGTGGAGAGAATAATTAAGTATAACTTTTATTAACTTTCAAGATTTGTAGCATTTTTCTTAATTTAATAATCATTTTATTGATATTTTCAAATTTTATTCTTCATTTTACAATTATAGCCGAATCCTTATTAATAGATCATTTGTCAATTTTTTGGCGACGTTTGTAAACGATTTCTGAAATAACGAAAATATTATGCAATATTCTGTTTAAATTTTTTTAATGTTTTAAATATATATTAGTTTAAAATAATATTTAATATATATTATACATTTATTACACACACACACACACACATATATATATATATATATATATATTAAGAAACATATATTAAATGATTCAGAATTATAAGTTTGCTAAAAGAAACAGAAATATATACCTCAATAATAAAATTAATCTCACAGCAAAGTAACCATTTTTCTCTTATTTTAAAAGAATTAAAATATTTTTTTACCATACTGTTCAGAATCAGCCATTTTCTGTTTACAATTAAAAATTGCGGAACAATGCTAAAGAATTCATATCACATTTATCGCCATTTTTTATAGTTCTTAGTTATAATTTTTGGTTAAATTTTAAGAGCCTATTAGAAGATTTACATTGTTTATTTTTTATTTTTAATTAATTCCTAATCATGCACTTTAATTTTCCTATGACTGGTAGAATTCATGTTTAAAAACATTGCCTTTTCGTTATGATTTAAAGCTATCTCCAAAATGACGTCAAATGATGCAATGTTCTTTTTTATTTTTTTCTTCATATATTTTAAAATTATATTTCTTAATGTATTTAAATAGATAAAGCTAAATTTAGCTAAATGAAAAGGAATATTTATTATAATATATTAGTTGCATTAATAGAATAATCTACTTACAATTCATTTTAAAATAATAAATATTTCATCACACGATAAGAACTATACACAGTTTTTCAATTTCCAATAAAAAATTGTAGAACAATGCTTTGAAAATCCAGTGTAAAAAATATAGCAAATGGAAAAATAATCAATACGGAAAATGCAGTGTTTTAAAGAATAAATAAAATGGACATGGAGTATTTGTTTTAAAATAAAAGATACAAATGCAATTTAAATTTTCTAAAATTGGCAATTTTGTAGACTTGAAACCAAATTGAGCTAGAATTGTTTGTTGTTCATTTAGAAATTGCGATAGTTAATATTTAGCAATAATTTAATCTGCAAACTTTTCCCAAAAAAGTGTTTGTACTTGAAATTGTTTAAAATGTTTTATTTCTTTGGAATTTTTTTTCCGACTATCGCAATTTGGCAGTTTTTTTATTCGCCAAATAATAAAATGGTGCAAATTACGTATTTTTTTTCGTAAACTCAAAGTTAACGAAATCTAACAATTTCAATTTTTTTTTGCAGATGAAAATGTAAATAAATATTACAGTTGCTACTATTTAAACGCAATGAAACACTATTTTTAGCAAAATTTGCAGATGGATATGTCAAGAAATGATACAGATGTTCTTATTACGCCACGTGTTTTCTCTCTGAATTTGGCGATTTTATAGACTTGGCAAGTACTTATAGTTGGGCCAGAATTGTTTGTATTTCATTTATAATTTCTGATGAGTTAATATTTAGAAATATTTGGATCTATAAAATTAGCCAAGAAAAAGTGTTTTGTGCTTAAAATTGTTTAGAATGTTATATTTCTTTGGAGCTTGTTTTCCAATTACCATAATTTGGCAATTTTTTTTGATCGCTATATAATAAAATGGCGGAAAATACGTGATTCTCATAAACTCAAACTTAACGAAATCTAAGATTAATTTTTTGTAGATGAAAATGCAAATATCACAGTTGATACTATTTAAAACACAATATTTAGCAAAATTTGCAGATGGGCATGTAAAGAAATGGAACAGATGCACTTATCACGCTACTTTTTATAGCCAAATTTGGCGATTCTGTGGACTCTTCCAGTAGCTATAGAAGAGCCAAGACAGTTTTTCGTTTTTGTATAAGTTGTAATAATTTATCAGGATAAATTATCACAATTATACAAGATTATTATTGGTAAGAATTACTTTATTTAAGAAAATAATTCTTACCAATTTTTAGGCAAATTTTATTATTACTTTTTGTAAACAGTTATCTGTTTTGTGAACTGTACAAAAATTAACATTTTTGTTTCAGCTCTATTTTAAGCATATCGTTTCAATATATCTATTTTGCTGATTTTCGTAGTTTTGAACATTTCCTTTAGGTTTCATAGATAATGTTGGGAACATGTCAAATGAACTACTGCTAAAATAACGCAATATTCGAGATTATCTATGGGACACAGGCTACATAACTATTTTTCTAAATGAAATTTTTGACAATGTTTGTACGCTATGCATATCTACATAAATTAATCCATCGGTACGAAATATAACACACTATTGCGTCAATTAATAGAGAAAACTGTGGAATTTGATATCATAACTCAGCGGTTTACGGGCAACATAGATCAAATACGTAATTATAACTGTGATTATCCATTATTAATAAACTATAATATTCGTGAACGATCTTGCGTACGAAGTTTAAGGTTTTTATGAATATAAACACCTATAATAATGGTTCTAAAACTTTACATGGGAACATTTATTACCCAGACCGAAGGCTGGGTGTGAAGCAGCTAGCATGCATGATTTTAATATTCATCTTATATATTAAAATATTATTTGACTTCTACAGTAAAAAAGTCGTGGAATTGGAAATTATTATGCAGTGGCTCACTGGTAAAACAGTGCACTTACTGGATATTCAGTTAATATCTGTCATAATAGTCAACAATCTGATCCATACGAGATGTATTCATTTCTATTAATACTTCTTATTATCTTTAATAGTGGTTTTAAACCTTTCATCGAAATATTTTAAAACCAAGACCGAAGGCTGGGTACGAAGCAGCTAGTAATTAGTATTATATAAATAAGTATATAAATCTTTTTATATATTAAAATCTGATTGTAACTATGTATGTGCGTCTATCTCCTCGTGAACTGCTAGACGCAGAAGGGCGCCAAAGGTACCAAAATACACGGAACGATCCAGGGAAGTCATTTCTCCCGTTCGCATTTCAATATTCAAAATAGTTCGAACTATATTAACGAAAAACCGTCCAAAATGCCACTTTAATTTTGCTGCACGAGCATTTCAATTGTTTAGTTGGTTTCAAAATAGGACCAAAGTTGCCATTTCTTAAACAAAAATTAACTTGTTGTTCTAGATTTTTTTATTATTTGGTAAATATAATTTTTATATTTTGTCTTGACGATATTTTTACTAAAAAATTGTCATGTTCCACCACTATTTTTGAAAGTTCCAACTGTCAGTTTTAAACAAAAACTAATGGGTTGCTCTAAGTTTTATTATTTAAAATTTTAATTTTATACTAGCTGTACCCGTTCACACGTTATTGTGTTTGAACAAAAATGCAGTTTTGATACCTCAAACACAATTTATTAATGCTCAAATGTATAAAATACATGAAAATAAAAATTAATAAAATTATCCCTACATATGTCATTTCAGTATAAAATATGTACAAAACATAGATATACATAGTTGAACATCGAATAACCATGCTTGTTTTGTTGTGATATTAAAAAATACTGCAAACGAATTTTAATTGAACAATAATTTTGTAATTATTAATTATCATCCTGAAATGAATGATATTTGATGATTGATGGTGAACTTTATCTTAGTAGTGCTTTTTTAAATATACAACATTTTCTGTTTTCCTATCTGGTGCAAGAACAAATAAATTCGATGATTTTCCAAACTTTGAACACCCAACGTACAGCTGTCCCTTTAAGAAGCATGGATTTATCAAATTTAACCCCTTCCCTGTTTTGCCCGTACGCCTTACGGGCACAGATTTCGGACCTTTACTGATTTGCCCGTAAGGCGCACGGGCAATCTGATTTCTATTTCACTTGCACTGTTTCAGCCGTATTTTTTTCAATTTTAGTTACAATTTATTCATATAGATGGCGTCCAGTAAATGATAGTTTGCAGTTTATTGTTGTATTTTCTACTCTGATTAGTTCAAAAGCGCGGGTTTTTTCGCATGTTTTGTATAAGAAGACGAATTGTTGTCTTTCAGTGTATAGTTTTCTGGTAATATTTTACTAAACGCCTGATTATTTTATTGATGTAAGAGTTGAATACTATATTTTTACTTTTAAATAATGGATAATTCAGAGCGTATGGAGCTCAGTTCTTGACTCGGAATCAGAAACTGAATTATCTGTAAATGATAGTAGCGAAAGTTTACTAGATGACCTGGATAGTAGTGACTCTGATAGTAGTACAGATGGAATTGGTCTAGCAAGACAATTATTTGAAATTAATTGTGATAATCCTTCGGATCCGCCTCCTAGATTTGCTTTCACTGGAATTCGAAAAAAATAACTGTCGACTATGAGACTAAAGGTAAACTTCAGTTCTATGATGCTTTCATAGAAAGAAAAAAAATTGTAATAAATGCTTAAAAATATTAGAAATGTTAATTTTAATAAGATATCTTTACTTAAAAATGTAAAATAAACAAAAAATGCAATAAAAAATGACATTTTTTGACGGAATTCTGGAAAAAATGAAACTGTCAAAGGGTTAATCCATATACTTGTAATGATTGTCCTTGTGCTTTGTTAATGGTCATTGCAAAGGCTAGTATTTATATAATTGCAGTGTTTCATTGTGTTTTAGATAGTATTATTTTTTTGCACTTTCATGTGCAAAAAATTAAATAAAATGTTAGATATCTTCAGAGCTTCGAACCGGAACTGAGCCGAAAAAAATATCGTTTTATTTTGGTTCGATATAGCTTCAGTCATTTTGTCACTGTCACCAACATATTAGTGTTTTCTAATTCAAAGTTAACCCTTTCGTAGGCCGTGGTAAGATTACTTCCTACTTACACGATCTAACAAAACACACCTGTGGGAAGCGGAAAACATTCTAATATATTGTCTTGCTAGTGCTAAAAATACGGTATAAAATAGGGACTTATTATATATGTATATAGAATATATATATATATATATTATATATATATATATATATATATTATTATATATATATATATATTATATAATACGTATAATTTTTATTTAAAAATATGTTACATATAAGTATACATACATATATATTTATGCGTATATATGTATGCGTATGCATAGTTATATATGCATGTAATGTATGTATGTATATGTATAATATTTTTTATATATAAACAAACAAAAATATTTTTTATTTTTATATTTTTGTATCAAAGTATGTAAAATTTCATTTTATATATTTATATGTATGTGTTATGTATATATTATAGCTATATATATGTATACGTGTATTACACATATATATAATATGTTACATATAAGTATACATACATATATATTTATGCGTATATATGTATGCGTATGCATATTATATATATATATATAATATATATATATATATATATATATATATATATATATATATATATATATATATATATTTATGCATGCATGCATGCATGTATTTACACACACACACATATATATATATGTATAATATGTAATTTTATATATCCTTTGTATCAGAAAGTATGTAAGTATTTCATATTATATATATTTTATATGTATGTGTGTGTGTGCGCGCTTGTGTATGTGCATAGCTATATATATGTATACGTGTATTACACATATACGTTTCCTTACACGAGTGGTATGATTGTGACCGTCCTAGTACTGCTATGATTCGTGAAAGTAGTAGGCGTTGTTAGACGGGGATTGCTAGGCTACGTAGTGGTCCTTTTCGAGATCTACGGCTTATGTCGGACCTTAAGGTTTATTTCTTTTGTCAGTATTGCAATCAGATTCAAGTTACTACTACTGATACCATTCGTTTCCAAAAGAGCCAGCTCATAAACGTGGTTTTACAGTCTCGTTCTTCTGGGTTTCACCACATGTGGGGATCTCAGAAGACGAGCTTTCGGAAGATGTGGCAAAGAACACTGTTACCTTAATGCCCGCGAAAATCCCCCTTTCTGATCTGAAATGAGAAATTAAATGCCAGTTTCATATCACGTGGAATAATGAGTGAGTTCTGTATGAATGTCAGCCATTAACCTGACAGCATTACAGCGGACATTCGCTTTTTCCTGGATCATGGGATTAGGTTGAAAAGGAGTTCTGATTCCGTTAAATTATTCGCAAAACATTCACTAAAATGAATAATTGCTCTTACTTGTCAGACTTTATCAATAACAAGACGACAATGTCTTTTTCCATTTTATTTTCTACAAAAAAGGGCACAAGTAAACAAAAGCTAGGTCATACTCGTGGCCAGCATAGCACGCACACCTTTTTTGTGTACGCCTTCTCGTGGCAAAAAACAAACAAAAAAAATCACGGATTTCAACATCATGTTAGTCGTAAGCAAGGCGTTTTACTTACTCCCTTGTGCATAGGACACTACTCGTCTTACTCACCTTCTTTTAAACGAACCCAAACCTCGATGGCCTATTTTACATGTCATCACTATTTTACATACACTTACCTCTTGTAGCCGCTTACAGCCTGTTGACGCCTCATTTTTTGGTACACGGTACCCTAACTTAAGAGGTATCAGGACCCTTAAAAGTTCAAAATTTTTATTTTTTTTTTTAAATATATGAGATGTTCTATGAATTTTATAAAAACTGAATAAACAAAATCCATTTAGTTTAAAAGTTGGGATTAAAAATATAAAAGACACTCTTGTGCTCAGCAGTTGTTTACTTAATACTTTATATTGATTTTTCACAGAATGCCAATTTTGAATGTAGCGCAAGATGCCTCGAAATCTATTTCCTATTTATGACATCATTTTCAGCATTTAAATATAAGAATATTTATTGTCATTGAACTAAAATTAGGACTACGAGAATAAATTTTTTTTTTGTTTTGGAGAGTTAAGTACTTGTCAAAATGAAACATGTAAAATTATAAACATGGTATAAAAATATAAAACAGGCTTAAAATTATGGTTTGTTTTAGATAGATTTAACTTTACAAGCCTGACCTTAAGAGAAAAAAAAAACTGAATGTAAAGCACCACTCTCTGCGACGCTATGCTAGCGTGTGACCTGCCCGCTTACTTTACTGGGGCAGGTATGGTCGTAGACCGTCGCTGGGATGCATAACCAAATAATTCCTCCAAAGCTCAGACGGACAACACAAATTTATCTATAAGATTGATGAAAATTAAATATATTTTAAAAACATAATCTCGGCCTCTCAGAGTCTGGCGTAAGCAGATCAGGTGGACGAGGATTTCATATCAGAAATAAGAACGGCGTAGTGTTTTCTCACACCAAAACAGAGAGATATCTCCAGGTGGCAAGCTCTATCTCGACTCCTCGAACTCAACTGCACTCAGCAGATCTTCTCTCTCTTCTTCGCCGAACGATGGCCGATTGGTTAGGGTGCTGGCCTTCGATACCGGAGTTCGTGGGTTCGAATCCCTCTGTGGCATGGATGTTCGTAGCCATTCAGAATCGGCTTTAAGCTGTAGGTCTGGGTCTCATTAGCCCTCGTGTTGCAAAAAAGTATACAGTAGCACTCCAAACCAAACTACACTCTCCCTTCTTCGGGGGGGGGGCAGCTTCTGGAAACTTGATCCCTTCCGAAAAGAGAAAGAAATATCCTCCCTTCACTGCCGCCCTGGAAAAAAAAAAAACTGAAAAAACCTTATTAGCCTCCTTAACCTTTAATTTGACAAGATGTTTTTTCAAATATTTTTTAATTTCTGTTATTTTCCAGGTCTGTCTGTATAGACATTAGGATCTCTGTAAAATAAACAAAAAATATACCATTTTCCATTTTTGAGATAATTAATGTCCGCTGTGGCGAACACTGACAATTATTTTATATAGTAGTTATAAATATACATGTCCGGTGTAGCGGTCAGACATGGCCAAATTAAGGGTTAGCCGGCTGATTCCGATTTTCCTTAAGGAACGCCGGGTGGAAGGATCAGTGGGTTGATTTTGCAGATATAGTGAAGGGTGTACAACTGCGAGACACAGTTCGTGGGTCCAAATTCCTTTACACTCAAAATTTAACATTTGTGCTAAAAATATTTTTTTTTTACAGTTAACGTAAAAAAAAAAATCAAATAATAAATTTTCATTATAAGTATTTAAGGTTAGTTTATCAAAGAGATGTTTAACATATTTCTACGAAAAAAATTCAGACATTTCTTTATGAAATAAAAATAAAGTTATGGAAAATCGAAAAGTAGTAACAAAACCGTGGGATCCAAATGTTTAACCCTCTAAGCGGTTCGCACGTACAATTTCGCCAAATCCATGATTTCTTCAAAGTGTTTGTCACGTACAATTTTCGACCTCCCAAAATGTTCCGAAAATGGATGTAATGTACATTTCTGCCAGTGCTTTCCTCCCATGGAGTTTTGAGGTAGGAGGGTCAGGTTGATTGTTTAGGAACTGCACACCTACTCCCGGAGGCACAAAGACGCTGATAGCTTTTCATGGCTTTGTAAATGTCTATTTCAAAGTCTTTCGTTTGCGGTAACAGATGCATCTCTAATTGCATCACTTAAATAGTTTGGATGACTTTCGTAAAAAAGATATAAATCGTTCTCTTAAAGAATATTTTTATTTGTACTTTTAGAACCCATTATTTCTTATGGGATGATCTTCGAGACTTGACGAGCTTTATGTGTATTAAAAATTAACAATCTATAATGTCTATATATATATATATATATATATATATATATATATATATATATATATATATATATATATATATATATATATATATATATATATATTTATAACCGGAAGTAAAGGGACAGTACCGAGGGTGAGTTTCCCGTATTCCAATCTAGTCGACAAAGGGTGAAGTAAAAAATCGTAGAACACTTTGGTCACTGACACAATGAAACTTTAGTATATTTTTGGAGACTTTTTTTTCCTTGGTGTGTTCCACTCGGAGGGTTAAGAGTCCTGATATCCATTACGGAATTTACTGGGTGACCATCAATTTCCCCTTTTCCTTCTTTTTTCTCCGTTTCACGGATTTGTTTTAGTTAATTTAATTCCTTTTATCACTATTTACAACTGTTTTTCATTTTAAATCGTTAATCTTATATATAGTGCATTACTGCTTCAAATGTTTTCACATTTAACCTTCTACTTACCTTTCTTGTGGACTCGAGCTTATATACAATTGATTTTATAATATTTTTATAACTGCTATCTGTTTTTAACACTTTCTACTAAATCCGTTTTGTGCATTTTTATCTATTAACAGTTTTGTAGTATTTAGCTAATAAAACATGTATTTATGCTTGGTGATTAAGTCCTGTAAAGGACCTCGCGTCGTTAACCCTTTCGTTCCCAAATTAGCCCTCGACAGCCAAGAGATCTGGATCCCAGAATAGCGCAGCCTTCTGAGAAAATTTCCTTTCCTCCCCTCTGTTGATTACGATAATAAAGTGGACTGTATTTAAAAACTTAACAAAAATTTTAATTAAGAAAAATACGACAGGGTCATATAAGAGCATGGGCTCTGACAATAAAAATAAATATTAGTAATATAAAAAGAGCAATGGGCTCTAAAAAGGCAATCTCAGGAGAGACGCAGACAACGGTTCGACCTTCCTAGACGGGGTACAAACGCTCACACTCTGGTCACAATACAAAAAAGAGGAAAGGGACGCGCTGGATACAACCATTGCGCGTAAGGGGTGGGGGAACGTCGATATGTACCGAACACCCTCCACTATAATCGTTACTACTAATAACCGCGGACAATGTTGACAGATAGGTTTCGAATCGGAACTGAACCGATAACCGGAAAAAAAACCCGTTATTTTTGTAAGAACGAAAACCGGAACTGAACAGAAAAATGTTATATTGGTTTATTTCGGTTCGATATATCTTTGTTACTGTAACGAACTTATCAATATTTTCTAATCGAATTTCGACCGTATAATGATCGTCAACACATATCCATTGCTCCTCGATTTCCTATTTAGACGTTCACTCGTTTTATGTTTTATTGTTTTATCATAAAACTACTTATAGAAGGCAATTTGAATTCAGTCGAATGTTCAGTTGCGAAATGCGATTTTGATAATGGATAACAATGCTAATGCTCGCCGCTCGTATATATGGGCTATTCATTGAATCCATTATAATGACCCATTAAAAATGTATATAATCTTTAAATCTTGATAGAATATATTTTTTGTTTACGATAGAATTATATTTTTTAATACGAATAAGAATATACGTAAAACAAAATTATTATTAACTGAACCAAAACCGTTATTTTATATAATACGGAAATAGCTGTAACATATATATATATATTATATATATATATATATATATATATAATATTTATATATATAATATTATATATTATATATATTATATATATATAATATAATTATTATAGTTTTTATATAGTTTTTTATGTACAGTTTTTTTTTACTGGAATGAAAAAAATTACGGTTCAACTCTGGTGATAGCGAAGGACGCTGTTATATATTTCTCGGCAGTGAGATTACATAAGTCGAAGCTATGACCCCAGGGGCTGACTCCCGCAGCAAACCCATATTATAAAACCACTGCTTTTTCATCTCTCTCCTGTTTCAGCCTTTTTTTCTTTCAAAATTCATGCCTCTTTTTTTTTAGGTCAAGTTTTGCTAGGGTTTTTTCAGCCCTGACATAAAAGCTTCAGTGAGTCTTTTTCGAGCAAGCCAATTCAAAGTTCCACAGGATCCACAGTTCCATCACAATGACTTCTGAATGATGGTCACGAGGCCCATGGTTGAGATCTTTATAATCTATGTACTTCTAGTTTGGCTCATCGGTCTCCGACTATGGTGCCTCGAGCAAATTCTCTCAGCTTTGTTCTCTTCACCATGGCTTGCGTGACCTCTCTAATTCCGGCGTCAAGAGGTCCGCTAATATCCAGTATCTTTTAAATTCTCCTGCCAGTATCTTCCGCGGCACTCCGGGCGCTTGTGGTTGCCTTGTGTGGTGGGGTGGCTCAGTAGTCGTATCTGCTACCACCGTAAGAATCTGACTCACTGGCCGGTTCGGTGCTAGATTGATAGCCTACGGAGAACTGATTGTAAACATAATGATAGTCGGTGTTTCCCTGAACATACATGTTGAGAAACACTACCTGTTTCTATAACATGAAGCATTTCATTGCTACTTATTCGATTTTGAACTTGTTTCCTTATTGACATAAGACTGGTGGTAATGGTTTAAATTATACATACAGTCTATACATTATAACATAAAGCACACACAAGTGTATGTACGAGAGTATTTGGTTCGAGAATAATGTTTACATGTAGGAAACAATACTACAAATATTTCGTGATACCAGGGAAGTCTGAAGAGAATAACACTCAGGAATGTTCGTAAGATATAATAAATAATTTATTAGACGCTGTATTGAACACTCCTTAGTTACCAAAGACAACGTATGTCTAAAGAACTGGTGATTTTAAGGAAAACATTTTTTAAAGAAGAACCGAAACAAAATAGCCACCTTTGTTCCGGAGTTGGGTGATACTCCATTATTTGAAAACACCTTTAAAGTTGCTGTCAATCAAGTGGGATAAAAAATTTCAGATTGTTCCTGTAAAATATTTTTTGTTACATTACGAACATTTGAGATACTTTGCGAATGGGATATCGACTATAATTACATTTGTTTAAAAAAATCTATTTCCTTGCAGGTATTCTGTCATTCGTGGCCGGTAAATTAACGAATCTCTTTGGAAATCTTCCTTACTTTGAAAATGAAAAGAATGCCAGCAAACCGGAAGTAAACCTTGAACCTGATTTGGATGATGGAATTACTGGACAACGGCTGAAATTATTGAGGAATAAAAGAGTTGAGAGTCGATCCAGGTCAGTAAAAATTATTTTATTTCATTTATACAGAATTATAATTTACGTATTCTCCTAAATGATTGTTGAAACCAGTCTACACGCACGCACGCACGCACACGTACGTTTCAGTACCAGAGGGATTTGAAAAAATTATCGAAAAAATCCCGAGCAGCGCGACCGTTTTATCTAAATGGTGATGAAGACCCAAACAGATAGCTCTGTTTTATGTTATAAACACATACAGGGTTCAATATTGCAATATTATTTTAATAACTAGCATATAGCTCGTCATATATGATCCGTAAAATTTGTAATTTTCCGGAATTGTAAAGTACCCTATGAGGCAGTTAAAAAAATGGTTTGTTTTTTGGTTGAGAATTATCTTTCAACTAAAATAATCGATTAAAATTATCATATATGTACCTAATCTATTATTTAAGCCAAATATAAAAGAAAATTATTGACGTCATATCTAAGTTTAATGATAAAAATGTATGGAAATAATGCAGAAGATGTTAAATAATCTAAAATAAAAGGATTAAATAGATGGTGAATGACGTCATAATGCTGGAAAAAATTATTTACTATTTTAGAAAAAGTTATTTTTACCTATTTATTATGTGACAAATTGATAAATTTATTGCTCTGCTCTTTAAATGGGGCTTTATAGAATGGCAATGTGATTTTAATAAAAAAAAAAATCATTGATTTGAAAAAAATAGTAAATTTATTTTAAAAGTAAATAAAACTTTTTAAAATAATAAAACAACTTTAGGAAATAAGAATTTAAAAAGAAAAAGCAGAAATTATTATATTAATTAGACATTTAGAATTTGGCTCGTCAGGGGCAGAACTATGAACCCGAGAACTACGACGATCATTGGCAGACACTACCCCATGTGCCAGCCTACACGTGGTAAATTATATATAATTAGATATATGAGGGTCTAATAAACAGTCCAAAATTTTAAATACCTCCGCCCATCTATCAAGAATGAATTTAGTACAGAATAAAGGGAGAATAAGGCTTGAAATAATAGCATTAAACGCTCGAAAAATGATGAGGTGGATTTCGAACTCGCTTTGAATTTAGTTAACCCTTACTGATAAAAAATCTAATATGGATGCTGTATCCATTCCAGGTACAACCGCTTCATAAATTCGCGGACAGACATTTAGCTATTATTATATAGGGGATGTGCCTATTGTAAAATGTTGTTGTTGTTGACTTATGCCACTTGGTGAAAGCCAAGCACAATCAGAAAAAATCATTATAAAATTGAGAGTATTCTAAGAACAAAAGAAAGTAAATCATAGTGTATAATTCATTTCCTCTGTCACGTCTTCATTATGACTAATTCAGTTTATTGCTTTTTATTTTCGCCACGTTATCAATAAAATTCATTTAAAAGAAAAAAAAATATGAATTGAATCAATAATAAAAACAAAATTGTTTAACTATAAATCTATAGTTTTTAACTAGCTTATGTATATATAAAATACATTTAAACTAAACTTCAAAATATATATTTCAGCGTAATACAAGTTTAGAATTATCTTAGAGAATAAAAAGAAAGTTAAAATTCATTGCTAAGGAAAACACCTCAACATGTGGTCAAGCTTTGCTATAGGCAGTAATCAAACTGCCCACTTGTCATAAAGACGGGGTAGGTGAAAAGAGGACCCCTGCTAGATATACCTATCACCCCTATTTTTAATCCTTCCGGCCCATTCAGGTCAAGCCCGTCTTTAAGTGCTTCGGCTGGTATGGGCCGGAGTCGTCCCCACGGAGTTAAACGCTCGAAAAGGGGGGATGAGGTGAATTTCGAACTCGCTTTGAATTTTGTTAACCCTTACTGATAAAAAATCTAATATGGATGCTGTATCCATTCCAGGTACAACCGCTTCATAAATTCGCGGACAGACAACTTAGACTACTATTTATACAGGGGATGTGCCTATTGTAAAATGTTGTTGTTATTGACTTATGCCACTTGGTGAAGCCAAGCACAATTGAGCCGGAGACTGCTCGTATTAAGGTGAAGGGGTGCGCCTTTTACAACAAGCAACGAGTGTGAAAGTACGAGTTATGCTCAACAGGATCCTCGTCATTTTGAAGCAGGGACCAAGCAGAATACCCATAGGCTTGGCGTGCCACCCCCAGACTTATTGATTGAGAATTGGGAGGACATTGGGATCACAAACCTATTTTACGTAACCCCAGTCCCCTTTAACGTACACAGTGGATCTTAGTGAGGCTCGGGTTCCTATTCCGCAACCTCTCAGTTACGACTGAGCTACCTCGACTCATTGTAAAATGTATTATTTACATAAAAAGAGGATCTGTGGGATGTACTTGCGTTAGTAAATCTGGTCACGCTTGACTTCGACAGTCGATGGAGGACCAGCAGTGGTCCTCAACATTTGGATTTTTCTGGGTTTTCTAGACATAAAAACTGAACAGAGGGATCGCGCTGCTTGGAACTCAAAAGGTTAAGTAGACATCAAAACCGTTATACAACCTTTACATAAAATAGATTACTTTTTTTCATGGAACCAAAAATCTCGAGTTTTCTGTATTAATTTTAAGATTAAACATTCTGGCAATTACTACATAAGAATTTATCAAATGAAAGTGACACTGCCATGATTACGCTATCGTGTTAAAATACAGAAAACCGTGCTAGGTCTGACAGCTGGAAACACATTACAACATCGTCAAATTATGGCAGAGGCTTGTGTAATAGCGTAGGAGAAGATTCAACGGTATCGTTCATATCATGAGCGACTCTAAACGTTGTTGATCCACAATCGTGCAACTTTTAACGGAGGGAAATGTGCGTTCTAGAGAAATGTATTGCTGCATGTAAAATGTGACTACCATGTCTTTTGTTTGCCCAAGAAAACTCTGAAGGGGCAGTGATTAGCAGACAATAAGGTGGTCCACGCTGCTGTTGTAAGTTGGTTTCACAGTCAACCACGGAGTTTCTTCACCCAGGGTTCATCTGGCCATCTGCTTGTGGACCACTGTAACACCTTTTTCATCCTCCAAAGCAGTCATGTCTAGCCTACATGTTTCGTATCTATTATTTTTATTTTGAAAACTAACTTACAGCAATAACATTAAAGCATTGATCATACCGACTATTGCGCCACTTTCATTTGAGCGATCTTTATATAAATAATAAAAAAAGAATCAAGACACATCTGATAAAAATTTTATATTTCTTATCTAAATTTTAGCTAAGTTTGAGCCTCATACGTTCATTATGAGAAAAGCGATCGATGTTTCATTTTTATTGATCCACGGATAATTTAGAAAATTAAATCACAATATCGCAGTAGTAACGCGTGGTTCCCAAGTATTAAAAGTTTCCCATAGATGTGTGGTGGTAAATTCTAATAATTCCTTGAAATGCATAAAGTTTTTATTTTTACAATTTAGAGTAAAAAACAATTTAGACTTTAAGAATGGATCTCTCTACATATCTGTTATTGTAGATAAATTATTACATTTTACAAAAACATAAAAAAAAATATTTAAAGGCCTATAATATATTTACTGAGAGAATTTAAAACCGATAAATGTAATAGTTTTCTCTTTACATTGATCGCAATTTGAAAAAAAAAAAACTACCATTTTCAGTAAAATGCATTTGAAGTTTTTTTAAATCACTTAAAATATTCAATGTTATTCAATGTAAAGTTTGTATAGTTTTACAAGTTCCTACTCAAATATTTCTATGGGGTTTGTTTTAAACAATTTAAAAATATCCCAAAATTATGAAAATGTGAAAATAAAAAAAATATTATTGAAGGTTTAAAGCAGACGTATCCTTTTTAAAGCGTCTTGAAGTAATACCCATCTTTTGACACTGGCATTGAAAAGAATCTATAAAGTCACCCAAGAACGTTAAAAAAAACGAGGATTAGCCCCTTTTAGAATAGCTTTCATGACAAGATTATGAATAAATAGTTCCCTTTCTGTGAAATGTGGGCTGTAAAATCTGTTTAATTTGGATTTGTATCCTATTACAAGTACCCTACATAACACTAGTTTCATCGTAAGATCTTTTGCACTTTTACACCTATTCCTTTTTCTTCGATAAAAACAAATGAATACTTTTTAGTAGAGATGGTCGAATGGTCAAGCACAGGAAAAGAACCTGAAAATATTTCGTTTAGAGAAGTTTCTAGCATATTTAACGGATTCCAAAATAAGTTGTAATTTGTACACCAGGACTTGAATCCTTTCTATCACCTTTTAATATTGGGTTAGAAGTTGCTAAAAGTCTTGTTAAGGAAAAATTTGCCTCCTTGCGTTTTCCTAGTTCTTACGTGATCTTTGTCCCCTCTCCACGGCCGAGCGATGGCCGAATGGTTAGGGCACTTACCTTCGGAACCGGAGTTCGTGGACTCGAGTCCCACTATGGCATGGATGTTCGTAGCCGTTCGGAATCGGCTTTAAGAAGTAGGTCCCGGTCTCATTATACCTCGTGTTGCAAAGTAGACCTTAGTGCTCCCAACTCAACCAACTCCTCTCCCCGATGTATCTGACCGAGAAAAAAAGTTAAAATGAGAGACGCAAAACTTTGTTAAGTGAGCAAGCAATATACTAACGATTTGGTGGAGTCTTATTCCTCAAAAATATTTACATTCGTTCAATTATGTAATGAAAAGTTTTGAAAGTGTTAGTCCATTGGGTAGAATTCTTATATTGTAACATTGTTTCCCCCCCTTTTTACTGAACGATGGCTGATCGGTTAGAGCGCCATTTGGTACCGGAGTTCGAGGGTTTGAATCCAACTATGACATAAATGTTCGTAGCCGCTCGAAATCGGCTTTAAACAGTAAGTCCCGATCTCATGAGCCCCCGTTTTGGATAAAAGTAGGCCGTAGCATTCTAAACCAAAACAAACCACCCCGTTTTTTAAAAAAACATTACCCACAAGGATTGCAACTGTGAAAAGATCGTTTTCGAAGTTTAAACTAATCAAGATTTACCTCAGAAGTTCAATCTTACAACAAAGACTGAGTAGACTTTCACCGTTAAAGATCGAAACTAAAATTGCTCGAAATTCAGACATTAATTTGATTATCAATAATTTAGCTTTATGAAAATCCCGACCTAAAAGGGTTTGAACTTTCCTTTTTCAGTTACGCCGAACAGTGGCCGGATGGGTAGGGTGCTGATCTTCGGTACCGAAGTTTGTTAATTCAAATCTCATTATTTTACAGATGTTCGTAGCCGTTCAAAATCGGCTTTGAGCCTGAACTTACGAGCCCTCATGTTGGAAAAAAAAAAGAAAAAAAAAAGTAGACCGAAGCTCTTTAAACCAAATCATTTTAAGTTACTAATATGACAGTCTCTAAAAAGAGTATTAACTTATAAAAAATTCTCTTTTAGTAACATTAAAATTGTTTCACTTAAATGTATGGGAATATTTAAGTTACGATACATTATTTTATGAATTGAGGTAGATTATGATACTTGTTTGTTATTATAATTAGCTCATAATACGATAAACCAAAGGCTAGATAATAAGATCAATTGGATCATAAAAATTTAGAAATAAGCTGGAATTAAATTTTTTTTTCCGCTGCGTTGGTAGTGCGAACATTAGAAGCTGAAACTGTTTTCAACGGGGGTTGGTAGAGATAGTAAGATGCTGGAGGCGGGGAACTTCTATGGGGTGGCAGGGTGTGTGGGGTCATATTTAGGATGGCAAGAGGGCTATATGAATATTATTTAGAATTCTAAATTAATTTTAAAACTTCCAAAATAATTAGATCGATTGTCTAGTTTATATCATTTGCCCCAGTAATAAAACAAACCTTTGAGACGGAATCATAATTAGTACATATCATCCCCTAAGCTCAAAGTATAAAAAAGGCATTTAGAAATTGAAAAAAATGAATTTTCTCTACGGTATTATCGTTGCTAGTGCATCATTTGAGCTTGTATCAACCACAATTTTCAAATTTGAAATTTACCTAAGCACGTTGCCCTGTATAAATAAATAATTCTTCTTTCCCGTACCAATTTTTTTTTCAAAAAAAAAAAAAAAAAAAGAAAAGAGGCTTTCAAAATATTTTCACTTTTTAGTGGGGATAGCTTTAAAAAGGTTGAGGACGAATGAGCTAAAAGATGTGAGACTTTTAAAAGCGTTGTTTAAACTGCTAAAATATATTAGATGCTACCCTATTGTGGTTGAGAGATATCACAGGCGAATTCCGAGACGTAATGAGAGTTATGACGTGCAAGTCACCTGTGACATATCTCTATAGCAATAGGGTAGTACCCAATGTTTAAATGCTGTTTCAGTAAATCCATTACTTTGATTTGCATTTTTGCAGATCGATAACGATAAATGCCATTATGTATAGATTATACATTATACGGAAATGAAGCCTGTAAACAAAATTAGAAGCTCGTAACTAGATGCATTAAAAGTTTAATTAAAACATTTTAGAGTAATCGTTTTTAAATTGTCTAAAACAAAGATTTCAAAACACACTTAAGAAATGTTTTTCTAATCGCGAATTACTATCCATCCATATCGTTTTGCATATACCTAAATTTTTGACGATATTGTTTATTGTGAAACCAGGAAATAACATTTTTAAAAATAATTTGTTCGATAATATAATTTATTTCATTTCAGGGTAGGAATTTAGTTATTATTATTTCTGCTGTATAGTATTTATCTCATCATTTATGTTCTTCTTTAAATTAAAAATTCTGTGACATATTTGTATCCAACTATATATAAAACAAAAGATTTTGTTTCGTTTTCAAGTACAGAAGGTGTCACACTTTAGTACTTATAAGTCGCATAATTAAGTGTCAAAATGACATGAGAGTTAGTCATAAAATATCGTGCCTAAAATGTATTTCTAGTTCATACAAATATTGTGTTAAATAAATGATCACAGCATTAAAATCTAAATCTTATATTGCTTAGAAATTTGAATTAATTAGTTTCAAAATATAAATTTCATGACTAAAATAAAATTATACGCAATTTGCTAAATTTGTATTAATTATCATGTCTAGACTTATTGTTTCACTTCAATATAATGCTGGTTTTCCAATTTGTTTAAATTTAGCGTATTAATAAATTAATAATGCTGTCATTTAAAGGTTAACTGTATACTAACATTTGCATTAATTTTAGATGGCGGTACAGGTGATGGTGACGGAGGTAAGCATATGTTTTCAATAAATCCCATTTATTTGAATGAATAATGACAATAACCATGCGTAATTTGTTTAGCTACAGTAATTGTTTTCGTTATGAGTAGTTTGTAGATTATTATTATCATGTCCAGACTTATTGTTTCACTTCATTATGATGCTGGTTTTCCAATTTGTTTTAAATTTAGCGTATTAATAAATTAATAATTAATAATGCTGTCATTTAAAGGTTAACTGTATACTAACATTTGCATTTATTTTAGATGAAGGTACAGGTGATGGTGGCGAAGGTAAGCATATGTTTTCAATAAATTCCATTTATTTGAATGAATAATGAGAAATAACCATGCGTAATTTGTTTAGCTACAATAATTGTTTTCGTTATGAGTAGTTTGTAGATTATTATTAGCGTGTCTAGACTTATTGTTTCACTTCATTATGATGCTGGTTTTCCAATTTGTTTTTAAATTTAGCGTATTAATAAATTAATAATGCTGTAATTTAAAAGGTTAACTGTATACTAACATTTGCATTTATTTTAGATGGCGGTACAGGTGGTGGTGGTGGCGAAGGTAAGCATATGTTTTCAATAAATCCCATTTTATTTGAATGAATAATGAGAAATAACCATGCGTAATTTGTTTAGCTACAATAATTTTTTTTCGTTATGAGTAGTTTGTAGATTATTATTATCATGTCTAGACTTATTGTTTCACTTCATTATGATGCTGGTTTTCCAATTTGTTTTAAATTTAGCGTATTAATAAATTAATAATGCTGTCATTAAAAGGTTAACTGTATACTAACATTTGCATTTATTTTAGTTGAAGGTACAGGTGGTGGTGGCGAAGGTAAGCATATGTTTTCAATAAATCCCATTTATTTGAATGAATAATGACAAATAACCTTGCGTAATTTGTTTAGTTAATATAATTTTTTCGTTATGAGTAGTTTGTAGATTATTATTATCATGTCTAGACTTATTGTTTCACTTCATTATGATGCTGGTTTTCCAATTTGTTTTAAATTTAGCGTATTAATAAATTAATAATGCTGTCATTAAAAGGTTAACTGTATACTAACATTTGCATTTATTTTAGATGAAGGTATAGGTGGTGGTGGCGAAGGTAAGCATATGTTTTCAATAAATCCCATTTATTTGAATGAATAATGAGAAATAACCATGCGTAATTTGTTTATCTGCAATAATTTTTTTCGTTTATGAGTAGTTTGTAGAATATTATTATCATGTCTAGACTTATTGTTTCACTTCATTATGATTCTGGTTTTCCAATTTGTTTTAAATTTAGCGTATTAATAAATTAATATGCTGTCATTTAAAAGGTTAACTGTATACTAACATTTGCATTTATTTTAGATGAAGGTACAGGTGGTGGTGGCGAAGGTAAGCATATGTTTTCAATAAATTCCATTTATTTGAATGAATAATGAGAAATAACCATGCGTAATTTGTTTAGCTACAATTGTTTTTTCCGTTATGAGTAGTTTTTAGATTATTATTATCATGTCTAGACTTATTGTTTTACTTCATTATGATGCTGGTTTTCCAATTTGTTTTAAATTTAGCGTATTAATAAATTAATAATGCTGTCATTAAAGGTTAACTGTATAGTAACATTTGCATTTATTTTAGATGAAGGTACAGGTGGTGATGGCGAAGGTAAGCATATGTTTTCAATAAATCCCATTTATTTGAATGAATAACGAGAAATAACCATGCGTAATTTGTTAGGTACAATAATTTTTTTCGTTATGAGTAGTTTGTAGATTATTATTATGATGCCTAGACATATTGTTTCACTTTACTATGATGCTAGTTTTCCAATTTGTTTTAAATTTAGCGTATTAATAAATTAATAATGCTGTCATTTAAAAGGTTAACTGTATACTAACATTTGCATTTATTTTAGATGAGGTACAGGTGGTGATGGCGAAGGTAAGCATATGTTTTCAATAAATCCCATTTATTTGAATGAATAACGAGAAATAACCATGCGTAATTTGTTAGGTACAATAATTTTTTTTCGTTATGAGTAGTTTGTAGATTATTATTCATGTCTAGACTTATTGTTTCACTTCATTATGATGCTGGTTTTCCAATTTGTTTTAAATTTAGCGTTATAATAAATTAATAATGCTGTCATTTAAAAGGTTAACTGTATACTAACATTTGCATTTATTTTATATGAAGGTACAGGGTGGTGATGGCGAAGGTAAGCATATGTTTTCAATAAAGCCATTTATTTGAATGAATAATGAGAAATAACCATGCGTAATTTGTTTAGCTACAATAGTTTTTTTCCGTTATGAGTAGTTTTTAGATTATTATTATTATCCTGTCTAGACTTATTGTTTCACTTCATTATGATGCTGGTTTTCCAATTTGTTTTAAATTTAGCGTATTAATAAATTAATAATGCTGTCATTAAAAGGTTAACTGTATACTAACATTTGCATTTAATTTTAGATGAAGGTACAGGTGGTGGTGGCGAAGGTAAGCATATGTTTTCAATAAATCCATTTATTTAAATGAAATAAGACATAACCTTGCGTAATTTGTTTAGCTAATATAATTTTTTTCGTTATGAGTAGTTTGTAGATTATTATTATCATGTCTAGACTTATTGTTTCACTTCATTATGATGCTGGTTTTCAAAATTTGTTTTAAATTTAGCGTATTAATAAATTAATAATGCTGTCATTAAAAGGTTAACTGTATACTAACATTTGCATTTATTTTAGATGAAGGTACAGGTGGTGGTGGCGAAGGTAAGCATATGTTTTCAATAAATCCCATTTATTTGAATGAATGAGAAATAACCATGCGTAATTTGTTTAGATACAATAATTTTTTTTCGTTATGAGTAGTTTGTAGATTATTATTATCATGTCTAGACATTGTTTCACTTCACTATGATGCTAGTTTTCCAATTTGTTTTAAATTTTAGCGTATTAATAAATTAATAATGCTGTCATTAAAGGTTAACTGTATACTAACATTTGCATTTATTTTAGATGAAGGTACAGGTGGTGGTGGCGAAGGTAAGCATATTTTTTTAATAAATCCCATTTATTTGAATGAATAATGAAAAATAACCATGCGTAATTTGTTTAGATACAATAATTTTTTTTCGTTATGAGTAGTTTGTAGATTATTATTATCATATCTAGACTTATTGTTTCACTTCATTATGATGCTGGTTTTCCAATTTGTTTTAAATTTAGCGTATTAATAAATTAATAATGCTGTCATTAAAAGGTTAACTGTATACTAACATTTGCATTTATTTTAGATGAAGGTACAGGTGGTGGTGGCGAAGGTAAGCATATTTTTTTAATAAATCCCATTTATTTGAATGAATAATGAGAAATAACCATGCGTAATTTGTTTAGCTACAATAATTTTTTTCGTTATGAGTAGTTTGTAGATAATTATTATCATGTCTAGACTTATTGTTTCACTTCATTATGATGCTGGTTTTCCAATTTGTTTTAAATTTAGCGTATTAATAAATTAATAATGCTGTCATTAAAGGTTAACTGTATACTAACATTTGCATTTATTTTAGATGAAGGTACAGGTGGTGGTGGCGAAGGTAAGCATATGTTTTCAATAAATCCCATTTATTTGAATGAATAATGAGAAATAATCATGCGTAATTTGTTTAGATACATAATTTTTTTCGTTATGAGTAGTTTGTAGATTATTATTATCATGTCTAGACATGTTTCACTTCACTATGATGCTAGTTTTCCAATTTGTTTTAAATTTAGCGTATTAATAAATTAATAATGCTGTCATTAAAAGGTTAACTGTATACTAACATTTGCATTAATTTTAGATGAAGGTACAGGTGGTGGTGGCGAAGGTAAGCATATTTTTTTAATAAATCCCATTTATTTGAATGAATAATGAAAAATAACCATGCGTAATTTGTTTAGATACAATAATTTTTTTCGTTATGAGTAGTTTGTAGATTATTATTATCATGATCTAGACTTATTGTTTCACTTCATTATGATGCTGGTTTTCCAATTTGTTTTTAAATTTAGCGTATTAATAAATTAATAATGCTGTCATTAAAAGGTTAACTGTATACTAACATTTGCATTTAATTTTAGATGAAGGTACAGGTGGTGGTGGCGAAGGTAAGCATATGTTTTCAATAAATCCCATTTATTTTGAATGAATAATGACAAATAACCATGCGTAATTTGTTTAGATACAATAATTTTTTTCGTTATGAGTAGTTTGTAGATTATTATTATCATGTCTAGACATTGTTTCACTTCACTATGATGCTGGTTTTCCAATTTGTTTTAAATTTAGCGTATTAATAAATTAATAATGCTGTCATTTAAAAGGTTAACTGTATACTAACATTTGCATTTATTTTAGATGAAGGTACAGGTGGTGGTGGCGAAGGTAAGCATATATTTTCAATAAATCCCATTTATTTGAATGAATAATGAGAAATAACCATGCGTAATTTGTTTAGCTACAATTGTTTTCCGTTATGAGTAGTTTTGTAGATTATTATTATCATGTCTAGACTTATTGTTTCACTTCATTATGATGCTGGTTTTCCAATTTGTTTTAAATTTAGCGTATTAATAAATTAATAATGCTGTCATTTAAAAGGTTAACTGTATACTAACATTTGCATTATTTTAGATGGCGGTACAGGTGGTGATGGCGAGGTAAGCATATGTTTTCAATAAATCCCATTTATTTGAATGAATAATGACAAATAACCATGCGTAATTTGTTTAGCTACAGTAATTGTTTTCGTTATGAGTAGTTTGTAGATTATTATTATCATGTCCAGACATTGTTTCACTTCATTATGATGCTAGTTTTCCAATTTGTTTTAAATTTAGCGTATTAATAAATTAATAATGCTGTCATTTAAAAGGTTAACTGTATACTAACATTTGCATTAATTTTAGATGAAGGTACAGGTGGTGGTGACGGAGGTAAGCATATGTTTTCAATAAATCCCATTTATTTGAATGAATAATGACAAATAACCATGCGTAATTTGTTTAGCTACAATTGTTTTCCGTTATGAGTAGTTTTTAGATTATTATTATCATGTCCAGACTTATTGTTTCACTTCATTATGATGCTGGTTTTCCAATTTGTTTTAAATTTAGCGTATTAATAAATTAATAATGCTGTCATTTAAAGGTTAACTGTATACTAACATTTGCATTTAATTTTAGATGAAGGTACAGGTGGTGATGGGAGGTAAGCATATGTTTTCAATAAATCCCATTTATTTGAATGAATAATGACAAAATAACCATGCGTAATTTGTTTAGATACAATAATTTTTTTCATTATGAGTAGTTTGTAGATTATTATTATCATGTCTAGACATTGTTTCACTTCATTATGATGCTGGTTTTCCAATTTGTTTTAAATTTAGCGTATTAATAAATTAATAATGCTGTCATCATTAAAGGTTAACTGTATACTAACATTTGCATTAATTTTAGATGAAGGTACAGGTGATGGTGACGGAGGTAAGCATATGTTTTCAATAAATCCCATTTATTTGAATGAATAATGACAAATAACCATGCGTAATTTGTTTAGCTACAGTAATTGTTTTTTCGTTATGAGTAGTTTGTAGATTATTATTATCATGTCTAGACTTATTGTTTCACTTCATTATGATGCTGGTTTTCCAATTTGTTTTAAATTTAGCGTATTAATAAATTAATAATGCTGTCATTTAAAGGTTAACTGTATACTAACATTTGCATTAATTTTAGATGAAGCGGTACAGGTGGTGATGGCGAAGGTAAGCATATATTTTCAATAAATCCCATTTATTTGAATGAATAATGACAAATAACCATGCGTAATTTGTTTAGCTACAGTAATTTTTTTCGTTATGAGTAGTTTGTAGATTATTATTATCATGTCCTAGACATTGTTTCACTTCATTATGATGCTGGTTTTCCAATTTGTTTTAAATTTAGCGTATTAATAAATTAATAATGCTGTCATTTAAAGGTTAACTGTATACTAACATTTGCATTTAATTTTAGATGAAGGTACAGGTGGTGGTGGCGAAGGTAAGCATATGTTTTCAATAAATCCCATTTATTTGAATGAATAATGACAAATAACCATGCGTAATTTGTTTAGCTACAGTAATTGTTTTTCGTTATGAGTAGTTTGTAGATTATTATTATCATGTCCTAGACTTATTGTTTCACTTCATTATGATGCTGGTTTTCCAATTTGTTTTAAATTTAGCGTATTAATAAATTAATAATGCTGTCATTTAAAGGTTAACTGTATACTAACATTTGCATTTAATTTTAGATGAAGGTACAGGTGGTGATAGCGAAGGTAAGCATATGTTTTCAATAAATCCCATTTATTTGAATGAATAATGAGAAATAATCATGCGTAATTTGTTTAGATACAATAATTTTTTTCGTTATGAGTAGTTTGTAGATTATTATTATCATGTGTAGACATTGTTTCACTTCATTATGATGCTGGTTTTCCAATTTGTTTTAAATTTAGCGTATTAATAAATTAATAATGCTGTCATTTAAAAGGTTAAACTGTATACTAACATTTGCATTAATTTTAGATGAAGGTACAGGTGATGGTGGCGAAGGTAAGCATATGTTTTCAATAAATCCCATTTATTTGAATGAATAATGACAAATAACCATGCGTAATTTGTTTAGCTACAGTAATTGTTTTCGTTATGAGTAGTTTGTAGATTATTATTATCATGTCCAGACTTATTGTTTCACTTCATTATGATGCTGGTTTTCCAATTTGTTTTAAATTTAGCGTATTAATAAATTAATAATGCTGTCATTTAAAGGTTAACTGTATACTAACATTTGCATTATTTTAGATGAAGCGGTACAGGTGATGGTGACGGAAGGTAAGCATATGTTTTCAATAAATCCCATTTATTTGAATGAATAATGACAAATAACCATGCGTAATTTGTTTAGATACAATAATTTTTTTTAATTATGAGTAGTTTGTAGATTATTATTATCATGTCCAGACTTATTGTTTCACTTCATTATGATGCTGGTTTTCCAATTTGTTTTAAATTTAGCGTATTAATAAATTAATAATGCTGTCATTTAAAGGTTAACTGTATACTAACATTTGCATTAATTTTAGATGGCGGTACAGGTGATGGTGACGGAGGTAAGCATATGTTTTCAATAAATCCCATTTATTTGAATGAATAATGACAAATAACCATGCGTAATTTGTTTAGCTACAGTAATTGTTTTCGTTATGAGTAGTTTGTAGATTATTATTATCATGTCCAGACTTATTGTTTCACTTCATTATGATGCTGGTTTTCCAATTTGTTTTAAATTTAGCGTATTAATAAATTAATAATGCTGTCATTTAAAGGTTAACTGTATACTAACATTTGCATTAATTTTAGATGGCGGTACAGGTGATGGTGACGGAGGTAAGCATATGTTTTCAATAAATCCCATTTATTTGAATGAATAATGACAAATAACCATGCGTAATTTGTTTAGCTACAGTAATTGTTTTCGTTATGAGTAGTTTGTAGATTATTATTATCATGTCTAGACATTGTTTCACTTCATTATGATGCTGGTTTTCCAATTTGTTTTAAATTTAGCGTATTAATAAATTAATAATGCTGTCATTTAAAGGTTAACTGTATACTAACATTTGCATTTAATTTTAGATGGCGGTACAGGTGATGGTGACGGAGGTAAGCATATGTTTTCAATAAATCCCATTTATTTGAATGAATAATGACAAATAACCATGCGTAATTTGTTTAGCTACAGTAATTGTTTTTCGTTATGAGTAGTTTGTAGATTATTATTATCATGTCCAGACTTATTGTTTCACTTCATTATGATGCTGGTTTTCCAATTTGTTTTAAATTTAGCGTATTAATAAATTAATAATGCTGTCATTTAAAAGGTTAACTGTATACTAACATTTGCATTTATTTTAGATGGCGGTACAGGTGGTGATGGCGAAGGTAAGCATATGTTTTCAATAAATCCCATTTATTTGAATGAATAATGACAAATAACCATGCGTAATTTGTTTAGCTACAGTAATTGTTTTCGTTATGAGTAGTTTTAGATTATTATTATCATGTCCTAGACTTATTGTTTCACTTCATTATGATGCTGGTTTTCCAATTTGTTTTAAATTTAGCGTATTAATAAATTAATAATGCTGTCATTTAAAGGTTAACTGTATACTAACATTTGCATTAATTTTAGATGGCGGTACAGGTGATGGTGACGGAGGTAAGCATATATTTTCAATAAATCCCATTTATTTGAATGAATAATGACAAATAACCATGCGTAATTTGTTTAGCTACAGTAATTGTTTTCGTTATGAGTAGTTTGTAGATTATTATTATCATGTCTAGACTTATTGTTTCACTTCATTATGATGCTGGTTTTCCAATTTGTTTTAAATTTAGCGTATTAATAAATTAATAATGCTGTCATTTAAAGGTTAACTGTATACTAACATTTGCATTAATTTTAGATGGCGGTACAGGTGATGGCGAGGTAAGCATATGTTTTCAATAAATCCCATTTATTTGAATGAATAATGACAAATAACCATGCGTAATTTGTTTAGCTACAGTAATTGTTTTCGTTATGAGTAGTTTGTAGATTATTATTATCATGTCCAGACTTATTGTTTCACTTCATTATGATGCTGGTTTTCCAATTTGTTTTAAATTTAGCGTATTAATAAATTAATAATGCTGTCATTTAAAAGGTTAACTGTATACTAACATTTGCATTAATTTTAGATGGCGGTACAGGTGGTGGTGACGGAAGGTAAGCATATGTTTTCAATAAATCCCATTTATTTGAATGAATAATGACAAATAACCATGCGTAATTTGTTTAGCTACAGTAATTGTTTTTTCGTTATGAGTAGTTTGTAGATTATTATTATCATGTCCAGACTTATTGTTTCACTTCATTATGATGCTGGTTTTCCAATTTGTTTTAAATTTAGCGTATTAATAAATTAATAATGCTGTCATTTAAAGGTTAACTGTATACTAACATTTGCATTAATTTTAGATGGGTACAGGTGGTGATGGCGAGGTAAGCATATGTTTTCAATAAATCCCATTTATTTGAATGAATAACGAGAAATAACCATGCGTAATTTGTTAGGTACAATAATTTTTTTCGTTATGAGTAGTTTGTAGATTATTATTATTCGTTCTAGACTTGTTGCTTATTTAATTTTGTAAATTTTCTTTATAAAATAATGAAATATTAATGAAAACATTTGGAGGTTTAAAATTGTACGTTATAAGAGACTTTAATACAAAATTCTACGGCTTATCGTTTTTTAATATGGAAGTTTTTCAAATTTTGTACCTCTGTTTAAAGTTTTACATCAAAATATAATAAAGTACTGATATTGTAAAGCCTGCAAATAAATTAATGACGAAAAGTTTACGTACATAAAGTTATTTTTTTCCTGTGGGCTATTCAACACATTTTTTCCTGCAGATGAATAAATTTTTTTTCAAATGTACGCATCGCAAAATATTCCTTCTCCTCTCATTTTAACAGAATTTTGTTTAATGTTTTATTATATCTTGATATATAAGTAAATTTAAATTCGTCGAAATTGTTTCAATTGTTAACCATGACAACTAAAAGTAACACAAAATTTTGACTGTTTTTATTTCAAATTAAAATTTCACTTACATGTAAATGTGACAACAAATGTGATGTCAAACTAATGAGTAAGCAGTAATTTTTTCAATAAAATCTCCATAATTATAAATGAACACCATAATTAGAAATTGAAATATAATTATCAATGAAACCTCAAAATACGATAATTTAAAAGGGTGTCAAAAATTTAAGAAGCCAAGAAGATACACAAATATCAGAATTACATAGACAAAAGTTTTGTTTATATCCCAATATCCCCGCATGAGCAAAGAACATTTTGACTTAAAACAAAACCGTTAAATAACAGTATAATCATTAAAAAGAAACATATGTCATCATTGCAAATATTACAAGAAATGTAACCGATACAGTATACATGATAAAGGATACGAGTCCTTTGCAATCAGTAACAGCCGATATTATTTCAATATTTTTTCTTTTATGATCTAAAATGTTTGGTAGAAATAATAAGGCTAACCTTGGTTAGAAAAGGTTATGATGTCCTTATATATTTCACATGAGTTAGATTAAGTAGAATTTTAAAAAGGTGTTTGGAAAAAAATCCCATTTTTTCCCACAGACTGTTTGCTGCTATTTAATTTTATAGTTGAGTAAGAAATGTCTATTGTCCGGAAAACAGAACGCAGGTTCCAACTTTGAACAGTTGTTAAATATGTGAAAAAAAATGGAGAACCGACGTATCAGATAAATGTTTTTTATTCCTTATTTACATTTTACACTGGAAGAGCCACAGCGGTCATTTTGACAGTTTCAGGTTGGGTTTCTAAAAACCTATCTATATTAGAAATTCAACTGTTTGAATTTCCTTAGAAGCTCTTGATCTTTACTGGTACCAATTACGAATAGAATCAAAATAAAATCAGCGAAGTTATTTTTAGTCATGCCTAGAAGCTCCTTAAAAGGTCAAATGAATCGACAGTACATTTAGGCAAATTCCAAACGTTTCCTCGGAATATTTCGCTTTACTCTCTAAATTAATAATAATAAAAAAAAATTTTTAAGCATGTAAAGCAACCAGAAACGAAAGAGTTTTACTGCAAAACTAAATGTGGAAGAGATATTGGTGATCAGATTGCTCGCAAAAAACCTGTTCGCGCTTTTTCACTCAATTGTGACTGTACATCTTTTTTTATAATGTGCTGGATTTGGAAATCTAAGGAATTAAGGGGACAAAAGCATTACAAGACATCGATATTTAATTGATTTAGCAAAAGAATTAAGAGTGCGTTGTTTTCTGAATCCAGTAATAGATTATCTAAGAAAAGACATCAATGCCAGATTGGGCATTGTAAATAAAAAAAACGTGATGTATTTTAAAAAAATGTTCGAATTATGTACGTGGAAAATGCACATCTAGGATTAAAAAAGTTTTCTGTAAAAAATGCGAACAGGAATAAAATGCTTAAAATAAAATAAACGGACATTTATTAAAAAATATAATTTTTTTTATAAAAACATTCTTTGATTTTTATATAAATTATCAAAATGTATCATTAAAATGAATTAAAAAATTATAAAATAGTGTTAAACGCTGTCATTTAAAAGCATACATTTAACCGTTTCAACGGTCAATTTGATCGCTGTTGGCTCTTCTAGGTAGGGAGAAAGCTTGGCGATGTTTCCACTCCTCATTTAATTATAAGAAAGGCGTTCGATGTATCTATTTTTATGAACCACGGGCACAAATACGCAGTTGCGGAATTGGAAAGAATTGGTCAATATCGGTAGTAATATCGCATGGATCCCAAGCACTAAACGGATTCCTGCAAACATGTGATTCAGTTTTAAACGATTCGTTCTGTGGCATGCATTTTTTGATACAGTAAGAAACATTTTTGAAGAAACAGACACAGTCGTTTGTAAGCCTTGTATTTTCTTCTTAAAACCACATTAAAATCGGACTAGCCAATATGGTTGTTAGCAATTTGTAAAAAAAATGCCGAAAAAAGGAAAAATTATGTATTTGTTTCAGTTAAAGAATAGTGAAATATATATTTGAATTTTTCCAGTGAGTGCTTATTTCCGAGATTAAATTCTGTCTATGGTGTTAAACTTTATCCTTTACATTTTGATAATGATCCAATGAGATTATTAAAATATTAATGAAACTCATAAAGGTCCTCTATGAACGATGGCTAAAAGGTTGGGGTGCTGGACTTTGTGGGTTCGAGTTCCACTGGGGCATGGATGTTCGTAGCCTTTCGGAATCGGCTTAAAGCAGTAGGTCTCTATCTCCTTAACCGTCGTGAACAATAGAGTAAACCAAACCAATAAATTCCCACATTTCTTCGATTGTTCCATTATGCCAAATTCGCCATAAACTTCAATAACCAACCGTTAACGATTTGCAAAAAATTACCCAGCACGGCTACGGGACCATCTTAAAACTCCAATGCTAGAATCGTAGTTGGGATTTTAAACTTTTATTAACTTCAAATGCTTACACTCTGCACTTGCATAGCGCGGTTGCAATACACATGCATATCATAAGCCAAGATCAAGATTATTATTATTATTTCTCTTTCGCATAATCTCTATACTAAAACTTCATTTTGTTCCTTAAAAAGAAGTAAAGATTTTAGAAATTTACGAATTGATTGCGCTAATTGTCTACCATTACATGGATACCCAAATATATATAGAAACTAATATTAAAAAATTAAAAAACAGTTTAAAGGAAACATGAAACAAAATAGTATAAATGTAGCTGAAATTTTAAATCATGTTATAGTTTAAAAAGGTTTTAAAATACACTTTAGAAATAGCATGTTTTAGTCGCAAAATTATATCATCTATATTCTTTTCATATGGCGCTAAAACTTAAGAGATATTGTTTAGTGAGAAACAGGAAAAGTTCATTTTTAAATACAGTTTGTTCGATAATCTGTTTTGATTTATTTCTCTGAAGAGGAGTCTGGTGATTGTTATTTCTGTTTTCTAACATTTATATCTTTATTTTATGTTCTTGGTTTGAAGAAAAATCCCCTTCCATATTTTTTTCCAAGCTAAAAATAAAAAAAACTTTGTTTTCGTTTACTGGAAATTTCTGTAAACCACAATCTTTTGTACTTTTAAGTTAAATGTTATTGCTGACGTGGGTTTTAGAGTCATTTGGAATCGGGAATAAATGGTATTGTCTTGTCTAATGACCACTAATTGTGCCCACAGCACTATCATCGAAATCTTAAATTGCTTTTAAAATTAATCGTGGCGAATATATTAAAGCCGAACAATGGTCGAATGTTTAGAGTGCTGGCATTCGGCACCAGAATATGTGAGTTCGAATCCCACTGTGGCATCGGTGTTCCTAGCTGTTCGGAATCCTGTTATCAGTATATCAAGGTCTCATACAAGTAGTTTGTAGAGTTATATACCTGTCAGATTTATATAGCTTGCATAAAAATAGGACATATGATTTTTCTTTAAACCAAGAACATAAATTGTAGAAAAAATACTATTAAACTAATATTGACCAAACTGGTCTTCAGAGAAATAGAACAAAATAAATTATCCATGGAACTATACTTAAAAATGAACTTTTCCTGTTTCACAATAAAAAATATATCCTAAACTTTAATGATATATACAGAAGAATATAGATAGAGATTAAATTGAAGTTATTTCTAAAGTGCCTTATAAAACCTATGTTTTAGAAAATTAAAACCTATTGAAATTCTAACACAATTTAAATTTCAGCTACATTTTTACTATTTCAGGTTATTATAATTCCGATTATTATAATATTGATAGATAATTTTGGGATTAAATTCACCTTATTTCTAAAGTGCCTTTTGAAATCTATGTTTTAGAAAATTAAAACCTATTGAAATTCTAACACAATTTAAATTTCAGCTACATTTTTACTATTTCAGGTTATTATAATTCCGATTATTATAAAATTGATAGATAATTTTGGGATTAAATTCACCTTATTTCTAAAGTGCCTTTTGAAACCTATGTTTTAGAAAATTAAAACCTATTTAAATTCTAACACAATTTAAAATTTCAGATACATTTTTACTATTTCAGATTATTATAATTCCGATTATTATAATATTGACAGATATTTTGAGATTAAATTCACGTTATTTCTAAAGTGCCTTTTGAACCCTATGTTTTAGAAAATTAAAACCTATTTAAATTCTAACACAATTTAAATTTCAGCTACATTTTTACTGTTTCAGATTATTATAATTCGATTATTATAATATTGATAGATAATTTTGGGATTAAATATTTATTTCGTGCCTATGAACCCTATGTTTTAGAAAATTAAAACCTATTTAAATTCTAACACAATTTAAATTTCAGCTACATTTTTACTGTTTCAGATTATTATAATTAATTTTATATTGATAGATATATTTGAGATTAAATTCACCTCAAAAGTGTCTGAAATCTATGTTTAAAAAATTAAAAATATCAAATTGTCACAATTTAAATTTCAGCTACATTTTTACTGTTTCAGATTATTATAATTAGGTGTTATTATTTTTTTTATTTATATATATGATTAAATTACTATATTTTTCATTTAGTGCTTTAGTGTTTGATTTAATTGTATATTAGCATATAGATTTTATTTTAGATGATACTACAAATGAAAAGGAATTAAAAGGTAAGCATATAATTTCAATAATTCCCTTTTATTTGAATGAATAAAGAGAAATAATTTTCCGATTATTATAATGAAAAAAAAATTCCTGTTCACAATTTTTAATAACCTTACGTGGACACCACGTAAATTTCTTGCTTGATAATTCATCAAAATCACTTTTAGCACGTTTTCTTCAATGTTAAAATTAGGTTTCGTGTCTCAAAGTAACCATGATCTCTGAGTAAAGTTGAAATACTGTCATCTGGTGGAGACGCGCTGTATGAATATTCATTATGTCGAAACATTCCTTATATAGATATTTCATTCTAAATTCAAATATTTTGTCAGTTCAGTACTGGAGAGAAATAAACAGCTGAAATTCAGAATTATTTTCCACAATCAATAGAGTTTTATTTATTTTTTTAAAAATAAAAGTTGACTTAAGAGTGTGTTCCAACTATTTAAAATGTAAATTGCGGTCATTTGCACTACATTTAGATGTTACGCTATATCGTGTGCAGTCGGCAATCAAAATTAGAAATGCACAACTAGATTCTGTAATAGTTATGAAAACTAAATTTCAACATTTTTGAGTGATCGTTTTTAAGTTGCGCCCCATTGCGCTAATATACGTTAGATTGTGACTTTTTTCATGCAAAGTGCAGATAACAGACAGCACTACCTTCCACGTTGGGAGGAGATATTCCTATTCACAATCAACAAAAACGTTAAAAGATTTGGCCAAAAGTATGACATACAATATTTTACAAATTTACTAAAACAATTACAAATTTTTAAAATGCAATATTTTTACTCGTCCTAACTGAAGTGAGTTTCGGTGGCAAAAATAATTTTCCGTTTCATTGTTAAAGAAAACACCTATTAATAAACCTCGCAGTTATGGACAGTTTATATTTTCTAAACATTTAAATAATTGTATATTTTCTTCAAAACATTAAAATCTTCAAATAAATGAGATAACCATTAAAAGAGGAGATGTATCATTGCATGCTAAAGTAGTTTTAAATACATTCATCCCTTTAACGTTTAATCGAGTTTGAGTTGTACGCCACAAGATTAATGCGTTATAACAGTCGTAAATACGAAATTTCACTTTTCTAAGGCAATCCCACTATGGCATGGATGTTCGTAGCCGTTCGGAATCGGCTTTAAACTGTTGGTCCCGGTCTCATTAGCCCTCGTGTGCAAAACAGTAGACCGTAGCGCTCCAAACCAAACCAAACCATCACTTTTCTAAGGCACATTGTTTTCGAGCTATGCACCCTTCTGTGAATATACGTTGAAAAATTTTGGTTCATAAAATGCAGACTGCGTTCAAAATCTGGTGTTGTACAACCGGTCCTAAATACCATATTTGCGGTTAATCAATTTTATACTCTGCCACACAATATTCATATGTTATATTGAAGTTTTTCGTTACACAGAAAGCGTATTAGAATTCATAGAGGAGGAGCATAATGAGGCATATAAAAAATTTTAAAAACAAAATTTTGATCTTGTATGACTAATTCTTCTTCAGTTATGTACAACAGCAGAAATTCACGTTGAGTTTTTTTTATTGCGTACATATTCCAGTCAAAGGGCAAATGCTCAACTAAACTTTATAACAATTTTAAATAAACGTTATAACAGACCTTTTAGGACTAATTACTTTAGAATTATGGGACATACATACGTACCGACGTGTGTAGAAAACTTGTTCAAACTAAATGAGGAATGACCAAAATTGACATTTATTTAGGTCAGAGAATAGTTAGGGTACTGATCTTCAGTACCGGAGTTCAAGGGTTCGAATCCCACTGTGGCATGGTGGACTGAACTGGGAAGTCTCTAATAATGTTAATCACAAGAGCTCATAAAACATTGAATTGGCTTAAAGAACTTTGAAACCACATATTCTTCCAAGGGGAAAGAATGATGCTCTCTATTAGAGGCATTTCAAAGGAATCATTTTATTATTTCAGGTTCTACTGGGCAGTACTACGATAAATTCTATGCACTGTCGTTAACTCAACAAATGAGATAGTTGATTTAAGCTTAAAAAAGCAGAATTGATGACTAGTATTGGTATTGTACCACTAAGATAATGCGAGACCACATACGAATTGGTAACTTACCAAAATCATTTACAGCTTCAATGAAATATACTATTACATATTTTTCAAGTTTCACCCAGCACATTTTTCAAGTTCTAATCCTTCGGCTTTATATATTGTTCCGATCACTATTGAGATTTTTAGAATTCGAAACTTTTACTTAAAATGAGAACGTCAAAAATGACTTGAGTCAATTTTTTGATATCGAAGATCAAAAGTTTATGAGAGTAGAATCCTGCAACTCTCAGAAACACAGCAAAAAAATTGGATCACAATGGAGAACGTAATCAATAAATTAGTTATACAATGAAATTGTTTTAATTTCCACAAAAAATACTTTCCGAACAAATCAATAGGTAGATATAATGTACGTTTAGTAATCATTTGCACACACACACACACACACACACACACACACACACACCAAAGAGCAACTACATGATGATTACCATCCATTTTGTAAAATAGGCTAGCCCGGGAATAGAATCACTGCGCGTGCGCGAGACTGATGTGGAGTATAAAAAGCGGCATTGTCATTCTAAACACAGCACGATTAGCGACTATTGGAAAGTATGACTTTATTTAGTTTCGGCCGAAAATGTATGTAATTTTTTTGTATTCTCAATGGTTGTTTAATGTGAATCACTAGGGTCAGTCCGTATTTGCCTGTTTATCTTTTTATGTTTCCTTAAGTGTGCTGTAAGTAGCAGAGTGTATGTATATGTTAAAAGATGTGTTGCTTATTAAAATGAATTTTATTTATTCTACGTCTGCTTCGTCGTTTGATTTTCTGCATATTCAGCCAACGGCAACATAATGGAAAAAGACAGCTGATTTATCGGACTTCGATAAAGATCTAATTCTTATTGCTCCGCGACTGGGAACATTACTATCAGAAATTTCACGTTTAATGGGCTGTGAACGTGCAGTTGTTGTGAGCACATATCGAAAGGGGTGTATGGAGGGCTAACCGACAAGTCACCGGCCAGCGGTGTGTCGTCCACGACTAATTGATTCTAGAAGAGAGCGGAGATTGATAAGCATTGTTCGAAGAGCTTCGACAGCCGAACATCGCTCGTACATCGGGCCTTCGCAGCTGGAGGTCGAAACATGTCCCCGCAAGTCATCGCCAGCTGCGCCTGTAATGGGAAAAGAAACATCGGAATTGAACGTTAGAAGAATGGAAGAAAGGTGAATGGTCCCCCGAATCGCATATTGTGGGCCATCCCATCGACGGGCGTGTTGGAATATGCCAATTTCCAATGGAAGCCCTGACTGCCGGATTCATAGTTGAACGGAGACGAGCCGATGATGTCGGTATTATGGTGTTGTCTTTGTTTTCATGGAGTCCATTAGGACCCATAATCCCCATAGAACGATCCCTGCCCTACG
>CM063497.1:719761-729761 GCA_032207245.1 Pardosa pseudoannulata
AATGGTATATTTTTGTTTTTTATTTTACAGAGATCTTAATGTCTATACAGACAGACCTGGAAAATAACAGAAATTAAAAAATATTTGAAAAATCATCTTGTCAAATTAAGGGTTAAGGAGGCTAATAAGGTTTTTCAAAAAAAATATTTTTTTTCCCCCCAGGGCTGCAGTGAAGGGAGGATCAATTTTCTTTTCGGAAGGGATCAAGTTTCGAGAAAGCTGACCCCCTCCCCCGGAGAAGGGAGAGTGTAGTTTGGTTTGGAGTGCTACGATCTGCTTTTTTGCAACAAGGGCTAATGAGACCGGGACCTACAGCCTAAAGCCGATTCTGAATGGCTACGAGCATCATGCCTCAGTGGGACTCGAACCCACGAACTCTGATACCGAAGGCCAGCACCCTAACCAATCGGCCATCGTTCGGCGAAGAAGAGAGAGAAGATCTGCTGAGTGCAGTTGAGTTCGAGGAGTCGAGATAGAGCTTGCCACCTGGAGATATCTCTCTGTTTTGGTGTGAGAAAACACTACGCCGTTCTTATTTCTGATATGAAATCCTCGTCCACCTGATCTGCTTACGCCAGACTCTGAGAGGCCGAGATTATGTTTTTAAAATATATTTAATTTTCATCAATCTTATAGATAAATTTGTGTTGTCCGTCTAAGCTTTTGGAGGAATTATTTTGGTTATGCATCCCAGCGACGGTCTATGAACATACTTGCCTCAGTAAAGCAAACGGTCAGGTCACACGCTAGCATTAGCGTCGCAGAGAGTGGTGCTTTACATTCAGTTTTTTTTTCTCTTAAGGTCAGGCTTGTAAAGTTAAATCTATCTAAAACAAACCATAATTTTAAGCCTGTTTTATATTTTTTTACCATGTTTATAATTTTACATGTTTCATTTTGACAAGTACTTAATTCTCCAAAACAAAAACATTTATTCTTGTAGTCCTAATTTTAGTTCAATGACAATAAAATATTCTTATATTTAAATGCTGAAAATGATGTCATAAATAGGAAATAGATTTCGAGACATCTTGCGCTACATTCAAAATTGGCATTCTGGAAAAATCAATATAAAGTATTAATTAAACAACTGCCGAGCACTAGACTGTCTTTTATATTTTTAATCTCAACTTTTAAACTAAGCGGATTTTGTTTATTCAGTTTTTATAAAATTCATAGAACATCTTATATTTAAAAAAAAAATAAAAATTTTGAACTTTTAAGGGTCTTGATACCTCTTAAGTTAGGGTACCGTGTACCAAAAAATGAGGCATAACAGAATGTAAGTGGATACAAGACATAAGTATATGTAAAATAGTGGTGATTGACAAAAAGGCCATCGAGGTTTGGGTTGGTTTAAAAGAAGTTAATAGTGAGAAAGACGAGCATTTTCTTCCTATATACAAGCGAGTAAGTGAAACGTCATGCTTACGACTAACATTACACAAAAAAGGTGTGCGTGCTATGCTGGCCACGAGTATGACCTAGCTTTTGTTTACTTGTGCCCTTTTTTGTAGAAAATAAAATGGAAAAAGACATTGTCGTCTTGTTATTGATAAAGTCTGACAAGTAAGAGCAATTATTCATTTTAGTGAATGTTTTGCGAATAATTTAACGGAATCAGAACTCCTTTTCAACCTAATCCCATGATCCAGGAAAAAGCGAATGTCCGCTGTAATGCTGTCAGGTTAATGGCTGACATTCATACAGAACTCACTCATTATTCCACGTGATATGAAACTGGCATTTAATTTCTCATTTCAGATCAGAAAGGGGGATTTTTTTTGGCCATTAAGGTAACAGTGTTCTTTGCCACATCTTCCGAAAGCTCGTCTTCTGAGATCCCCACATGTGGTGAAACCCAGAAGAACGAGACTGTAAAACCACGTTTATGAGCTGGCTCTTTTGGAAACGAATGGTATCAGTAGTAGTAACTTGAATCTGATTGCAATACTGACAAAAGAAATAAACCTTAAGGTCCGACATAAGCCGTAGATCTCGAAAAGGACCACTACGTAGCCTAGCAATCCCCGTCTAACAACGCCTACTACTTTCACGAATCATAGCAGTACTAGGACGGTCACAATCATACCACTCGTGTAAGGAAACGTATATGTGTAATACACGTATACATATATATAGCTATGCACATACACAATCACACAACTTACTATACATTTATATATATTTATATTTATTTTTATATATTTATATATAATATTATATAGATATATATATAAATATATATATATATATATATATGAAAATACTTACATACTTTCTGATACAAAGGATATATATAAAATTACATATTATACATATATATATATGTGTGTGTAAATACACGTATGCATGCATGCATATATATATATATATATATATATATTTATATATATATATATATATATATATATATATATATATATATATACATATATATATGCATAAATATATATGTATGTATACTTATATGTACCATATATATTTTTAAATATAAAAATATATACGTATATATATATATATATATATATATATATATATATATATATATATATATATATATATATATATATATATATATGTAATATGAATATCTAAACCCTAAAGCGTATTCCAAAATTATCCCTTTTCCCCATGCATATTCTATATCTTAATTTCTTCTCTTTATATTAACCATATTTCCCAGCCATCCAATTTAAACGAGGATGTTTTCATTCCTTCAGCCGAACCTCGAAATTCTTTCTATGATTCCCAAAACAGAAAATGATATAGCTGGCATTTTATAATGAGGATGCAATAACTCTCCCAGGAAAATTTGTAATGATCAGCAATAATGCTCCTCTGACACGCCACACTTTGCAGATGGCTCGAGTCAAAGGTTACTTTCTATAAGCAACTAAAACACTTGCCTCAGCATTTTCCCACACACGGGTTTTAGCCGTCTCTCGCAGAAGGTTGGCAGTTACTTAGAGAGATATAGAGCGTTCTGACACCATCGGGTTCAGACGTCTCTGGATTCTGTGCGAATTTTATAGGATGAAATAAAAGTTAAGTTCGGCCACGACGAATGATGTGCTTCTTTCTAACGGACGGTTAGCGGGACACTTGGCAGCCCAGCATGCCCGGGCTGAGAAAAATAATAGGGGCAATTTCAAAAGAAGTATTCAAGTGTAAAGTTCGGGGCTAGTTGGTCCCTGGACGATTACATATATATATATATATATATATATATATTGTATATATATATAATATATATATATATATATATATATATATATATAATATATATATATATATATATATATATATATATATATACATATATATATATATATATATATATAAATATATATATACATATATTAATAAGTCCCTATTTTATACGGTATTTTTTAGCACTAGCAAGACCAATATATTAGAATGGGTTTTCCGCTTCCCACAGGTGTATTTTGTAAAATCGTGTAGGTGGGAAGTAATCTTACCACGGCCCACGAAAGGGTTAACTTTGAATTAGAAAACACTAATAAGTTAGTGACAGTGACAATGACTGAAGATATATCGAACCAAAATAAAACGATATTTTTTCGGTTCAGTTCCGGTTCGAAGCTCTGAAGAGATCTAACATTTCATTTAATTTTTTGCACATGAAAGTGCAAAAAAAATATAACTAATACTATCTAAAACACAATGAAACACAGCAATTATATAAATACTAGCCTTTGCAATGACCGTTAACAAAGCACAAGGACAATCATTACAAGTATGTGGATTAACCCTTTGACAGGCGTTGTTTTTTTTTTTTTTCCCAGAATTCGGTCAAAAAAATTGTTGCATTATTTTTTTTTTTTTATTGCATTTTTTTGTTCATTTTACATTTTTAAGTAAAGATATCTTATTAAAATTAACATTTCTAATATTTTTAAGCATTTATTACAATTTTTTTTCTTTCTATGAAAGCATCATAGAACTGAAGTTTACCTTTAGTCTCATCGATATCGAAGTTCATTTTTTGAATTTCAGTGAAAGCAAATCTAGGAGGCGGATCCGAAAGATTATCACAATTAATTTCAAAAATTGTCTTGCTCGACCGATTCCATCTGTACTACTATCAGAGTCACTACTATCCAGGTCATCTAGTAAACCTTCGCTACTATCATTGACAGATGATTCTGTTTCTGATTCCGAGTCACAAGAAATGAGCTCCATACGCTCTGAATTATCCATTATTTAAAAGTAAAAATATATGATTCAACTCTTACATCAGTAAAAATATCAGGCGGTTAGTAAAATATTACCAGAAAGCTATACACTGAAAGATAACAATTCGTCTTCTGATACAAAACGTGCGAAAAAACCCGCGCTTTTGAACCAATCAGAGTAGAAAATACAACAATAAACTGCAAACTTTCATTTACTGGACGCCATCTATACGAATAAATTGTAATTAAAATTGAAAAAATACGGCCGAAACAGTGCAAGCGAAATAGAAATCAGATTGCCCGTGCGCATTACGGGCAAATCAGTAAAGGCACGAAAGCTGTGCCCATACGGCGTACGGGCAAAACAGAGAAGGGATTAAATTTGATAAATCCATGCTTCTCAAAGGGACAGCTGTACGTTGGGTGTTCAAAATTTGGAAAATCATCAAATTTATTTGTTCTTGCACCAGATAGGAAAACAAAAAATGTTGTACATTTAAAAAAGAACTACTAAGATAAAGTTCACCATCAATCATCAAATATTCATTTCATGATGATATTTAATAATTACAAAATTATTGTTCAATTGAAATTCGTTTGCAATATTTTTTAATATCACAACTGAAGAAGCATATTTATTCTACCATCAACTATGTATATCTCTATTTTGTACATGTTATATTCAAATGACATATGTAGGGATAATTTTATTAATTTTCATTTTCATGTATTGTATACATTTAATAATTAATAAATTGTGTTTGAGGTAACAAAACTGCGTTTTTGTTCAAACATAACAACGTTTGAACGGGTAAAGCTAGTATAAAGTAAAATTTTAAATAATAAAACCTAGAGCAACGCATTAGTTTTTGTTTAAAAACTGACAATTGGGACATTCAAAAATAGTGATGGAAAATGACGATTTTCAATAAAAATATCGTCAAGACAAAATATAAAAATTATATTTACCAAATAACAAAAAAATCTAGAACAAGTTAATTTTTGTTTAAGAAATGGCAGCTTTGGTCCTATTTTGAAGCCAACTCAACAATGGAAATACTCATACAGAAAAATTAGAGTGGCATTTTGGTCGGTTTTTCGTTAATATCTTTCGAACTAATCTAATTATTGAAACGCGAATGGGTGAAATGACTTCCCTGGATCATTCCGCGTACTTTGGTACCTTTGGCACTCTTCTGCGTCTAGCTGTTCACGAAGAGATAGACGCACATACATAGTTACAATCAGATTTTAATATATAAAAAGATTTATATATTTATTTATATAATACTAATTACTAGCTGCTTCGTACCCAGCTTTCGATCTTGGTTTTAAAATATTTCAACGAAAGGTTTAAAACCACTATTAAAGATAATAAGAAGTATTAATAGAAATGAATAAATCTCGTATGTTTCAGATTGTTGACGATTATGACAGATAATAACTGAATGTCCAGTAAGTGCACTGTTTTACCAGTGAGCCACTGCATAATAATTTTCAATTCCATGACTTTTTTTACTGTAGAAGTCAAATAATATTTCAATATATAAGATGAATATTAAAATCATGCTAGCTAATATTAAAATCATGCATGCTAGCTGCTTCACACCCAGCCTTCGGTCTGGGTAATAAATGTTCCCATGTAAAGTTTTAGAACCATTATTATAGGTGTTTATATTCATAAAAACCTTAAACTTCGTACGCAAGATCGTTCACGAATATTATAGTTTATTAATAATGGATAATCACAGTTATAATTACGTATTTGATCTATGTTGCCCGTAAACCGCTGAATTACGCTGTCAAATTCCCCAGCTTTCTCTATTAATTGACGCAATAGTGTGTTATATTTCGTACCGATGGATTAATTTATGTAGATATGCATAGTGTACAAACATTGTCAAACATTTCATTTAAAAAAATAGTTATGTAGCCTGTATCCCATAGATAATCTCGAATATTGCGTTATTTTAGCAGTAGTTCATTTGACATGTTCCCAACGTTATCTGTGAAGTCTAAAGGAAATGTTCAAAACTACGAAAATGCGCAAAATGGATGTATTGAAAAGATATGCTTACTAAAATAGAGCTGAAACAAATATGTTAATTTTTGTACAGTTCACAAAACAGATAACTGTTTCCAAAAAGTAATAATAAAATTTGCCAAAAAATTGGTAAGAATTATTTTCTTAAATAAAGTAATTCTTACCAACAATAATCTTGTATAATTGTGATAATTTATCCTGATAAATTATCACAACTTATACAAGAACGAAAAACTGTCTTGGCTCTTCTATAGCTACTGGAAGAGTCCACAAAATCGCCAAATTTGGCGATGAAACGTAGCGTGATAAGTGCATCTGTTCCATTTCTTTACATGCCCATCTGCAAATTTTGCTAAATATTGTGTTTTAAATAGTATCAACTGTGATATTTGCATTTTCATCTACAAAAAATTAATGTTATATTTCGTTAAGTTTGAGTTTATGAGAATCACGTATTTTCCGCCATTTTATTATATGGCGATCAAACAAATTTGCCAAATTATGGTAATCGAAAAACAAGCTCCGAAGAAACACAACATTCTAAACAATTTTAAGCACAAACACTTTTTCGTGGCTAATTATATAGATCCAAATATTTCTAAATATTAACTCATCAGAAATTATAAATGAAATACAAACAATTCTGGCCCAACTATAAGTACTTGCCAAGTCTATAAAATCGCCAAATTCGGAGAGAAAACACGTGGCGTAATAAGAACATCTGTATCATTTCTTGACATATCCATCTGCAAATTTTGCTAAAAATAGAGTTTCATTGAGTTTAAATAGTAGCAACTGTAATATTTATTTACATTTTCATCTGCAAAAAGAAATTGAAATTGTTAGATTTCGTTAACTTTGAGTTTACGAAAAATACGTAATTTGCACCATTTTATTATTTGGCGAATAAAAAAACTGACAAATTGTGGTAGTCGGAAAAAAAATTCCAAAGAAATAAAACATTTTAAACAATTTCAAGTACAAACACTTTTTTTGGAAAAGTTTGCAGATTAAATTATTGCTAAATATTAATTTATCGCAATTTCTAAAGGAACAACAAACAATTCTCGCTCAATTTGAGTTTTAAATAGTATCAACTGTGATATTTATTTACCTATTCATCTTAAAAAATAATAATAAATTGTTAGATTTCGTTAACTTTGAGTTTACGAGAAATACGTAATTTGCACCATTTTATTATTTGGCGAATAAAAATACTGCCAAATTGTGGTAGTCGGAAAAAAATTCCAAACAAACTAAATATTTTAAACAATTTCAAGCACAAACACTTCTTTTTTGGCAAAGTTTGCAAATTTAATTATTGCTAAATATTAACTTATCGCAATTTCTAAATGAACAACAAATAATTCTTGCTCAATTTGCGTTTTAAATGGTATCAACTGTTATATTTATTTAGGTTTACGAGAAATACGTAATTTGCACCATTTTATTATTTGGCGACTAAAAAAATGCCAAATTATGGTAGTCGGAAAAAAAATTCGAAAGAAATAAAATATTTTAAACAATTTTAAGTACAAACACTTTTTTTTTCGCAAAGTTTGCAGATTTAATTATTGCTAAATATTAACATATCAGAATTTATAAATGAACAACAAACAATTCTCGCTCAATGTAGGTATCCGGCAAGTCTACAAAATCGCCAAATTTGGTGAGAAAAATGCGGCGTGCTAAGTGCATTTAAATACAAATTTTCCATGTCTAATTTATTTGATTTTTTTTAGACAATTTCAGCCGCACTTTTCGTGTAGAATATTTCGGCTTTTATTATATTTTTTACACTGGATTTTCAAAGCATTGTTCTACAATTTTTTATTGTAAATTGAAAATGGCTTCAGTGTATAGTTCTTAAAGGTGTGTTTTGAAATATTTTATCATTTTAAAACTGAATTGTAAGTAGATTATTCTACTGCAAAATTAATAGTATTATAATAAATATTCCTTTTCATTTAGCTAAATTTAGCTTTATCTATTTAAATACATTAAGAAATACAATTTTAAAATATATCAAGAAAAAAATAAAATAGAACATTGCATCATTTGACGTCATTTTGGAAATAGCTTCAAATCATGACGAAAACGACATGTTTCAAACATGAATTCTACCAGTCATAGGAAAAGTGCATGATCAGAAATTAATTAAAAATAAAAAATAAACAATGAAAATCTTCTAATAGGCTCTTAAAATTTAACCAAAAATTATAACTAAGAACTATAAAAAATGGCGATAAATGTGATATGAATTCTTTAGCATTGTTCCACAATTTTTGATTGTAAACTGAAAATGGCTGATTCTGTACAGTATGGTAATAAAATATTTTAATTCTTTTAAAATACAAGAAAAATGGTTACTTTTCTGTGAGATTAATTTTATTATTAAGGTATATATTTATGTTTCTTTTAGCCAACTTATAATCCTGAATCACTTAATATATGTTTACTAATATATATATATATTAAATATATAATATATAATATATAATTACTAATATATATTAAATATTATTTTAAACTAATATATATTTAACACATTTGAAAGAAATTTAAATAAAATATTGCATAATATTTTCGTTCTTTCAGCAATCGTTTGCATACGTCGCCAATAATTGACAAATTGTCTATTAATAAGGATTCAGCTATAATTGTAAAATGAAGAATAAAATTTGAAAATATCAATAAAATGATTATTAAATTAAGAAAAATGCTACAAATCTTGAAAGTTAATAAAAGTTATACTTAATTATTCTCTCCACAGCTTGGTAGCAGTAGTTAGTTATGTGAAGAATCATCTCTCGATGATAAAAATTGTTCTTTAAATATCACATCGCAATGCAGTTTAAGTTATTTTACAGAGAGAATTTATTCAGTAAAACCATAAAACATAATTTTGTTGCCACTCAAAAATAATTAATTATCCTAATCATTCATTTTACTCCAAACCAACCGTTAAATCAACTTTTATTTCGAAGGATAGCAATGTCTAACAAACCTATAATTAAAATTTCTATTTTTTCACCCAAATCGGTTGAAATACCTCTGGTTTAATTCTGGATTATTTCCGGATGGATTCCGGATAATTCTGGATTTAATTCCTCTCGATAACTTAAACAAAATAATTAAATTTCTTGTTACAAATTATTCTACAGTTGCCTAAAACAAAAATTAAGAATAAATAAAAAGCTAAAACAACTTAAGCAGTTGAAAACTCCGGATTTAGATAACATAACATTACATAATTTAAAACTTTTTAAATATATTAGCTCACAATTAAAAGAAAATTAACTTAAATGGCGACTAATGCAGCCAACAAGCCTAAATCAGACTTAAAAGAGCTCTCTACAAGCCTTTGATCTCCTAACAATTTGAAATACATGCATTCTCTCTCATACAAAGATATATATATATATATATATATATATATAATATATATATATATATATATATATATATATATGTATGTATGTATGTATGTATGTATGTGTGTGTGTACATTAGCATATGTACAAATATATATATATATGTAAATACATGTATGCATATATATACATTTACATATATATATACACCTACATATATATACATATATATATATACATCTACATATATACACATTTACATATACATATATACATCTACATATAGATACACATATATACATATACATTTACATACATGTATATGTGTAATACACATAAATATATAGCTATGCACATACATAAACACACACACACACATATAT
>CM063497.1:743288-785043 GCA_032207245.1 Pardosa pseudoannulata
CACCTCTGATCTTCCTCTTAAGGAACCAACAGTGACTCAGATACTGAATATACACAATATAATGCAAAATAACAGTAACTACATTTCTAGCTTATTATACTAAATTATAACACTAAATAATTATATACACAAAAGAAAATATGAAAGTATGTACACGTTACACCTTTTACTGCACTTTAAGTGATGCAGCGGCTTAATGCATCTGCATTAGTATTGTGTGTGCCTGGTTTGTGGACAACACGGAAGCTAAACTGTTGTAGCACCAGCTGCCATCGGAATAGGCGACTGTTTGAGCTGGCACTCTTTTGGAGCCAAAGTAAAGGATTGTGATCTGTCACGATTGTGAATGCACGCCAGATAGAAATGTAATTTTTTAATGCAAAAATAATCGCAGCACATTCCTTTTCAGTAGTGCAATATTTCGTTTCAGCAGTATTGAATTTCTACTGAGAAGCAGTATCAGATGCTCCTTTCCGTCAATGTGTTGAGCGAACTCTACTCCTATTCCCATATCTGACTCATCGGTCTGGACGATAAAAAGGAAAAAATTATAAAAAAAAAGGTTTTAAGTATTCTTAAATATTTTCATGAGAGACACCTATTTTCTTGAATATAGCTCTGATATTTTTCAATTAAATTGGTTTGGTTTGGTTTGGTTTGGAGTGCTACGGTCTACTTTTTTGCAACACGAGGGCTAATGAGACCAGGACCTACTGTTTAAAGCCGATTCCGAACGGCTACGAACATTCATGCCACAGTGGGATTCGAAACCACGAACAACGGTACCAAAGGCCAGCACCCTAACCATTCGGCCAGCGCTTGGCTCAATTAAACTGGAGGCTAATTTGAAAAATTAAGATGTTATCTTTAAAATACTCTACTGATATTACTTAAATAATGTAAATTTAATTTCAGAAACTACATACATTTTTATTTAACACTTACGCTAGGTTACAAAATGTATTAATATTTAAGGTATCCGTCTACGTTCGGAGAACTTTTTTCTTTAAACGTAGAAACTAGTTCATATTTTTACATTTTTAGATTTATTTTTTATATTATCATAGAGAATTGCACTTAAAAAATTTATTCCTGGAGAAGTTTTTACAAAATTTCTAATAAATAAAGAAAATTTAATAAAAAAAATCGGGTTTTTTCAAAAGGTCTAATTTTTTAATAAATTAAATTATTTCAATATTTTTTAATGCAACGCATTTCTTATACACTGGACTAGTGAATCACCGAAAATCTTTGCTTAATTTAAAATGTTGGTCCTTCAAAATCGTGCACAGTGAATTTTTAACTAATTTTCTTCATTACCTTTATATCTAACTACGAGTGTAACATCATTAAAATTGATCCAAATTGAAAGCTTTTAGGTCATTTACTAGTCAATACTATCAAAAGCATTCATAATAATTTTCAGCAAAATATTTTAAGAACTTTTTGAGAAATCCCATTTCAAGTTTCGACATTTTATTAAAAATACCGTTCTGAGAAAAACGGATTTGAAGTTTATGAAAGCAACTTTAACTATTAAAAAAATTAAAATACATGTTTAAAATTCCCCACACTTTCTTGCTTCAAAACTTTCTAATTGCCAAGTTGCTAATTATTAAAGTACTAGAAAAATGTTTAAACTAATCTTCATGAAAATTTTAAAAAAATTGTCCAAAACATGCTCTTTAAAAGGCTTTAAATTAACAACTTCCGTTTCCGAAGTCGCTACTTCCGTTTTGTTTTGACAGCTGTCACTTTTCTTTAAACAGCTGTCACTTTTCTTTAAAATGTGGTAGAGACAAAACAAAAACGGATTTAGAAGCCTAAAAATAGAAATTTTACAAAAGAGAGACAAAAAAAATATGATTTTTGGCAAAAAATGACGTTTTTAACGTAGACGGATACCTTAATATATAAATCAAAATTAATGCTATCTTATAGTATAGAAAAATACTATGATGAATCTGAACAATGCATATATTTCAAAAAACCATGTGTCTTTTTTTTAATAAATAGTACAGTGAATATAAATTTATAATTAAACTACAAACACACAATATAGATTTCAGATTTCAACACAAACAAAATCAGGGTATTACATTTTCTGAAATTTATACAATATTATTTCCATCTGCCATCAGGAACAAGTTCTATATACATAAAACTGGCTAATATACACTTAAGAGCCAAAACATTATGACATCCCCTACATTTTGCAATGAACTCGCCTGGATGACATGGAAGGCACGTGATCAGGTGGAAGTGGTATTTAACTGCTGTTGGAAAATCTGAAGAATCATTCTTTCACTTACTTCTGTGTGCGATGGGAAAGGCTGTAGATCTAAGTTATTTTCATAGAGAGCAGATTGTAACGGCTCGAAGGCTCGGAACAAGTAATTCCGAAACGGCACGACCCGTCGATTGTTCGCAATCTACAGTTGTTAGTACTTATGCAAAGTGGATGGATGACGGTGAAACCAGCAGTAGACGACATGGTGTTGGACGTCCACACGCTATCAAAGAAAAAGGTCTCGCATGGTGAAGCAAAACCGGAGCCAGACAGTGGTTCAGCTGACAACCCAATACAGTGCATTGCCAAGTAGAATAGTATCGGAGCACACTGTTGAATATGGGGCTACGCAGGAAACGTCCCACTCGTGTGCCTCTGTTGTAAAGGGGCAGTTGGCGATGACCAAGCGTCATCGCCAACTGCGCCTACGCTGTGCCCGGAAACATCGCGACTGGTACATGGATCAGTGTGAGAGAGTTGCCAGGTCAGAAGAATCACGGTTTGTCATTCTTCACGCCGATGGCCGTGTCAGGATGCACTGTCTTCCAGACAAATAGTTGCTCCCTTAATGTACGGTAGGTCCTACACAGGCAGGTGGTGGCGGTATTATGCTTTGGGGGACGTTCTCTTGGCCATCTCTGGGACCCGTGGTTGTGGTAGAGCAGACCCTGAATGCTACAGGGTACCTGAACATCATTGCGGACCCGTTGCACCCTTACATGGCCTCTGTTTTTCCAGCTGGAAATGGAATGTTCAACAGGACAACGCCTCGTGTCACAAGGCTAAAATTGTGTTGGAGTGTTTCCAGGAACAGGATGCTGAATTCCAGTTAATGTATCTCAATCCAGTAGAACCCATTTGGGATGTCATGGGACGGCAGCTCAGAGTTCCAAGACCACCCGTTCACAATATCTCGTATTTGTCTAACCGTTGCTTAAACATCTGGTACAATCTGTCTCCGGCCATCCACCGAGGACTTGTGGCATCCACGCCAAGGCGGGTGGAAGCTGTGTTGCGCTCCAAAGGTGGGCCAACACGTTACTGACAGGTGGGCATAATGTTTTGGCTGTTTATTTATGTTAAACAATATTAAATCTAACTGTAGTGAAATTATTGAAATTTTGGTCATCCACATTAATTATCCGTGCCAACATTCTGTATATTATGTAGTTCGAAGCTGTCGCTTTTCGAGTTAACAACCTATTTTTAAAATGATCTTTTTACGTATTTGTACAATAAAACTGTAAGTTATAATTGAACAGATCAGTTACAAAAGGAAAAAAAAATTATATAGAAATTAAAATTCAAAAATGTTAAATTAAAAATATCAATACTGCTGCAATTTACTGCTGCTATAATACAGACAACTCTCCGCTACGATTGACTACAATATGTGACGTCATCGCGCCGAGGCCTTGTGTTCTAGCAGGTGTTGTACAGACTCGGTCGCTCTCAGTCGAACTGACGTTCAATGCCATGTGTTTCCTGCTATATGTTTAGCTGAAAAATTAAAATAGAACATCAGAGGCGTACCCAGGGGAGGGGGTGCAAAGGAACATATCCACCAAGATTTTTTCTCGAAACTGAAAAAAGAAGGGGGGGGGAATAAATTTTAAATTTTGTCTGCCTTTTTTTTAAGTTTAGAAATACCATAATACCACAATAATAACATTACCTTGAAATATTTCGGTTTTGTGAAAAAGATCTTGGAGGGGGGTTAACTCAGGGCCGTAGCCAGAAATTATTTTCGGAGGGGGACCAAGGGAGAAAGACATCTTTATTTGTGAATTATACTTCAATGGATATAAAGAAAAGCACTGCATTTTCAGAATATAATACCGAAAATAGTGTTGTATTTCCGGCCAGCGGCCTAGCAAAACTTTTATGGTCTCAGCGGTTTTTTTTTTTCTAAGAGAATAACTGTCCTTGTTCATGAACAGCTACGCAGATAGCCCATAAACACACAAACGTGGGACATTGTCTACCAACAAAATGGTCTTTCAAAGTTTTGAGGAGGGGGAACCTGTCCCCCAAGTCCCTCCCCCTGCCTACGGACTTGGGTTAACTGCTGTAGAAGCTTTACAAGAGTCCAATGTAGAATTTTCCCGAATATCCATAAACTTTTAAAAATTTGAGTCACTTTGCCAGTTACGACATGCGCGGCTGAAAGATCGTTTAAAACTGTGAAATTATTTGAGAAACAGTTCATCAGAAATGCTTGCTGTATATCTATAAAACATATTCCTGTCACTGAAGTTGGACGCGATTATTGTTATCAATCGCTTATTGTTATCGAAATCACTCGGTCCCGATTTCTTCTATTCATTTATATGTAAAAATGATCGCTTTATATTATCATCACATCGATTAATGTTATCCGTTTCCGAACCTCATTTTCACTGGCAAAGAAATATTCGCAATGTATTCAGAAGGAACCCAAACTTTTTTTCCCTTCTCTGCTGTTTTAATTTCCGAGAATTCTCCCTCCTCCACCTAGGTAAATGGGGAAGGATTAAGGGAGTGGAAAATTACACGTTCCTAGAATTTTTCTAAAATGAGCACACCCTGCCGGTGGTCAGTGGTTGTCAGATCAGCAGAAGGCAACCCAATGTTATCGAAACTGAGAAGCGTAATCACATTTTATTCCTTACTCGCTTACGGGCAGCTTGTCGATATGGAAGCCAGAAAGCGAAATGATTCAACGTTAAAACGAAAGATCGAAATTTGAAATCGCTATGAACCAAAGGTTACCAAAAATGAGTCAGCGCAATGCTGCAGCCCATTTAAACATTTCTCATCCTTGGAATTGCATCGAAAGCTTTGAAACGTGGAGCACAAAGCCGCTTCAATGACTTTAAAAAACATTATGATTGCGAACAATTTATCCATGAGCTTCTTAGAAAAAACTGTAAACAGTCAACAATGAATCAATTTTTTTTTAATTATGTATATAATTCTTGTGTTTTAAAGGATAATATACAATACATAAATATAAGGTGTGTGTTTTTTTATTTTATTTTAAAATGTAGTACTTAGTAATTATAGGAGGAGGGATGGGTAAATTTATCTAATTTTACATAATTTTTATTGTTATCAAAATCATGGTATCCAAAACGGATCCCATTAAGCGAAGTCTACTGTATTTGGGCCTCAAGTAATGGAGTTATCCTGTTTTGCGATTGCACAGCTGTCAGATCGTTTCCAACTGTGAAATAGGTAAAAAATTATTTGAGAAAAAGTCCATCAGAAACGCGTTTAAATAGACTCTGCTTGCTGTTAAAATATTCCTGTCACTGAAGAGGAAGTTTGAAATATTTTACAAACACAAAAGCAGAGAATAAATATAAATTTGTAAAAACGAATATCAATAGATATTTTTCGTTGCATCGTAATCGAATATTTTAAACTTTTTTTTTTTAAATTCCAACTGCTTTTGTTAATCATTCAATGGTATTTTATCCATTTTCGACGATACGACATTCTATCCATTCCGGTGGGAAAAAAATTTTTGTTTTAATACTATCTCTATTATTATTTTTCTTAAATGGCCCTATTTTTCTAATTTTTATAACGTGGTAAAAATGATATCACTTCGTAAACAGTTTTCTGACAGAGAAATGAGATTCATTTAATGTATTTTTCAGTTTTTACGTAATGATAATACCAAATTAAAGAAGTCTATTTTTTCGTGTGCAATTATAGGCGCCTATAGTCGAGAATTGAGTAGGGGATAGGGTCTAAGATAAAAATGTGTGTATGCATGTGTTGTATTTGCATATTTGTGTTAAATTTACTTTGTATCAAAACATAAGAATCATAGTTGTTAGTTTAAAAATGATTCATTCCTCAGATGAATCCCATTGCAGTACTAACGTACCAACGTACTACAGACAATTCGTACTCATTCCAAAATTATTATGTTATTATTACGGTGATATAAATTTATTTAATATATTGGAAAGCATAATACATAAAAAATAACGTGCGATCTTAATTAAATTTTAAAACTGTAAATGACTAAGAAAAATTCCTCAGAAAAGGGTGGGTGATTTTTTAGTGATTTAGTAGACCTACTAGGAAACTAAATCAAACCTAAATCAATCTGATTCTTTTGTCACCCAACTTTGTAAACTTTTCCCGCTTACAGCAATAAAACCCATAAATTAATTATATATTCCTCCTTTACGGGGGGTCACCATTATGAAAAGCCGATAACTTGATGATGATAGACGTAAAACAAGCAAGGTGTGAGTTAGATATGGCTGAAGGAGTAAAAGTTGTTAATGTGAACATTTGTAGTGCTGCCATCTATATGTAGCACTGCGCACTAGAACCTATGTCATGCGAAAGTTAGCGAATGTCTGAAATTAAACTTGTAAAAAACAACGAATTCAAATTCTGTGCGAGTATACCAAGGTTCAAAAATAATTTTAATGCTCTTGGTTCAAAACAGAAAAATAAACAAAAAATATTTTTATGTGTTTTATAAATTTTAACATTTTTTTTATTAATTATGTATATGTGTCTCTATATAAAACACACATAAGGACTATAGAGCTAGAAGAGTTTACGGTTTAACGCAAAACATAAATACATTATTGTAAGAAGATGGTTGGGATAATCATGGTAGTAAATCAACTTTAGGTCAAAACGAAATCAAACAGAAAGTCTTAAAGCAGCAGCTTAGCTGAAAGTAAAGCTGTAAAAATAACATGTGTTGCTACAAGTGTAGATATTTTCCTTCAATAAAAGAATTAATGTATCTTTTCTTCTATATTACATACTAGTGTATGTAATCCATGAATGCATCAAAGATTTATTTATGGAATTATTTAATCTTTACATGCAACAGACTTGAGATGCTTACATTTTGAGAATCATTTTTCTTTTATGATGGTGCTGCCATCTATTCGTACAAATACAAACTTTTGTTACATTTTATACATTATAACAGTACATTATTCTAAGAAAGAAAGACGTTGAAATTAATGTATTGTAATGTATCTGGCAATAGCCTGAATAAAAGAACTCTTAATTAAACAAACTTAATTAAGGGGAATCTGGCAATACGAGATAGTAAAACATGAGAATTCAGTTTTGGTGTAGAACAACAATGATTACAGGCTTATGTTCATATAACGTGATTTGTGAATAAATGTTTTCGTGAACATATGCATCATATATTAAGGCCCCCAAAACACTACATGTATAGATACTAAAATTCTAATTTTACATCAGTAAAAAAAATTTTTTTGCACTTATTCTTCAGAAATAGATATATTTTCTCGTATAATGAAACGTACAAGATGTAATTAATTCCAAAAACACAAATTAACCAAATTTTTTTGGTAATCAATTAACTGTAATTGTGCCATAACTACACTTATTGTAAACTGTCTTCTCTTATTTTTAAATAGTCTCCTATATCATTTTTCAATAAAAATAAAACTACTTAAGTCCTGATACATTTCACTCTCATACTGCATTTAAGGAACTTCAGATCAAGTTGATAAGAGGCTAGCCAGAGTTGACCTGATTTAAATCATTGTTTACACTTCTCTTAAAACCTATATTCCAAAGACAAGAGAATTGGGAATCAGTCAACACAGAAATACCAATAAGTAAATAATTGTAGATAGCATGCGCTTTCCAAGAATTTAGGGGTTGTTCATCAGAAAGTATGGAGAAGGGGTAAGTACAATGACTCATTATGACTGATGGAATTCAATTTATGTAATGGGAGGTAAAGAGAGTATTACAGAACTTGAAATCCAGTTTGTCTACCAAACAACAACAGCCACGGCTTCATCTGCCGGAATGGAAATACAGTTTTCTTCTTTTGGTATTGTTCATTCTAGCCGTCGTAACCAATTAGGAGTGGATACGGCATCGAAACTAGTGTTTTTATTAAAACACTTAAATCCATAACTCATTGCTTAAAAAATACTGAAATAATTGTGATTTTTTTGTTTTTTTAAATAAATAGTTTGCATTAACTGAATATTTAATTTGTTTTTTAAATTTACATCTTATTTAGTTTGCACTATCTAATTGCAAAATAATGGAATGTATTTAGATTAAAGTTTATATATTTAAGTTTAGTAATCAGTGTGTAGAATATACTAGATACATAAAATGTTTTTCGTATAAAAACTATTCTATGTACATAAAAACACGACAATAATTAAAATTAGAATTCAGAAAAAAATCAAATAAATCTAAGTGTCAATAGATAGCATGTGTTTTCCAAGAATTTCAGGGTTAATCTCAGAAAGTATACAGTAGGTGTAGGTACAATGACTAATTATGATTAGTGGAATTCATTTTATGTAATGGGAGGTAGAGAGTATGACAGAACTTGAAATCCAGTTTATCTACCCAATAACAACAGCCGTGGCTTCATCTGCTGGAATGGAAAGACAGTTTTCTTCTTTTGGTATTGTTCGTTCTAGCCCTCATAACAAATTAGGAGTAGAAAAAGCATCGAAACTAGTGTTTTTATTAAAACAGTTAAATCCATAATTCGTTGCTTAAAAAATATTGAAATAATTGTGATTTTTTTTAATAAATAGTTTGCATTAAATGGATATTTAATTTGTTTGTTAAATTTACATCTTATTGAGTTTGCACTATGTAATTACAAAATAATGGAATGTATTTAGATTAAAATTTATATATTTAAGTTTAATAACCAGTGTGTAGAATATACCAGATAGATAAGATGTTATTTCGTATAAAAACTATTCTATGCATATTGTAAAAAACATAATAATTAAAATTAGAATTCTGAAAAAAAATCAAATAAATCTGATTTTTTTTTTTTTAATTTATTTTATTTTTTTTTTTTTTAAATTATGATTTTTTGAAATCTGAGACTAGCTAAATATTCTACTAAGTATGAGGTAGGCCATAGATTCTCTATTTTAATCATAAAGATGAAGAGAGTTGTAATGGTAAAAGAAATTGCCCAGATTATAAACCAATCCAAAAAAATATTGGAGAAAATAAAAACTTCAAAGAACCAAGATGCAAAGCAACTGAAATAAGAAAATTGAAAAATTAGAAAAAGTTACTGTAATATAAAACCAGATTTCAAAAATAAAATAAATTTATTCAATTGAGGTTTAGAACAATTTTTAAAACAATCCATAAAGTTCCTCAAGCAAGTTTTGCCTTATAAAGAATCTGTCAAAATAAAAAATGAAAAATTTCGGCACTTTTCCTAATATTGGTAGTAAAAATTACGTTAAAATCAGTAGTATTGGTCAATACTCAGTAAATCTAAATTTAAATAACATAAATTATTCAATTAACAGAATGTTTTGGGGAAAATATTTATTTTTCTTTTAAATATACTTAAAAATCAATAAATTGTGTTTTCTTTTATGTATAAAATTAACGTACTTTTATTCAAACATACACTTAAAACCCATGAATTGTTTGTTTAATATAATGTTTTGGAAAAATATTTATTTTTCTGTACAATATTTCTTTTAAATATACTTAAGAATTAATAAATTGTGCTCTCTTTCATGTATAGGATTAACATAGTTCTATTCAAACATACATTTCATTTAGTAATACCTACTTTTTAACATGATGGGCAACAATAGAGGGATGAATACTTGTATTATAAAATGTATCACTGTAGATATGACGAAATTTAAAATTAATGCTGTTATATAAGTCAATTTTATATAATTTGCACAGCAAATTTCGTTAAAATGAATGTAATGGCTTGCTTTATTATCAAAGAACCGGATTTTACCACCATTTTTTCCAACTAGATCCTATTTTGTTTTATTACTTTACAATTACACAGGATATAATTAATTTTCTGTAATTTTCATATTTTTATTGCAGCAAAAATATTGAAGGTTAAATTTATCCTTAATAAACTTTAGCTACATTATTAATGAAAAACATGCAATTTATCATCTAATAAAGTAAGTATATAAAAATTTCCAAAACTTTTGTCTTTTTTCAAATGATTTTTAACACTAGAATGCCCAAAATCTTATCAACATCTAGAACATTATATATATATATATATATATATATATATATATATATATATATATATATACCATACATACATATGTATGTATGTATGTATGTATATATATATATATATATTTGTAATGAGACGGATTTCTCAATGGGCGGTTGCAGTCATGGCCATAAAAATGACACCGTTTCAGCTAAATACCTTTATTAAGATAACTTTGAAGGACGGGTTCCCACTTCATCGTAGGGATGCAAAAAACTGAAGGGTCGGCTAGCATGAAGTTCTATGTACAAGACACGAAACACATGGGTCAACATCTGTGGGAAAATATCTCTAGAAAAATCTGTCTCCGACAGCGTGCATCTCCTTTTTATTTGGAAATTACCTAAATTGTCTGCTATGGCCATGTAGGATTATAATTGGTCAGGCCCCTTCTCTGAGCGTGTAAACTGTAGCCTCAGTGGTCCATTTAGTTTAGGGGTTAAAAAGGGGAATGCAAAATAACGCTGGAATTTCTAGCCCTTGATTTAAGTTTTGAAAACCCCTGAGAATTTTCTTTACATATATATGTATACCAATATTTATAAAACTACTTGACAAGGAGCAAGCTCAACAGCTAGCAGTAATAAAAAAGCAGTTGGGCCGACATTGAAGAGACTGGCACCAGTCTAATTGAAACTTTTATTCCAGAGCTACTACAACGGACATCTTTTCTACTTTTTTCAACAGACAAAGGATAAGCCACAAAAATCACTCTGCTGGCAAATAGGTGCACCCAAGAGCGAAGACAGAAAGAATTTTACACAGTAAAAAAAAACTTACTCAGCAAATTAAGTGCAAGATCCTGAAAAACGTGGAGCCATTTGCCAGCGACAGCTGGGAAATGGGCTGAATAGACAGAAAGTTTAAATTTTTAGAATAGAAAGCTTTGGGAAAAATTTTAAGTGGAAAACACTCCTTTGATTAAACTATTTAGAGGCTGGGAAAAAGATTTAAAGGAATTAGAATGTGAGAGAGAAGGTTTTTAAGGAAATAGTAGAATTAAATAATTTTGATATATTACATATATATATCAGGATTTGTAATGTAGGCAACTAATCACAAGTTTCTTTTACTTTTCAATCCATGCTTTATTAAATTCAATCCTTTTGTTTAGTTTTGGCTATGCTATTTAAAATACTCCTTTGTTCAATTACAGTGTCGACTGGCGGGAGGGTGTTACCCAGCCCAGCTTCTAATTGAAAATTGCGCCAAAATGTTGCTTGCCTAAACCTTTATTCCTGATGTCCTACTGCAATTAACTTGTTTTTGCTGTATACTTCTGCCTGAAGGTTCATCTCTCTCCTCTTATGTGATCTGTAAATAGTTCGACTTATTTTTAAATATAACTCCCTTAATTTTTACGTTGGCAAAATAGTGGCCTAATATACGCGGATTGTGAAATGATCACAAAAGTAATAATAAAATATGTAAGTGCCAAAAATAAAATTTTAAGAAATTTGAAAGTTGAAAGCAAATTTATGACAAGTTTTACATCAGAAATTAATTTTTGCAAAATAAGAAGAAAGCGCCAAAATTGCAAATCAGCCAGCGAGAACTTATACTGCACCTGCATTATTAAATGTATAGATATTATCTCTAAACAGTGTCCTTTTTATGTATGGTTTGTTCATATAAATGCATGCAGTTTGTTTTAGTTTCCAAATTATTTGATATGGTCAAATGTTCACTGCCAAGATTAAAACTTCTTTCTCCCGATCTATCGTGTTTAAAGACAGTCTATGCAAGTAATATTCAAATGCAACAACAACTGTTTTACGATTTTTCAAAATATAATCAAAATTTTTCGCAAGTATTTAATAACATCACAATTTCTATAAGTAATCTAACTATTCTGCAATTTAAAGTAACTAACATAAAGATTTAGTATGTCTTTTGTAGATTAAGCCTACGTGATAGAGATTGTATTCATTATAAGGGCTTAATCCAAAAAATTCATTTAGACTATTTCTCGGTGTTCCAGTACATCGTAAAACGAGCCTTTGTATTATGCACTGCAAAGAGGAGGCGTGAAATTGGGTATATAATAAAAAAAATTCTTTGCATTTTAAACATGTGATGAAACATATACATAAAAACAAAATTTAAGGAATAAAAATTATTTGAAATACATTTTCACAGCAAAGGCATTACATACATGCATATATATAACATGTTGAAAATTGGATTATGTAGTATAGAAAATCGAGGAATTTTGCATCATTACTCTGTGGTTCCTGGGTAATACTATTCTCGGAAAAATTTATAATTGGGATTGTCTGTTTAAACTGTCATATTTGTCAACAATCTGCAGAATACGAGATTCATTCAATATTTCTATTAATGTTTATTTTTTATAGTGGTTCTAAACCTTTAATAGAAAAAATTTAATACCCAGACCAAAGGCTGAGTGCAAAGCAGCTAGTGTGTATATATATATATATATATATGACATGGATGAGTGGTTAAGGCATGGAAGACACATTTGATTTCAAACATAAAAATTTCTGTATTGTAATTCTCTGTCCATGGCTATGCCATTTAGATATCCTTTGTTCTCATCTTGGATTGACAAGCAAGGAGGATGTTATCAGCCCAAGTTCTCGCTCAGATTTGCCTTTTTTGGCATTGCTACCTAAGCAAATTCCTATGTCGACTTCATTCTCAGCTTTTTTACTCTGTACAGTTCCACTTGATGGCGTGTCTTTCTCCTATTTTGTTATTGTTAATGAGTTCTAACTATTTTTAAATTTAACTCTTAACCCCCATTTATAAACCTGACATATATATAAAGGCCAGTTTTGGGCTATTAGCTGCTTGCATGCAAGATAGTATTTAGCCGTTCTCTATCACCATTTGACTGCCCCCTTTTCTCAGTAACTTAGAACAAACCATAGAAGCTTACTATTATGTTTATACAACTGAGCCTAATAATTAGGGATTTTTAAAAAGTTTTAATGTATGTATTTATCATATATTTAAAGCTAATTCAAATGGATATCCCATCAAAAAAAGTAACGAACAGTACTCATTACCTGCATTCTTTCTGTTTTTCTTTTGTCAGTTTATCAATGACTCTGATAAGAGCAACTTTTTACATAATTCCTTTCCAATTGCTAATAATAATACCTAAACAGATATAGAGACAGTACAATTTAGTAACAAAATTATAAATCATATCTTACATTTTATTTTTTATTGCGAATCTGTTTGGATCATTTGCTGAAAATCTTTTGACTGCAAATTTCTTTAAAAATTACTTAAAATACTGCATATTAATATTTTTTAAACATTACATATGAAGAAGTATTTATTACAAACTTACCAGGGTTTATGACAGTGATTATTCTTTGAGGTTAAAAGAAATAGTTTTCCTTTCTAAAGTAAAATCCTCTTTTTCTAAAACAGGCTTTAGTTAGAATATTTTAATGTTATTATACCATCAGTTGCCCTAGAAATTGGACTACCTACATGCATGCTATGCACACTTACTAAGCCCAGCCTTCTAGACAAACATCTACAGTCAAACCTTGATTTAGCCCCACCCCCAACATACTGTCAACCCAATTACACTCAAGAGCCAAAACATTATGACCACTGGTCAATAACGAGTTGGACCACTTTTGGCACTCAACACAGCTTCAACCCGCCTTGGCATGGATGCCATGAGTCCTTGGTAGATGGTCAGAGACAGATTGTAGAAGATGTTTAAGCAATGTTTACGCAAATCCGAGATATTACGAATGGGTGTCTTTGAACTCTGAGCTGCATCCCATGACATCCCAAATGGGTTCTATTGGATTAAGATCCACGAAGTTATACATTAACTCGAATTCAGCATCATGTTCCTGGTACCACTCCAACACCATTTTAGCCTTGTGATACGGGACATTGTCCCAGCTGGAAAAACAGAGGAAATGTAAGGGTGCAACTAATCCGCAATGATGTGCAGATACCCTGTAGCATTCATGCTCTGCTCTATCACAACCATGGGTTTCAAAGATGTCCAAGAGAAAGTCTCCCAAAGCATAATACTGCCACCACCGGCCTGTGTATGATCTACTATACATTGAGGGAGCAACTGTACGCCTGGAAGGTGGTGTAACCTGACATGGCCATTGGCGTGATGAATGAGAAACCGTGATTATCTGACGAGGCAACTCTCTCCCACTGATTCATGGACCAGTCGCGATGTTCCCGGGCCCAGTGTAGGTGCAGTTAGAGATGAAGCTTTGTCAGTAAAGGCACACAAGTAGAACATTTGCTGCATATATCCAACAGTGTCCGCTGAACAGTGTGCTCCGATACTATTCTACTTGGCCCTGCATTGCATTGGGTTGTCAGCTGAGCCACTGTCTGGCCACGGTTTTGCTTCACCATGTGAAAACTTTTTCTTTGATAGCGTATGGATGTCCAACACCATGTAGTCTACTGCTGGTTTCGTCATTCATCCACTTTGCATAAGTACTAACAACTGTAGATCACGAACAACCCATGAGTCGTGCAGATTTGGAAATACTTGTTCCGCCATTAAAATCTGCCCTCTATCATTTATGCATGTGATCAAATCTTCCAGATAGGAGTTTAAATGTTATAAATCCATTAAAGCACTTACTCATTATAATGCCAGTAATTGTGAAAATTCCTGAATTTATTTCTTATAGTGCTTTTCTTTTCTCCCAGGGTTCATACTCAGCATGAGGGGGGGGGAATCCTATGGGTATAAAAATGCATCTACCATCACAGCAGTCTAGATTCATTATTACATCCTATATTGTTTTTATTCCTAATCATTTTTGCTTTCATTCTATATTATTTTTGTACAATGCACTACGTAAGTAAACTTTTGGGAAAAAAAACTTATTGCATTTTTAAATTTTACTGTTTATGTTCATTATAATATAAATCTATATATTACAATTAAAAAAGGTAGAATATTTATTCTATTAACAGAGTTCATACTCCATTGGCAAGGTAAAAAAGCACCTAACCTATTGCCACAACATCATACCACTGCAGACTTAATTATTATAATTCTACATTGGTTTAATTCTAAATATTTTTTTTATAATGCATTGAGGGATGCAGTGTTACTGAAACAAACTTTCTGAATACACTTATTGCATTTTCAAATTTTACTGCTGATGTATAAATGAACTAACAATATAAAATAAAAATAATGCTATACAATTGGTTACCCATTGATATCACATCCCAATCAAGATTGTAATATCAATCCAATGAACACACATCGCATATTTATAATAAACAAATATTTTAGAATGCAAATTGTAATTTATTATCAAATGATATTGGCATACAGTGGACTCTGCTTATTGTGATCAGTTTGGGACACCATGATTTTGATAACAATAAACAATATGTAAAATTAGATAAATTTACCCCCCCCCTTAAATCACACATACTAAATTTCAAAATAAAATGAAAACCCTCACCTTATATTTATGTACTGTATATTATCCTTTAAAACATAAGAATTGTTTACATAATTAAAAAACTTGATCCATTGTTGACTGTCTATAATTTTTTCTAAGAAGCTCATAAATAAATTGTTCGCAATCATAATGTTTTTTAAAGTCATTGAAGCGGCTTTGTGCTCCACGTTTCAACACTTTCGATGCAATTCCAAGGATGAGAAATGTTTAAATGGGCTGCAGCATTGCGCTGACTCATTTTTGGTAACCTGTCATAGCGATTTCAAATTTCGATCTTTTGTTTTAATGTTAAATCATTTTGCTTTCTGACTTCCATATCGACAAGCTGCCTCTAAGGGAGCAAGGCATAAAATGGGAATACGCTCCTTCTCAGTTCCGAATAGAATGTGTTGCCTTCTGCTTATCTAAGAACCACTGACCACCAGCAGGATGTGCGTATTTCTGAAAAATTCCAGGAACGTGTAATTCTCCACTCCTTTGATCATTTCCCTAGGTGAAAGAGGGAGAATTCTTTGAAATTAAAACTGTAAACATTTTATAACGAGGAAGCTACTTGACATAGTTCCCGGATTCCAACGATAAAAATCTTGCAAAAATAAATGAAGATGAATTCATATGGTATAGTAACTGACTTTATTCTTAAAATAATCACTTAATTAAAAACAACACTTCTTAAAACACATTAAGTTTAACAAAAAAAAAACAGGCATCTTCAATAAACATAAAACATATCGAGAAACGAGACAGCTCATTCACCGTCAAAAAAAAAATACCACCACACACCAGCATAACGAGAGACTTGCCTTTATATATTCAACTGCCCGTCAAATACAGTCCACAAAACAAATCAGCATGCCGTGAGGACTTCTTCACAGAACAGAAGAAAAAAAAATTATAAACTGCTGGTTAAATTTAACATGGAGGTTAATCAGTGTGTGGTGGAAACAAACAGACAATATAAAGTTAACAAAAACAAGAGTGATGGAAAGAAAAGAATGGGTACCTTCCGAATACATTGTGAATATTCCTTTGTCGGTTAAAATGAGGTTCAAAAACTAATAACATGAACCGATGTAACGATCCCATAAAGCGATAATTTTGACATACAAATGAATAGAGAAAATTGGGACCTAGTAACTTCGATAACAATAAGCAATTGATAGCATTAACCGTTATCACATTAAGCGAAGTCTACTGTAATACTATTATAAAAATATTTGATAATAATTATACACAAGAGGGATAGGCAAGAAAAAAAAAAGCCCTTTCACATAATTTCAAATTAGAAAAAAGACTTTCACATAAAGAAAAACAATTTTAAAGACTTTTTTTTCCATTTTGAAATGAAAAAGGGTTTTTAAACCACTTATAAACACTATATGAATATTGTTTCCCTTGAATCTTTATTGTTTGAATAGCCTTTGATAGTGTTCAAACAAATTTTTGTTGATGATTAGTTCTAAACTAAGCAATCCATTCCTGAAATAACGACTGATATGAACATTCAAAGTACAATATACAAGACAAGTCTAACCAAAGCTGTTAATGGTGGATATGCAATGAATGCACATCATGCAAAATTAAAAAAGCATATTGGTGAGGCTACCTATCACATAAATCATTAATACTCAGTCTTAATAAGTGAAAAAAATTCTGTGAATGCCAAAAAAAGATAATTGTTTACTATATTTTACCAAAAACTGAAATAAATTTATAAGAATATAAAACATGCTTCCATTCTACACATTTTCTTCACTTCAAAAACACTTCACTTTGTGAAAAATAATGAAAAACAAATGGAAATACATTTTTATTGTATAAAAAAGTACAACTGATGAATTATTTTTAGATGATCCCCTTTTTAAACAATAAATGAAATAATATGCTTATGAAATGTCTCAAAATGTATAATAATATCTCAAATAAATATAAAAGTTTCAAACTGATCGACCCGTCATAACTTTTTTCTTCTCTTTGGAAACTGAATACAGCATCTTGATACCCATGAAAAAATGAGCAGCAGAATAACCTAAAGATGCCCCAATGCAACATGTGATGGGCCAGACTTGCCATGGCCTGTCCCAATCAAGAGGTATGGGAAAAGCGCCCACCCATGCTCCTACTATAGACCATACAGTAAAGGAATAAAGATGACTTTCAGTAAAGTTTTCAAACCTGCAAGTAAAACACAATAAAATCAACATTAAATTCAGCAACAAAATCAATTTATAAATTTTATATACAATATTAAATTAACTTCTTAACCCTTATAAGGGCTATTCAATTCCCTTTTGAATTGCTCCGGATATTTGAGTTTTATGACCAATTAAACAATAGCATTTAAGTATATACAGTGAAACTTCTCCGAGTGGCCACCCTTCTAAACGGCACGGATTTTTTGACTCGTAGACCTAATGGTAAAATAACCTGTATCAGTGGCCACCTGACCCCCTCTAAACAGCCACCAAGTGGGATTGCCTCTTTCATTTTTCAGGAAATTCTACTCACCCCATGCTTTAATTTTGACCGAAAAAACTCAAGGTCAGGTTTACGGTCGGATATAAGCCAAAGTAATAACTTGAGAAATCCATTCTTGCCCCCCCCCCTTTCTAAGAAAGATTAAATCTGTTATCCCTTTTGTATTCTCCCCACACCCTTCAGATAGGAAATCCCTATTGCACCGTCCCTAGAAACTGAGGGAGGAATTGGACAATCAAGCGTTGAAGGTGTCCTAGGGCCATTTTTTGGAATTCCAATGGGTAAAGTTGAGAAAGAATTGCACCTCTGTCAGCAAAAATGTTATTCACACCTTTTATTTCATTAGTTGGTCATTCATCTGAGTTTCAACGATGTCGAAATGCGTTTTTCTAAACCTCAAGCAGAGCATTGAAGTTCTGTGTGAATATGAGAATGGCAAATTGGCAAGAAAGTTAGCTGAATTATTTAAATGTGGAAGAACGCAAATCAACAAAGTCATTAAAAAAAATAATTTGACTTTGAAGGAGTAAGAAGACTACAGAACAAAAAGGAACACATTGTAGCTTTTTTAAAAAAATGTAAAGAAGCATGAAATAAAGTACTATTTTCTCTTTAGATAAGTTTTAAATTTCATTTTCATAAGGAATATGTCAGACTTGTTTATATTACGCATTTAGTAATTAACTTATAATAGTAAATAAAACCCTTCAGAGCGGCCAACCCCTCTTATCCACTAAATATTCTCGGTACGGAGGGCTAGCCGCTCAGAGAGGTTTCAGTGTATATTTTATTTTGTCGAAATTTCTGTTTACATTTTAATTTTAGGGGTTGGCAGTATACTCTCAGCAGAACCACTTAGAGTCATACAGAAAATTTAATTTAATTGCTGTTTTACTTTTCTATTTTATTTATTTATTTATTCATTTTTAAGGACTAATTATGCATTGACAAGTTAATGCTATACAAAATGTTAACTAGCCTATTAATCAGGATTGTGTTGGTTTTAACCGGCTTTAACCGTCCTGGTCAATATCCATTTTGACCCGTTTTGACCACTGAAATTCCCTTTTTAATATATTTAATGCTAATCGAACATAGTTTACTAGCCTATGATAAAGGCAAGTTACATTTGTTAAAAATGTCATAATATAAATAACACTAGCAGAAAACAAATGTAACATAACACCAAGATACAAAAATACAGTTTTACTTATTTTTTTATACAAGCTGTTTTATATGTAATTTATGTTGAATTCAAAAAACAGTTAGAAGTAACAAGTTTTGTAGTTTCCTCTAAATTTAAATGATTTCATAAATTATTTTGGATGACTCCAAACTCTGAAAACAAGCTTTCTATAGCTGGCACAGCAGTTCATTAGATGTTTTGTAAAATCAACAAATTTTATATTAATGCCTTTAACCTTCTTCATGGCTGCCCATCAGACATCAGGTCCAAGAGTATCTTTAACTGTACTCTTTTTTAACTGTAACTCTTATTTTATACTGCAAAAATATTATATTTTTACAATTGTATGTTCATGGTTCATTTTTAGCATTCAAACATTCTTATTATACTGTATAAGCATGTTAAATCTCATGAAATTGTTACTGTAATATTTTGTTTAACGGCACTACTATTTTTATTACTTACTAGCAAGTGTGAAAGTAATTATATTACTTTCAAACAAAGATTTTTTTCGTGCATAACTCTATAAATTTGTCAGAGTGCAGTTAGAGTCTTTGACATATTTATATATTTCTATTATAAGCGAGTTATAAGAATATCCAGTTTTTATAATTCAGTTTCCATTAAACCTGAGTTGTATATCAATAAGATGTGAAAGCGTGTGCAAAATAAGAATGCAAAAATTTGACAAATTTATGACAAACCACATGGTTTTGTATGAAATAGAAACACACATTCATATCGACAACCCTATGAATATGAAGATAACTATATAAAATGATAGGTTTTTATTTGCCCATGAGAGTCACTGAAATTTGTACTTTCTGTTGTTAGAATATTGTTAATAAACATTTCATTGTAACGTAAAAAGTAACCAAAAATGAAACTTAAAATTAGTTCTCATATAAAAATGCTGTAATTTGCGTCACATAGAAATGAAAGTGAATCCCTTTATATCTCAATTTCCAGGTCCTATTAAATGGATACTAAGCAGACGATGTTTAAATAATATAAAATAAGAAATGAATAAATCAGATATTTAAAGGAATGACGTCATAATGAGATTTAAAAAAATCGTTTTCACCTATTTATCATGGGATAAATTGAAAATTTTAATCACCTGCTTTTAACCGAGGAAAACTGTGCTTAAAACAATTACTTGGGATGACGTCACATTGCTAGAAATATTGCTTCTTTCACTTAGTTATGATGTGATCAATTAAAAAGTGAATCGCTTGCGTTTAACCGGAGAAAATTATGCTTGAAATAATGATATAAACGCTATAAAATGGGGGAAGGAATGGATTTCAAACGTTAAAAATTTACAAAAACCTTTCTAGGAATATAGCTAATAATTTCCCAACATTTCACAGCGATTGAATGTATGGTTTTTGAGTCTATTGAGTACACACACACACATTCATTTTTATATATATAGATTAAAAGTCACTTCTAATTACAAAAGGTATTATATATCAAAATTAAGACCATTTAAAACTATTTTTAACAATTCTGACCACTTCTGACCATTTTTTACCATTTTTAACCAGTTTTGGACGGTTAAAACCCCTTATATCTAGTGTCTTGGTCATAATCAGTTTTGACTGGTCAAAATTACAACCCTGCTATAAATGAGCTGTGCTCTTTCTGCAGATGTATTTTGTAAGATCATATGGGTAGAAAATAATCTTCTCAAGACAGGGTTCCCGCTGTTTTTCTAGAACAAAAATTAAGGACTTTCTAAGGACCAAAGTAACATTTTATAAGGACCTACTTGAAATACACGGCATAACAACACAAACCCTATTTCGTGAGAAACCTATTTTAATGATTATGAACCAGACAAAGCATGTTCAAGAAATGCCCTACAATATTTCAGAATTAAGTTTTTAAAAATGCCTAAAAATTAATATAAGATAAATGTATTTGACAAAAACTAATTTTGAAAAATGTACATCTAAAACTTTTTGAGTGATCGAACTAGAAATAAATTGTGCATAAAAACAACATTATAAACAGTACTTTCTGAGGGTTTAAAAATGACTCTGATATATATATGTATGTATGTATGTATATACTAGCTTATTATACCCGTAAAAAGAATTTATACTGGGAAAGAAGAAAGTTTTAGACTTTTCTATTACATTCAATGCAAGAAAAATTAAACTTCCATAACTAACTGAAATATCTACAACACCTCTGCCCCCAACCGCCATGCTTTGCTTAGTTAAAATCTGCATGACTGTTAGCTATTAGGAAAGGGCAGCTGACTTTAAACCTTGTCAGTATGCGAAAGATTATTTATTGGTCAAATAATAAGTAATTAAAAAAAACTGTCCCATAAGAAAACTGATAGGAAATTACGAGATGATGGCGGATCACGTTGATGGAGAAATTGATCACATTTCAATTCAAAAATTAAGGAGTTTTTAAGGATAAAAATTAAGGAGTTTTAAGGGCCCTTAAAAATGAAAGGTAAAATTAAGGAATTCTTAAGGACTTTTAAGGACCGTGAGAACCCTGCAAGACCTATGAAACAGTTAAGGTACTTTTATTTTTAATTTCGACTGAATATAGCATTTTGGTTTGGCACTCTCTCCAACATACATGATTTTGCTGAAGTCGTGATGCGAGTCTACTTAGACTCTTGTTCTAAACCTATCGACAATGGCATATCCGAGGATGGGCAAAGGGGCAATTGTCCCCCAATGCAAAAGTGGAACTGCTTGCACTTTTTGCCAAATATTGAAACAAATCAAAGAATCTTTCCTGGAATTCACTGCTGTTACTTCAACTATTACTAAAATTTACCTAAAATTTTAATTGACAACTTAACAGAATGTGGTGCTGTGTGAATGAGTGGCCAGTTTATTAGAGTTCAGGCTATAATTAAAATTTTTTATCCTACTGCCTTATATTTTCATTTTATATCACAATCACTAAATTTGGCTATTTCAAATGCCAATACTATTCAGGAGATAAGAAACTGCAGAGTATTATGGGAAATGTATATAACTTTTATACAGCCAAAATGTTCGCAGATATCAACTCAGAGAGAGGATGAAATGGAACAGATGCATTATAGACGCTGGTTCCGTCCACCATTTTTTTTTTTTTTTGGGGGGGGGGCGACCAACAGAAAAACGCATTTTGAAAAATAACCAAGTAGAAAAACATGGCAGCGGTGCGCGTTTTCTGAAAGATCACCAAGAAAAAAGACATGGCGGCGGTCACATAGCATATTTGAACACAAAATTAACAAAATTAAACTTTAAAACACGGCGTCTATAATTCATTTGTACCCGAAGCTCCTTCTAAACTGATATGGTTATATGTATGTAAAAAAATTGGGATCGAATTTTTAACTTACTTTCTGTGATCTCTAACTGAGCTAAAATTTTACATGCATCATAACCTCGATAACAATATAGTAAAACGTCGATATTACAATATTCATTACAACGACGATTTTGTGTATAATGATAAATCTTTGAGATTCAAATGAGTTTGGATACAGTGTAATTTTAACACCACCCTCCCCGATTTAATGATATTCCTATTAACAATCAACTGTATAATAATAGCTTAAGTTATCTGTCCGTCTGTCCTTGAATTGATGAAGCGGTTGGACAATGGATAGAGGCATCCATATCGGATTCTTGACAAGTTAGGTTTAGCAAAATTCGAAGCTAGTAGAGTTTATCTTCTAAAATATCTATCCGATTCTAAAATAAATTGATACAAATAGGCTTTATATCACAAAGAAAAATACTGTCATCTTTAAAACGTTCGAAATCTACCCTTTCCTCCCTTTTGGTCAGGGTAAACACACCAACCCATGCATCGCCCCATAAAATCGCTAAAATATTGCCAAATTTGGCGACAGAAAAACACGGCATCTATAATACATCTGTACCAATGAAATCTCTTCAAAATCCAAGCAGGATAGGCTTAAACAGATTTCTCCTACAAGGTGGATTCACCATTAAAATTCAATGATTGTTATGAAAGAACTCATAAAACCAGTAGAGCAAGCTGCGGAAGAAATGAACGAGTGGCAGAAGAAAAGACATTTATTGAAACAAATTTGCTACTGACTACAACTGGGTCCTTCGAATTTTTAATTTTTCTGTTGGTCATTGAAGATGTTTATTTATATATTATCTTTATCTAAATTATTTCAATCAATAAATATTAATTTGCTTTGTGCTGCAACTGCTGAAAATTATATTGATGAATTGACAAAATCAGGCAGCTCATTTTCTTCTATATTTGCCAAAGAAAATTAAATTATATGTTGTATGTTTCAAAATAAAATAAAAAAAAAAACAAGTTTAAGGTATCCGTCAACATTCAGAGAACTTATTTTCTTTATACGTAGAAACTAGTTCATGTTTTTACATTTTTATATTTATTTTTTTATATTATAATATAGAATTGCACTTAAAAAATTTATTTCTGGAGAAGTTTTTATAATATTTCTAATAAATGAAGAAAATTTAGTAAAAAAAATCAAGGGTTTTTAAAAGGTTTAATTTTTTGAATAAATTAAATTATTTCAATATTTTTTTATACAACCCATTTCTTATACACTGGACTAGTGAATCACCTAAAATCTTTGCTTAATTCACGTTTGGTAAAAAATTTTGGTCTTTCAAAATCATACACATTGAATTTTTAAAGAATTTTCTTTACTATTATATATCTAACTATGAGTGTAACATCGTTAAAAATTATCCAAATTTAAAGCTTTTAGGTCATTCTCTAGTAAATACTATCAAAAGCATTCATAATAATTTTCAACAAAATATTTTAAGAACTTTTTGAGAAATCCCATTTCAGGTTTCAACATTTTATTAAAAATACCGTTCCAAGAAAAACGCATTTGAAGTTTATGAAAGCAACTTTTACTATTAAAAAATTAAAATACATGTTTAAAATTCCCCACACTTTCTTGCTTCAAAACGTTCAAATTGTCAAGTTGCTAATTATTAAAAATACTAGGAAAATGTTTAAACTCATCTTCATGAAAATTTAAAAAGTTTTGTCCAAAAAAATGTTCTTTAAAAGGATTTAAATTCACAACTTCCAGTTCCGAAGTCGCTACTTCCGTTTCGTTTTAACAGCTGTAACTTTACTTTAAAATGCCGTAGAGACAAACCAAAAACAGATTTAGAAGCCTAAGAGTTGAAATTTTACAATAGAGAAATATAAAAAAATTATGATTTTTGCCAAAAAATGACTTTTTTAACGTAGAAGGATACCTTAATTAAATCAAAACAGTAAAAGAGTATTATAAATATTCATTCTTGATCACATTTTTAGACAATGCAACTAAGTTGCATCGTATTTGTCCAATTATTAAGTTCTACAGATCAGATTTAGATAGATGAAAATCAACTATTGTGGCAGAGTTTAAGCTTTGGTGCCAAAGACGTCAGAATTACTCCACTGAAGAATTACCCAAATAAGCCTTAGATGACTTTCAAACACAAGATTTACTATTTACCCAAATGAAATGTATATACATTTTGTATTGGTTATAGGGTCAGCTCAGCGGTCCAGAAAAATCAGACCCTATAAGCGAGGTGACCATATAGGAGGAACAATACAACCCTATTGTGCATATACCGTGCATTTTTAACCCATAACAGAAGAGCCTTATCCACATTCCCATAAGGTGACAAGTACTGATGGTTTCCTTCTTTGATTAACAACACTTGAAGACCAAAATTTGGCAGCTAAAATGTTGCTTAATGTCTTCCGCGTAATCGAATTTGCTTTGGTGAAAGTAGCCGTTAAAAGATTAGATTTTTAAAATTTTTCAATCCATTCATTTTTGGCAGCAAATGATCAATTCTTTCTTTTTGAAGCCATAATTAAAAAATGAACGTTCTCATTCGTGACATATGATCACAATGCAACAAAATTTTCCTTTGCTTGTTTCGTCTCAATTTCTACTTAAGCAGGGAGAGATTACTTCAACCAATAAACAGATGTCCACCTCTTGTCAGGGGGGAAGAGAACTGAGAGAGGTGATGTCTACACAAACAAGAAAGGGGGAAAGGGAGGGAAATAAAGGCTGGAATTCGGGTCCTCTCCGATTTCGTACTGACTTCTTAAAAAAAACGGAAACTCGTTGAAAACATGAAATTGACTTTATAACTGGTAACAACAAAAAGAAAATGAGTGTATAAGCGGTGCACTTTAACACATGTTCCCTATTAAGTTAGACGGGACTTTAGAAAACTGACCTTATAAGCGGGTGACCATATATAGCCGGTACTGACTGTAGTTTGTTAACCAATATGAGTACTTTGCAGAATACTACTGCTATGCTTGAAAGAAAATTCTCAACTTTTACAAATCCTATCAATGCAATACAATAAACAAGAATCAACTGAATGGATTACGTCTCTTGTAAATACATATCTAAATTTCTATAACAAAAAATGATGTTCTACCAGAAATACAGAAATATTTGAAAAAAATGACATCATTATTTAAAGATTTCTTTTTTTTCCAGTGCAACTGGCAATACAGACAGATATCCTTATTCCAAATACAGCTGCAAAACTGTTACTACCAAAGCTGCACCACCTGGAGGCAGGTTTGGCATGTTTTAAATCAGTTGATTTTTTTTAAATCATTGATTTAAATAATTTTTTGTCATTTCTCTTAAAACCTATATTCCAAAGACAGTCAGCACAGAAATACCAATCCCCTATATAATAATAACCTAAGTTATGTGTCCATCTGTCCTTGAATTGATGAAGAGGCTGTACCTGGAATGGATAGAGGCATCCATATTGGATTTTTGTTGAGTTAGAGTTAGCAACGTTTGAAATCCACCCCTTCCCCACTTTTCTAGCTTTAAATCCCATTATTTCAAGCCCTATTTTCCCTGGTTAGGAATAGACGATTAAATTTATCAATTTATTACATAATAAATAGGTAAAGATAGCATTTTTTCTTCTTGCATTATGATGTTATTCCTTTAACCATCTCATTTAATCATTTCTTACTTTAAATTATTTAAATATCACCTGCATTGTTTTTATACATTTTATAACTGAACTTAGATAGGACGCCAATAATTTTCTTTTATATTTGTTCTAAATAATAGATTAGGTACATATGTGATCATTTTAAATTTAATCCTCCATCATTGTATGTTTCAATGAAAATTTTATCATCGGTATTAACAACAAATTGTGTCTACCTCCAGGATGTAGTGAAAAGGATAGTTTCATTCCTTTACTTCCATTAATAACTGTGGGAAAAAGGGGGGGAGAACATAGCGATAATTTTGACTTTGCTAAAAAAAACTTAATCTTAGAATTATCTTTCTAAATGAATTCAATGGGATTCTAAATTTCATTCACAATATCGGGAGACTTTAGAGGAGTATGAAGATAAACAAATCATTGAGTATGTACCAGATAATTCTCAGCTGTAAAACAAACCATATTTTTACCTGCCTCATAGGGTACATTACAATTCTGGAAAATTAAAACTTTTACTGATCCTGTCACAAGATGGGCTATATGCTAGCAAGTATATAAGTGTAAATAGGTATGTTTTCCAAGAATTGAGGAGTTGTTATCAGAAAGTATGAAGTAGGGGTAGTACAATGTCTAGTTATGACTAGTAGAATTCATTTTATGTCATGGGAGGTAAAGAGAGTATGACAGAACTTGAAATCCAGTTTATCTACCGAATAACAACAGCCGTGGCTTCATCTGCCGGAATGGAAAGACAGTTTTCTTCTTTTAGGATTGTTCATTGCCTTCATAACCAATTAGGAGTGGATACGGCATCGAAACTAATGTTTTTATTAAAACAGTTAAATCCATAATTCATTGCTTAAAAAATATTGAAATAATTATGATTTGTTTTTTTTTAATAAATAATTTGCATTAAATGAATATATAATTTGTTCTTTAAATTGACATCTTATTGAGTTTGCTCCATCCGATTACAAAATAATGGAATGTATTTAGATTAAAATTTATGTATTTAATTATAGGTAATCAGTGTGTAGAATATACTACATAGATAAGTTGTTACTTATAACAAACTATTCCATGTATATTGCAAAAAATATATAAAGACAACAATAATTAAAATTAGAATTCAGAAAAAAATCAAATAAATCGAATTTTTTATTTATTTATTTTTTTTTTTTTAATCGTGATTTTTTTCCAACCCTGCCTAGAGGACACATGTTGCAAGAGATACAAGTAACAAACAGAAGCTAAGAGCCGAGATCCTAATTACAGTGAATTTTAAAGTTCATTCATAACAAATTTACACTGATGTGTCAGGAAGTTCATGTTAGAGGAATCCTCACTACTTTCTGCACTATCTTCTACAAACTCTGTTGCCTTGTCATGAGTGAAAACTATATTTTTTTCATGTATATGCTCATTACATTCATTAACACTAAAACCAAACACCTTAAAATCTGTCTTATCACTGAACATTAAATCTTTCTCTATCATTAAACCTTTCCTAATAAAATTTCCAGGGTTGGCATGATTTAAATCAGTTAATTTAAATCATGATTTAAATCAGTTTACTTTTTTTAAAAAATCATTGATTTAAATCATTTTTTTTTTCACTTCTTTTAAAACCTCTATTCCATAGACAGGAGAACTGGAAATCAGTCAGCACAGTAATGCCAATAAGTAAATAAGTGTCAATAGATAGCATGTGCTTTCCAAGAATTGAGGGGTCAATATCAGAAAGTAAGGAGTGGGGGTAGTACAATGCTTGATTCTGACTGGTGGAATTCATTCTATGTCATAGGAGGTAAAGAGAGTATGACAGAACTTGAAATCCAGTTGGTCTACCCAATAACGACAGCCGTGGCTTCGTCTGCCGGAATGGAAAGACAGTTTTCTTCTTTTGGTATTTTTCGTTCTAACCTTCGTAACCCATTAGGAGTGGATACGGCATCGAAACTAGTGTTTTTATTGAAACAGTTAAATCTATAACTCATTACTTAAAAAATATTGAAATAATTGGGATTTGTTGTTTTAAATAAATAGTTTGCATTAAAAGAATATTTAATTTCTTCTTTAAATTGACATCTTATTGAGTTTGCACTATCTAATTACAAAATAATGGAATGTATTTAGATTAAAATTTATATATTTAATTCTAGGTAATTGGTGTGTAGAATATACTAGATAGATAAGATGTTACTTCTTATAACAAACTATTCTATGTGTATTGCAAAAAACACAAAAACAACAATTGAAATTAGTATTAAATAAAATCAAAGAAATCTGATTTAAATTAAAAAAAAATCTGATTTAAATCAAATAAATTGGATTTCTTTTATTTATTTTTTTTTTAATCATTTTTTTTTCCAACCCTGAAAATTTCAGAATCACAAAAAATTCAAATTAATAAACTAATCACTACCCATTACAAATAACAAAACAAAAATGATAAACATTTCTTTGAAAACATCAAGAGGATTTCTAACTTTGGATCTTTGTGACGTTTTTAACTGAGGAGCTTTGACACACTTCTTTCTCTAAGTATCGACTGATAAGGGAAGAGTGACAAACATGTGAATGTACAAGCGTGTAGCGATAAATAATGCACAATAAATAACTTTTTTTGAAGTATGAAAATGTTAGGAGAATGAAATAAAATGAGAATATAAAATGATTATGGTCAAAACAGAAGCCTCAATGGTCTGCATCTGATGCTAAGGAGATGTTGGTGATTCTACATAACAGTGACATGCATTAGTCACCTTTAATATGCCCTTTACAATTAAATCCTCAACTTTGGAGAAGCAACAAGCAGTTATAAGATTTCTTTTAGCTAAAAAGCAGAAAGTTGTAAAAAATTTTTTAAAAATGGTGGACATTTATGAAACAGACTGTATTTACTGTACTTTTCTGTAGGAAGATGGTGTAAACTGTTTGAAGATATAAACAAGTTTGGTGTATGAAACTAAGGTACAACTGAAGAACCGGATGCCCCACCTATTCTTGGTGATTTTTAAATGGTGCCAACTGCACCAACCCTTTTACATGAAATAAATGGTTGTGTTATGAGTGGGAACAGATTTTCGACGGAAATAACGTAGCTATACTTATAGTAAGATATGAAAAATGAAAAATATAATAAGTGTAAATAATGCCAACAAAAGGGGGAAATAAGGGGAGTTAAGTTATACTTGAATTCTTATAAATATCGTTTGTGAATATTTAACGTAATTAAGGAAAGTTAATTTTGAAACAATTAAAAATCTTTTTTCTTTTTTTAAATTCATAAAATAATTCCTGATTTTTAGAAACAAAACGATTAAAAATTTCATTTTATATGATATAAAACCAATAATAATTAAATAAATAAAATACTATCGCACAGATATAGCTCAAATTTTCAAAGAACATTAAAAGGTTAGTACTTTTTACATTTAAAGATTCATTTGCCAATTATCGTATTGAACATTTTTTTAACCTTGACCACTTGTGAATACTGTAACAATATATTAAGTCTATTTTCAATTTCATAATGTTTTGTATTGTATCAATAAACAAAATAAACTGAAACACACTAACTATAGAAAACAATATTGAATTTTGCTCCTGGTCATGCAAATAAAATATCAAATCTTCCCCTTCACGCAAAAGAGTAATAGAATGAATATAAAATGTCACTTTACAATTAAAATAAAAAAATGCATACCTTTTCACCATTATAAATTTACTAGCATATAGCCCATCATATGATGGGATCAGTAAAATTCTTAATTTTCCAAAATTGTAAGTACCCTATAAGGCAGATAATAAAAATGGTTTGTTTTTGGCTGAGAACTATTTTACAACAAAATATTACCTTAAGAAAATTATTTACGTAATATCTACATTTAGTGATAAAACTTATGGAAATAATGCAGAAGATATTTAAATAATCTAAAATAGATGATTAAACGAGATGGTTAAATGAATGACATCATAGCGCTAGAAAAAATTGTTATTTTTACCTATTTATTATGTGATAAATTGATACATTTAATCGCCTGCTCTTAAAATGGGGCTTGATATAATAATGGTAATACGTGAATTTAATGAAATAAAAATAATAAAAATTTGAAAAAGGGTAAAAATTTATTTGAAAAATAATAAAACTTTAAAAACAATAAAACAACTTTAGGAATAAGAATTCAAAAGAAAAAGCAGAAAATATTAAATTAATTAGACATTTAGAAAAATTCGCTACGTCAGGGACAGAACCAACAACCTGAGAAGTACGATGACATAATGGGCAGACACTCTACCCCATGTGCCCCCGTATAAATGAATGAAATGGTTAGAATATATAAGGTAAAGTAAAAACAGTCCAGAAATTTAAATATTGCACTCCGCCCTCGCCATCCTACCAATAATGAATTTAGGGTAGAATAAGAGGGACAATAAGGTTTGAAATAATAGCATTAAACACTCAAAAAGGGGGGGGATGAGGTGAATTTCGAACTCGCTTTGAATTTTACTAACCCTAACTCATAAAAAAAATCCAATATGGATGCCTGTATCCATTCCAGGTACAACCGCTTCATAAATTCGCGGACGGACAATTTAGGCTATTATTATATAGGGGATAATTTTAATTTCAAAAGAAATCAATTACTCAATACATAAAATAAACTAAGATAAATAATTAAGTATATCAAATGCAAGTGCTTTCTACAATTTTAAATTTTATTTAAGATTTATAGTATTTAAATTTTATCAACCAAGAGGAGCAAAGCCCTCTATGATCCCCAGAAATGTAGGTATAATTAATATATAGCTATAGTTTCAGACTTCAATGACTCAGACTGAAATTTTAATTTATGAAATATGAAAAAGCACTTTAAAAAATTATAAATACATACATACTTAACTAAGCGGAAACCCATTACAAAAAATAGTAATTCAATTTTATATATAATTAATCCATCCAAATCATAAAAATAGTTAGACCTAATGAACTACTGGAGAATGGTACCATAAACAAGCAGGAAACAATATCCTAACAGAAATGATAGAATACAAGTTTTACTGGCTTGAATTTTCGGTGAAATCACCGCTGACCACTAACCAATGAATTTAATTTCACAATTTTATTAACCCAATAAGAATTAGGCACATTTCAAACGTTATTAAATGCTTTCATAAAGAGAGCCTACTCTGGAATGAACAAAAATTTTAAAATGACACAGCGAAGACGAGTAAATAGTACAGGTTGCCATACTTGGCGCTTTATTGCTCATTTGGCAGTGTCTCCCACATGTTCAGTCAAGCAAAACTAAATCTCGGAGGATAGTATCTTCTCCAACTTATGAAAATATTGATGTAGGTGACAATGTTACACAATAGAATCACTGGCAAGTGTTTAATAAAATAAAAGAACGCTAGCAGAAAATTCATATTCTACTAGTACCATGCTAGATGGTGCTGAGATATTTTGAAACATAAATAAAAATTACGCTTTGAAACGAAAATTATCTTACAATCTTCGAAGTTAATCTTATACAATTAAAAGCATGATTTTTTTATACCAATTTAAACATACAATTATAACTGAAAAGTATAAAAGCAAAAAATAAAACTTACTTTGTTTCTGAAAAAATTTTCACAACTGTTACAAAACTATCACTTAGAAAAAAATACCAGAGTAATGGATAAATAGTTAACACAGTCATTAAACTGCTGAAGTATAAAGTAGATTGATACAACCTGAAAAAAAAATTTTGCCTTAAGAAAAAAAATACAAGACAGATATAAATTGATTTAAGCAAAATAAATAATAAACATCACAAGCATTTTAAAGATTGGTTGAAAAATATTTAAAATATAACAGATTACAGATATGGGAAATTTAACATACACACATTTATAAAATTCAGGAAAAAAAATAAAAATAATAATTGCTGTAAAATACAGCTGAATTACTTTTTTTTTATTTAAGAAAATAAGTTAAACATATGAATTTAATGACAAAAAAAAATTGTATAAATATTATGATGAAGTTCATACATACCTGCCAAACAAATGTTTGTAAAATAGTTTTAATAATAAGGACTAGAAAAATCATAAAGGTTATGAAAAACATATTAAAACTAGCTATAAATACACTATTTGATATGCTATAGTGATTTCTTTGCTTTTTACAATTTCTACAACAGGGAAACAGGTAATCATTTTATATCGATGCAATATGCAGGGTATCTGCCAAAATAAAATTTTTCAAATCCATGACTTTTCATGACTTTCCCTGATTTAGCAGATCATTTTCCATGACTTTAAAAAGCTTTCGTTAAAGTATATATGAATAAAATTTCTGATGTACATATAAATAAAATAAATGCTTTTAGAGAAATTACAGGAATTTTATCATACAAAAAATATAAACTTACTTTATAAGTGTTAATAAACTCACATACATAAAAATAAATTGTTGTATCTACATACCTAAGTTTAATCCTATAGCAATTTTTCAATCAAAATGTTTCCAATTTGAATTCAGGGTACTTTGGTATTATCCAGGTGACCACGAATAATAGCCAAATATAACCCTATAATGTTTATATACAATATCCCTAGAGATAAACTTATATTTTATGCAAAAATCTTAAATAATTTTTATTAAAAAATAATTATTATTATATTAATAAAATTTTAATCTACAATTTAAGAAAAAACCAGAATAATATACATTTACCCACCCATTAAGCTTTCTTGCTTTGAGTTTCCTTGGTGAACAAATTTTACTTGGCAATAGGGTCGATAAGATAATATATAAATACCAAACTCAGTAACTTTAGCCAAATGACAAGTAAAAATAGAATTAAACAATTCAATGCATTTTTTAATCGGTAGTTTAGCGGATCCATGACTTTCCATGACAAAATTAATCCATTGTCTAAATCCATGATTTTCTATGACTTTCCCTGACTTTCCAGGTGTGCGGAAACCATGAATATGGATTTGTAATAGACTGATCATACTATACTCGGTGTAAACTCAATAGGCACTTCAAGGTCAGTGATTTTTCCTCGATTACCAAGTGTAACTATGGTAACGACAGTTGGGGAATGACTTTATTCTTTTATTTCCCACTGTGTTAAGGGGTGTCATGCATCGTAAAAGGCTCTCGGTGCATGATGAAAGTATGTTTATTTAGACTACTCTTTGAAGAATACTTCAATACTTTACACAAAAATTTATGAGTAATTTCACACTGTTTCTAACTTTATAAATTTAAGATATAATCCCATTTAATAAAATTACAAAAGAATTTAAAATTGTATGTTATATCCCAATCCGTTAGGTTTAAAAAATTCTACTGAAAAAGTATATTTATTTTTTTTTTATTTATTATTATTATTATTATTATTATTATTTTTTTTTTATTTTTTTTTTTTTTTTTTGAAAACACAGTTAAATTATTTACAGAAAAAATTAATTTTATTAAGATAACGAATATTTAGCTAATTTTAATGATTAATTAGTTAAATTTCTTATTTTTCTCTATATTTGTATGATTATTTTAATCTAAATATCAAAGTTATTTCTTAATTATTAAATTATTAAAGTGAATGTAGTTCTGAAATTCCTTAAATTTAAGTTGTATCTTAATAACTATAATATGAAGTTATGTGGACTATAGTAAACTTTCTTTACCAAAATTGTACTGTATTAATTATTTTGTGATTTTATAAGAATATAAAGAGGTCTTAATGCAATAACAACATTTTTTATAATTTTATTATGAATTTAAAGATTGAAAGTCTGTTGATACATTTTCAGAAAGTGAAAATTTCCTTAAAAGGTATGAGACTCCTAATGTTTTAGTAAGAATTCTAAATTAAACTGAATTTTTGTATTTTTACAAGAACATCTGTGATTTTTTAAAATCCTCAACTGAAATCAAATGAATTAAAGGAATCAAATCCTCAACTAAAGTGCTGAAAATAAATGTGAATGCACCTACTTCTTGGTCGCTACTATAGTAACCAATGACTGGGGAAACGAGAAAGTGTGACCTTGAAGTGGCAATAGATTTTACAAGAATTATAGTCCTATTTATATTGATGTTTTGATTAGAGAAAATATGTTCCACAGAAACCAATCTTCTTTAATAAAGTGTTCTAGATCAAAGAAAAAAAATTATGTACGTACACTAACAAAATTTTAATTATAGCATTTTATGACAGCTTTAAAATCTATAACCATTATGCTTATGATTAAGGATGAGACATATATTGATATTTTCAGATACAGAATATTTTGAGCTCCACTGTCTGCTTGATATAGATACCCAGTACTTTTTTCTAAATAGGGTTTATACCAGGATTGAGCGATTTAAATCAGCCTGATTTAAATCACTTGATTTTTTTTAAAAAATCATTGATTTAAATCAATTTTTAAAAGAAAGCTGTTAGTAATAAGCACAATAAGAAAATATTGACAATGCAGAGTTGCTTCCAGATGATTTCAAGAGGCTGCTGCACCCTGCCTGTCCTTGTATTATTAAAATAGCACCCTACCTGCTATTCATTTCTTCTCCCCTATCTCTTTCTTATCTCTCAGTCAAATGTTGTTTTCATCTTTTGTATTAAAAACTGACTGGCATAGTAAAATTTCATTACCATACCTCGAAAAGAATGCCCTGACTTTTTAAATATTAAGTGCCTCTAAAAACTAAAAACAAATGCACCCAAAAATATTGGGTTTTCAACTAAGTAATTGCAGATTTCACTCATAGATGGCGACAGTTGAATTTTTAGGTTTGTAGACGTAGTACAAATGTAAAACACATTTTGTTATTTTATAGTTGGCAATTCAGCTGTCAATCAGTAAAAAAAGTTTTTTGATCAGTTGCGTAGTTTTCGCTTGGCCTTCGTTGAAGAATGGAAAATCAAAAGACCCATTTTTGTCATATTTTGCTTTTTTATTTCCACAAAGGGAAAAACGCATCGCAAGCTCATAAAAAGTTGTGTGATATTTATGGTGACGAAGCCTTAAAAGAATGGTATTGTCAAAATTGGTTTGCCAAATTTCGTTCTGGTGATTTTTCACTCAAAGATGAAAAATGCTCTGGTCGTCCAGTTGAAGTTGATGACGCCCAAATCAAAGCAATAATCGATTCGGATTGTCACAGTACAAACACGTGAGATTGCAGAGAAGCTTCATGTATCACATACATGCATTTAAAATTACTTAAAACAATTTGGCTATGTTCAAAAACTCGATATATGGGTTCTTCACAAATTGAAAGAAATGCATTTAAAGCAACACATTAACAGCTGCGATTTGTTAAAGAAACGTAATGAAAATGATCCATTTTTAAAACGACTGATAACTGGCGATGAAAAATGGGTTGTTTACAACAATATCAAGTGGAAAAGATCATGGAGCAGGCCAGGTGAACACACTCAAACAACATCAAAAGCTGATATTCATCAAAAGAATTTTGTTATCAGTTTGGTAGGATTACAAAGGAATTGTCTACTTTGAACTCTTACCGCTCTACCGAACGATCAACTCTGATGTCTACATTAAACAACTAATGAAATTAAACAATGCAGTTAAAAAGAGCGGCCCGTAAAAATTTTCATAAAAAATAAAAATTGTGATTACTTAGCCCTTAGTCTACCCTCATCTTTCTAATAATTCTACGGTTGAAGGAGTAAAATGTATAAATTAACATGAAGCATCCTTTATTTAAATTATGATATAGATAATTAAGACAAGCAAAAAATCCTATATTGCAAGTAATTATTTTCTACTGATTTATGAATTATTCTTATATATTATATATATTTATTTTAGTTATATGATTTTTTTATTATATATAAATACAGAATTAATTGATTTAGACATCTCACTTGAACAATTTAATTTGCTTGTATCAAATATTATATTTAAATATATTTAAATTTCAAAAATCCTATTTAAATCAAAAAATCTGATTTTTTTTTTTTAATCGTGATTTTTATCAACCCTTGTTTATACAGATTTCTGAAAGTGAAAATTAAGGACTTTTAAAGGATCTTTCAACTTGTTTGAGAATCTCATTAAGAAAGAAGATTACGGTTGAAGAAAACTTATTTAGATTTTAAACTCTCATTTACCTTTGTTTAGATTGCATTAAGATATTGATAAAAAACAATTATGTTTCTCACTTTACTATATCATTAAAATATGTTCATAATGATTTTTTCTTTGTATTTCAGTATTTTGTTAAAGAATATTAATTTCAAATACACTCACTATTTTTCATGCATCTTTGCAATTCAAAAACATTTTGATAGTTACAATAAAACACAAATAAAATGCAAAAATAATTATAATCCAATATTTATACAAATTTTCTTTATTTTTTGCTATCTGTAAAAATTTACAAACTGGTCAACACTTTTTTTCCCTAAAATCTGTTCTTCAAAAACAAATTCATTTTCCCACTTCTAAATTAATTTGTTAAATAAAGGACTCAACATGAAAATTGAAGACTTTTTTAAGAAATGCTTAAAATTAAGCAGTTTTAAGGAGATTTTAAGAATTGTATGATTTTTGTTAAATAGTATGCCTTTGATAAATAATTTTTAAGCAATAAATTAACACATTTTAAAAGTCATTCTTTAACACTAGATTTACGGAGGTTCATCCTATACTTATTTTTACTGATGTGAGCTAATTTGACTCATACAAGAAAATGGAAGTTCTTTGGAAAGAAAATAGTTCCAAATTAATTTAAATAAAATGTTTATTATCAAAAAATTCATGGAAAACATTTTTTACGTATAAAATCTCCTTTTGAAACCCATTTTCTGCAAACATTTCTATTCCATTGAGCACAATGGTTTCTACATCTATTTCTTTTGCATGATTATTGAACTTGACAATTCTTTCGTGCGTCAGTAGCACGAATTTCTGTCATTGAAATGGAAGTGTTCTCGACTTCTTCTCTATATTTACTTTATATTATACTTTATACTATATTTATTACTATATTTATTTATTTTCATATACATTCTATGAGTCCAATTGGTTCATGACCGTGAAAATAGGTATACCCCATTGGATAATGCGAAATGAAGGAGATGATGAATGAAAGCTTACATATATTTTATTACTTAACTAAAAACCAACAAATGTTTTTGCAAAGTAATATTAAAGTTTTATTTATTTATATATATATATATATATATATATAGTGATCAAATTTTTAATGAGTCAAATTGGCTCAGTCTGTAAATCTAGTGTTAAAAACATTTAAAATATACCAAAACTTAATAAAAATTATTGATTTAAATATATATTTATTAACAACAGTTCACAGTAATAGGAAATTTTTAAACATTAGAGTATTTGCCTTTCTTTTATTTGTACAGTACTGTCATGAAGTAAGCAAACACTAAACAGAATGTATGTATATATCCTCAGTTAACATGTATATTTCAAAATGAGAAACAAATATTTTTTTTTTTAATGTTCATTTTTTTTTAAGTTTTGGAGATTTATAAATAGATACAAATATTTTTCTTATGTTTTTATACTTTCATTGAAATCTGATTGGTATAATTTCTGTTTAGTATAGATAACTTGATAGAATACTGAATTTAAAACATCAAATATAAAAGTTCATGTAACGGATGGGCCAAACAAGGATTATAGATTAGTAAATAAATTAAAATTAGCCTGCTTCAGAAAAAGTTTTCTACACAATAAAATCTTAGAAACTTAGGGATTTGTTTAACCCTATTAAGATATATTTTCCTTAAAATTAAGAACCAACACATTTTCTTTAATTTTTAGCTCTATTCATTTCTTTTTGACTAATACACCAACATTTTGGCCTACTTTTATTTTATATTCATCTAGTATATAGACATACATATATATATATATATATATATATGTAATCCATTTTTTATAAAACTCCTTCACAAGGAGAAATCTCAAAAGCTAGAAGTAATAACAATGCAGTCAGGCCGACATATTGAAAAGAACGCAGAAGTCTAATTTAAACTTTATTCCAGAACGGCGACAATGCACATCCATTCTACTGGACAACACACAAAGAAAAGCCACAGAGTTCACTCTGATTGGACAGAGGTGCACCCAAAAGCGATGACAGAAAGAATTTTCCCACAGTAAAAAACAATTTAATAAGCGAATTAAATGCAATATCAGCAAAACGTGAAATCATGTTCAGCCAAGAGCTGGGAGATGGCTGTATAGAAAGAAAGGAATTGTAAGTGGAAAATACTTTGTTGATTAAACCATTTAGAGGCTGGGAAAGAATTCTTAAATGAATTAGAATGGTAGAGAGGAGGTTTCTGAAGAAATATTAGAGTTAATTAATTTTGATATATTACATAAACAGTCAAACCTATCTATCTGGAAACCTGCTTATCTTGAAAACTTTGTTGATTAAACCATTTAGAGGCTGGGAAAGAATTCTTAAATGAATTAGAATGGTAGAGAGGAGGTTTCTGAAGAAATATTAGAGTTAATTAATTTTGATATATTACATATACAGTCAAACCTATCTATCTGGAAACCTGCTTATCTTGAAAACCTGTCTATCTCGAATTTTTTTAAGACACACAACATTCCAGTTTAGAACTTTACTGGGTTGACAATCACACAAGTTTCCATTTCCAGGAAATACACTTCTAGTTTTCTCTCTCGGAGGGTTATTTGGTCAGGGACTGGGTGAGAATTGTATTAAAATCGGGTTCTCTGCTCTGGAATAAGGGATCAGGGTTGAGGAGAGAGAATAGGAGACGGGAGAAATTTCTTTTTGGAAATTGAACTGGTTCTCAGTCTATAGCATAATAATAAAGTATCTTGCATCTTGCTGTCTCAATTTTAGAGCTAAAAATGACAGGTGTTAAAAAAAATTGAATGTTTTAACCATCGGAAAAAAAATGGAAATTCTATCATTTTTGAAAGAAAACCCTTCTATGAAGAAAACCGTAGTGGCGACTAAATTTGGAATTCCACCCAGTACTATTTCCATTATCATGAGAAACAAAGATATCGAACAAAAGAACTTCGAAAATGGCTGCAAAATAATGAAAAAGAGCCGTGCATGTAAATAAAACTAAAAGTACTTTTTCAATCTTTTGTATTGTGTAAAGAAATTTTCTTCGTCTATTTTCATAAAACCTGTGTATCTCGAAACCTGTTTAACTCGAATCTTTTTTTTACTCCCAAGAGATTCGAGATAGACAGGTTTGACTATATATAAATATATATATATAAATTTTACGCCCTCAGAGAAGGGGCCTGACCAATTATAACTCTACATGGCCCTAGCGGACAATTTAGGTTAGTGGTTAAAAAGGAGAATGTAAAAGGACATGGGAATTTTCAGCCCTTGATTTAAGTTTTGAAAACCCCTGAGAATTTTCCATATCCTCCATGGGCAAAAAGAAAAGGGTGAATGAAGTGAGAACCTTCCCATTAACATAAAATTTTACAAAAATTTTAAGTAACAAAGTAAGTAACTGATGATTTCATACATAATTATACACAAAATAAAAATACATAGTACAAGTTTTGCAACAATAAACACAGATTACATAAACATAATACATGTAACAATAAATAACAAAAAAAAATGGCAAGTTAACTGATACAGGTTTAGACTCTGACATGCTATATAATTGTTCTTTTGTTTCCAATTTTAAAAGCATCATTAGAACTTTACCCTTTTTTAGTGTGATTTTACAGTTGCCCAAACTTTTTCCACTGAAGTATAATTAATAAAATATGCAATTGAACTCAGAAGCTTCCATTGTAGAGAAATATAAGGAACCATAGATCTGTCTTAGGCAATACTACAGAAACAAAGAATTGACATTACTCAGTTTCAGATTTGAAGACAATCTAAGAATAGTCCTTTTCCTTCTATATTTAATGACTAGAGAAACAAGAATATACTGGAGTTCTTTACAAATTCCATAATAAATCTGTCATTAGCTTAAAAAAATAAATTTTTTTTTAAATTTAGGTTATGGGTTAAAAAGGGGAATGCAAAAGGATGCACAAATTTTTATCCCTTGATTTAAGTTTTGAAAATCCCTAAGAATTTTCCTTACATATATATAAATTTCATGAAAACAAAAGTATAAATACATTAACCAGAAACTTTTTTTTTTTTTTGATAAAAATAATTTCACAAACAAAATTCAAAAAGAATACTCACTCAAATACAGGAGCACCAAAGAGTACACTTAGAATATAGTACACCAAAATGGTAGTTATCAAAATTGTTACACACTTAAAAGCAGAAAATTCCTGGAGGAGAGAAAAAAAACAATGTTTCAAATATTTAATAAATTTGGATTATATAATACAAAATCATAAAAGTAAAGGTTTTTTATTTTCTTCAGTATGAAAGAGGTTTCATTCTTAATAAAATGAAGCAAAATATTTTTGAACAGATATAAATTTTAAATGTATATACAGTCGAACTTTGATAACTCGACTTCCTGTAAGTCGAATAATCCGCTAACTCGAACTTTTAATCAAGTCCCAAATCATTTCTATACTTTTCTTTAAAAAAATGTCTCAATAACTTGAAGAAAAAATCTTCTAAGTCGAAGTTTTTGTGATAGATTTCCCAGGTGAAAAACACAATTCTGTTCAAAACTTCGAATGCCAGTCCACTCGTGACCTTCGAGAACCTTCGGTCACATCTTACAACAATACCTGGAGACCACCGAAGGTACAGACAACACCCTATTTAACTGTGTTCAAAAACTAGGTGACTTTGTGAATGCCAGCAACCTAAAAAATAACTGCTTTTTTCAAATGAGAGTTACATGGCATGTATACTAATTAATATGTAATGAGCCCAAATTTCTCGATTTTTAAACCTTTTGAACCCATTCTTCTCTTGTTGTTTACATAGGCTATTAAAAAATTTAAATGCGTACAACTATAGTATTATGGCACATTTAAACCATGTCGACCCATCTTAAGTGCCAGTAGAGAGGAATGGGAGGTAACTTCGATAACTCGAATATTTTTGTGGGTACCCTGGGACTTCGAGTTATCGAAGTTCGACTGTATATCAAATGCAAGAGTTATTTATGTTGACATATTTCAAGTCACTATAATTAATTTTTTCTGTCATTCATTAAAAATAATTGAAATAATCTCAATGTTATAAAGACCTTCTTCTTATATATGACAATAATAATATAATTGCATTTGTGTGTAAAACAATAATCAGGATGGAGAAATAACTGTTTAGTACCCTACTAA
>CM063497.1:790143-795143 GCA_032207245.1 Pardosa pseudoannulata
AATATACAAAATTAAATATTTTTTATTAGAGAGAATTTTTTAAGTCGAGCAGCTTCAATAAAAAATGAACACCTTTTCTTATTTTACAAGGAATCAAAAATATTCCATTATATACACATGTACTTTTTCTGTTAATATAGCTTATTATGGGACAAAAATAATTTATTTCTGAAATTGTTGAATTTAGTTTTCTTAAGCAATGTAGCTACTTGGTTTCTTCAGTTTCGACAAATATTTATTTAACATACACGTCTATCAGTCTGAAAAGTACTTAAGCTTAGATCGCATCTTTAGAGACTTAAAATTTTCATTCATCATTTGACAAGTTCTCATCCTTTTAGATTCAATTTTACAAGTTCTTCAGAAGCAAACTAACTTTTAAAAATTATATTTAGCTTTGACATTTAGCTTTGATAGTAGTATGACTTTTTAGACATCTTAAAATGCATACACCAAATGGAATAAATGAAATGTATTTTCCCAAACGATAAGTTATAAAATATATATTTTGAAAAATATCTTTTTACATAAAATTGAAGAAGAAATCCTTTTACATTATGTGAATCAAAAACGTTTAAGCTATATTGCGTCATAAAATTTAAAAAATTAAAAATGTCAAAGAAAATATTTTTTCATGCTGTAAAATATCACATATCACCCTTATTTATATAATCAAGGCTTACATAACAAAAAATGTAATTAGTTTCTATTTAATATAAATATAAATTTTTATTTGTGAATTTCAAAAAGTTTTTGCATGTAAGTCAATTTATTTTTTTTACTGTTAATATTCATTTTTTGTCTGAAATTTGTTTCTTTCTATAACAAAGCAAAAGTTTTTTTATAAATATTTAATCACTTTTAATGATTTAGAGAAAGTTTACTTTAAACAGATTAGTAGATTTTATAGGCTGTTATGATGAAGGTCCAATGTCACCTTAAGTTTGTCATTTTCATGATTATAATTACTAGTCTTTAGGAAAAGTTGTTATTTGTATAAAACTAATTATTAATTGTGAAAAATTGTATTTGTATTAAATAAAATTTATTTATAAACAAATATGGGTAGTAATAAAAGCAAATTTAATTTATTATTCATTAATTGAATATTCAATAAATTATTTATATATATTTATCTGAATTTAAAACAGTGCAGTAATGCCTTAATATAAAATAAGGATTTATGTATGAAGATACTTTTTAAAACACATAAATTAATTTATTTAAAACAGATTAGTAGATTTTATAGGCTGTTATGTCGACAACCCCATGTCTCAAAAAGTTTATCATTTTCATGGTTACAATTACTACACTAAAGATGTTAGTTTTAATAACTTGTATAAAAACAAATTATTAATTAAGAAAAACTGATTAATAAATAAAATTTATTTACAAACAATTCTGGCTAATAATAAAGACAAATTTGATTTATTATTCATTAAGTTAAAATTCAATAATTTTTTATATATATTTATCTGCATTTAAAACGGTACAGTAATGTCTTAATATAAAATAAGGTTTTAAGTATGAAAACAATTTTAAAACACATAAATGAATTTATTTAAAACAGATTAGTAGATTTTATAGGCTGTTATGATGACGACCCCATGTCACAAAAAGTTTATCATTTTCATGGTTACAATTACTACACTAAAGATGTTAGTTTTAATAACTTGTATAAAAACAAATTATTAATTATGAAAAACTATTTAATAAATAAAATTTATTTAAAAACAATTCTGGTTAATAATAAAGACAAATTTGATTTATTATTCATTAAATTAAAATTCAATAATTTTTTATATATATTTATCTGCATTTAAAACGGTACAATAATGCCTTAATAAAAAACAAGGATTTAAGTATGGAAAATATTTTTAAACACACAAATGAATAATTAATTTCTTATAAACTAAACATTTCATTTTTGTAAATTATCAGTAAAAAGTTTTCTAAATAAATTTATTATATTTCTATTACATCTCATATATGTCGATTCCTCAAGTGCTTATTCAGTTTAAGATTTACATCCTATAAATAATTTTCCTGTTTTGAGGTTGAAATACATATGAATAATTAGTATAATGTAACAAATTTAATTTTCTTAATCTAAGCAAACAGAAGAAATCATTTTATGATTAATCCCTGTGAGAGTACGATATTTAAATAATGATTAAAAGTTGTTGTTTTTTTTTGAATGACATTCCTTCACATGACAAATGGGTATAAAACATTAGAAAAATATTGTAATAGTTATTTAAAACGATGAAATTAAGTTACCAGTTTTGTTTTAATATATGAATTTGTATTAGCGGGCAGTTTTTTACGAACTGGATTATAAATGATATCATCGGTATTTGTGTTAGATATATCAACCAACTGATACCCCGACTGATAAATTCAAATTAAGAATTTCATTCGTTATTTGAAGATTTGTTCCATTTTTGTTGTTACAAAATATGTTATTGGCTGCTGTTTTTTAGTTTCTCAAATTCTTGACTTCTTGCTACTGAAAACTTAACATTAATTTGAAATTTAAATTTACTTTCTATGTCTGGATCAGGAGTAAGAAAATGTTCGATAATTGTAGCAAATTTCACATTATCTTTAATATCATCAGCTTTTAATAGCTAAATCTCACCTTCCACTTCATTATTATCAGAAACTGTCATCTATTCTTTTAATAACTTGTATAAAAACATATTATTTATTATGAAAAACTCAGGTTCTATTAAATAAAATTTATTTACAAATAAATCCAGGGTAATAATAAAGAAAAATATAATTTATTTTTAAGTGAAAAATCAATAAATTATTTATTTTCGTAGAATTTATATATTTATCTGCATTTAAAACAATACAGTAATGTATTAATAAAATACATGGATTTAAGTATGGAAAATATTTTTTTAAACATACACATGAATAATTAATTTCTTATAAAGTAAATATTTCATTTTGATAAATTACCAGTAATTAGGTTTCAAACTAAATTAATTATATTTATATTACATCTCATATATGTTGATTCCACGAATGCTTAAAAAGTTTAAGATTTTAAATCCTATAAATATTTTTCCTATTTTGAGATTGGAATACATATTAATAATTAATATAATAATTAATAATGTAACAAATTTAATTTTATTAATCTAAGAAAACAGAAGTAATCATTTTATAACTAATCTCTGAGAAAGTGCGATAGTTAAATCACGATTAAATGTTGTGTTTTTTAATGGCATTCCTTCACATGACAAATGAGTATAAAACATTAGAGAAAAACTGTAGTAGTTATTTAAAGCGATGGAATTAAGTTAACAGTTTTGTTTTAATAAATGATCTTGTGTAAGCGGAAACTTTTTTTACAAACTGGATTAAAAATGATATCATCGTTATATGTGTTTGATATGATAACCAACTGATAAATTCGATTGAAGGATTTCGTTCGTTATTTGAAGACTTTGTTACATTATTGCTGTTACAATGTCTGTTATTGGCTTCTGTTTTTTAGTTTCTCAAATTCTTGATTTCCTACTACACAAAACTTAATATTAATTTGAAATTTTAATTTACTTTCTATGCCAAGTTCAGGAGTAAGGAAATGTTCCATAATTGTATCAAATCTCACATTATCTTTAATATCATCAGTTGTAGATAGCTAAATTTCACCTTCCACTTCATTATTATCAGAAACTGTCATCAGTTCTTTTAATAACTTGTATAAAAGCATATTATTAATTATGAAAAAACTGTGTTTGTATTAAATAAAATTAATTTAAAAAATAAATCTGGGTAATAATAAAAACAAATTTGTTTTATTATTCATTAAGTGAAAATTCAATAAATTATTTTCCAGGAATTTATATATTTATTTATATTTAAAATGACACATAATGTCTTAAAAACATTTATTTATGTATGGAAAACATTTTTTAAACATATAAATGAATTATTAATTTCTTATAAACTAAATATTTCATTTTTGGTAAATTACCAGTAAATAGTTTTCGAAATAAATTGTTTTTCTATTACATTTCATATATGTTGATTCCTCGAGTGCTTAATCAGTTCTGGATTTTAAGAAGTATATATATTTTTTCCTGTTTTGAGATTGAAATACATATTAATAATTAATATAATGTAACAAGTTTAATTTTCTTAATCTAAGCAAGCAGAAGAAATCATTCTATAATTAATCCCTGTGAAAATAAAATATTTAAATTATGATTAAAGGTTTTATTTTGAATGACATTCCTTCACATGGTCACAATAAATGGATATAAAACATTAGAGAAAAATTGTAGTAATTATTTAAAACGATGGAATTAAGTGATAGTTTTGTTTTAATAAGTGAACTTGTATAAGCTAGCAGGTTTTTACGAACTGGTTTAAAAATGATATCATCGGTATATGTGTTAGGTATGTTAGCCAACTGATACCCCAACTGAGAAATTCAAATTAAAAATTTCGTTCATTATTTGAAGCTTCTGTTGCATTTTTGTTGTTACAAAGTCTGTTATTGGCTTCTGATTTTTAGTTTCTCAAATTCTTGATTTACTGCTACACAAAACTTAATATTAATTTGAAATTTTAATTTACTTTCTATGTCAGGATCAGCAGTAAGAAAATGTTCCATAATTGTAGCAAATTTGACATTATATTTAATATCATCAGCTTTTGATAGCTAAATTTCACCTTCCATTTTATTATTATCAGAAACTGTCATCATTTCTTTTAATAACTTGTATAAAAACATATCACTAATTATGAAAAACTGTGTTTCTATTAAAGAAAATTTATTTACAGATAAATCTGGGTAATAATAAAGACAAATTTATGTTATTATTCATTAAGTGAAAATTCAATAAATTATTTTCGGAGAATTTACATATTTATCTGCATTTAAAACGGCACAGTAATGTCTTAATAAAAAAAAGGATTTAAGTAATAAAAGCATTTTTTAAACACATAAATAATAAAATGTATAATTTTATCTTAGA